>JAXQQM020083384.1:0-198898 GCA_034641835.2 Pinus albicaulis
TTGTTATAGCATCATTTCTCACCTTCATATGATTCATGATTGCGTTTATGGCTTTGGGCACCCATTCCTATAGACTTGGACAAATTCACTTAAAAACAGTGTAAAAATCCCCATACGCGGTTATGCCCAGCTTTTTCTGCGTGTATACACGAGTCCACATGCACTTTTCCGCGTATGCCATTAAAATCATGAAAAAATATATAAAAATTGCCTATTTTCGGGCTGGGTTGATGGTTACTCAGGTAGTTCAACCACCCCAGCACGTGGCCAACTGTTTCCAACTGTTGAAACTACTTTTAGGAAGTATAAAAGCACCTCATGTGTATGGCCTAAGGGAGAGAGAGAATTTATTGATATTATACTCTGTTGGTATTCCCTATCCAAGTCTGATTCCCCGTGCCTCCTCCACTTCCCAGTTCATTACAGGAAACCCTTGTTTCCTTGAGATGCTCATCTCCCTATATGTCATCTCGTATGCACCAGTTTGGAAGGAATCTTAGCGAGGCAAGGGCGGGACGGATCGTCTGCTCGAAGATCGTGGAAGGATTAGGTGGATCTCACTGGACCATTTTTGTACATATTTAATAGAGGCCTATCTTGTTAAATATAAGTATTTAGTGTCTGCTTACATATGTGAGAATATTATTTAAAGCATTCTGTTATAGTTTATCAATAGTTTCATATAGGTTCACTAATGTTGGACCTAGATATATGATGTAAAACCAGTTCTTCATGCTTGTTTCTTCTTGTCTTTCAGGTTAAGAAGGAAGGACGGTTGTTGGGGGTTTGAACCCTGCGGGATCTTCTTCAACCGTAGGACCTACGGGTAACTTCCTCATTCTACTCTATTTAGTTTTTCTGAACATGCATGGTTGTGTGAGTCCTTCTTAAGTAGCATGCCCCTGCTCTGTGGAAGTTGTAACCCAACGAACCTCTAGGGTGATTTCGAAATAGGTAGCGCTCAGCAGGATCACATTGACTCCATTGTTAGATGATTTAATTGTTTAATGATTCAGCGATTTAACTTTCATTGGTCAGTTTCACCGATTGATGCAGAAAGTCCTGGTTTCTTATCCAGGCTTGATCCTTTTTGTTTTTTCATTATTTACCTTGATATACACGCTTTTTTCTGCACACAGTCGTGTATACACGCAATTTTATCTAAAGGGAGTCGCGTATACGCGAGTTTCCTTTAGCCCAGTCGCGTATGCACGCTTGTTGCTAAACTGTGAAGTAGCGTATACCTAGGCAGATTTTGAATTTTTGGATTTCTTGACTTTTTGGTCCTTTCTAGCTGTGGAGACCTGTCCCTACAGTGTCTTTGTACTCTCTGGATTGTGAAGAAGGTGGTCTTTTGTCTTTTCTCTCTTTCGTTTGATTGAAAACTAGTCTTTTTGGCAAAGTGTTGTTTCTGGTGCTGGCACTTCTGGTTTGAGTACCAAGATCTCTTTTTGAGCATTATTGGTTGTTCTGCTTTATCAGAACAGAGAGCTCCTGCTCATTTACTCTTTCCTATCTTTGTGTTTTTCTTGGCACTACGATTTTTGCCAATTTCTTGATTGGTTTTATTGAGTTCAGTTGGCTAGGTCTTGTTGCAGCTTTTGAAGAGTCTTTCTAGGTTCTTTGGAGTTTTTGTTTGCAGCAAGTTTGTACTATTCTTCTAGGCTGAGTGGCTGAGTTTTCTTGTCTTCTTTTGCTCTTATTGATCTTGCTACTAGTTAGCTCATATGGTCTTATGCATTGCTGACGTTTTTGTTATAAATCAGCAGGTTATTTTGGAATTGATATTTTTGTCAATTTTTTCTAGTTTTTCTTTGATAAAACTTCAAAATTCAAAAAAAAATTTTTTGTTTTTTGTTTTTGCATTTCAAAGTGCTCAAACATTTCTTGTCTTGTTATTTGTTTTCGTTGTTGCATTTTCTTGCTTGCTATATTCTTCGAAGCTTTTGTGAGTGTTTCTGCTTTTGGTTTTTTAATACTTGATAATTTATGGAGCTGTTTGCCCTATTTTTCCTTGTTTTTTGTTTTTTATGTCTTCATATTAAGATTTTTGATTTTAATCATTTTCTTCCAACTGTGAAAAGAGTTAAACTGAAGAATTTTTTTTTTAAATTTATACTAGGGCTGTACTAAATTTGCACAATATTTGCCTGTACTTCAAAATTAGCTCGCTTCATAGTTTTTGTGAGTGTGAGTTTGTTATTTGAAAAGAAAAATACAATTTTTTAATCTCGTAGAACCTGTATAGAGATTGCTTTTCATCGAAAGACAATAACTGCATTTGCATGTAGTTAGGTTTTTATTAATTTCTTTTGCGTCAAAACACCATAAGTTTCATCTCCATATCCTTGTGACTTAACATAACAGCCCATTAAAATAAGCGATTTAATTTAAAATCAACTAGCAAGTTTTCTAAGTGTCATACACCAACTAGCTAGGTTGTAGGGCCTTAGATTAGGTGAGTGGAGAGTTAACTCTCCAAGGCCGCTCAAACAAAACATAGAAGTTGATTAATTGAGCGAAATCCAACTCCGTTAGGTGGACCGGGAAATCTCTCCTCCAGAGAGTCAAGCGCGAGGGGAAGTGAAGGCTGAGAAGAGGGATACCCCCTCTCTGATTAGCTGAATCTGACCTCAAGACCATTCCGCCCGGCTTCTGACACAGATTGGGGCCCATAGTTGCCACTCCTAGGTCTGCCACGGTGTTGTTCATGCAGGAACACCTGCAGGCATTGAGGCACGTCGCATCACTTCTTCGCAACAGTGAGCTTGTAGTTTCGCGTTTTTCTCTAAAAGCTGATGTCGGTGTGCTTATCGTTAGGAGGCCGGTCAGAATTGCTTTTGATACCTTCGCTAGTTGTTCTGGGCCCTAATCATCCCAGATTGCTTTCGGGAGGTCCTATATTTCGCTTTCCTGTATTTTGGTGTCCGGTCCTCATCACCCAGAGCGGAAATACTTGGAGGTTGTTTGCTTGATTGTATCTCAGGGATTTTTCTTTTAGTGAGTGCTCTTTGCTCCTAGCTTGCCTAGCTTTTCAATTTTTTGATTCTAATTTAAAATCTATAAAAGTGGTTGATCAAGCGCCTCGTCGTTCGAGGAGAATCCGGGGGTTATCTCCCGAGAGTCTAGAGCCTTCTTCGAGAAGGCGTAGGAGTGATTTAGCAGGTGGTTACCACCCTGTGACATCTGACGCAGTGGAGAGAGATCCTCCACAAAGGTCTAAAGGTTTCATAGCTGATTCCGATGTCGGTTCCGAGAGGAGCGTTCCGCTCACCTCGCGAGTTTTATTCCCTCAGGAAGAAGATTTTCAAATAGAAGACGTACCTGAACCTCCTGCGTCAGGTCCATCTCCTCTTCCTCCTAATTATTCGTTCGTTTTTCAATACATCGGACCTGAGTCAGAGAGACCGAAAGATCTTCCGTATCATTCTTACCTTTCGATGGCCACGACTGGGAACGCAGCTTTGGCTGTGAGCGCTGCAGGCATTCAGACTCCTGCTTCTGTTGAGGGAGGAGGAACTATTGCTTCATCTTCGATTGCTTCTAGTGCTGCTGTGTTTGGCTCTGGTTTCACCCAAGCACATGCTTCTCATTTTGGTCCTCGTTCTGCAGATTCCCCACCAGGGAATCCTCTTTTCCTTTTTCCGCGCAGGTTCAAGGTTTCACACCACGTCTTTTTCGGTTGGTGGACTTGCCTTTTGTGGTTTCTGGAATCAAGGCTGTCCTTGTCTTCCAATCCGCCCAGGTCCTTTCACGTCCACCTAGGTGCCTGAATCCTTTGTCCAGAGGCTTAACTTACTCACTTTTATGATGGAACCTTTATTTGTCACAGTAAAAGGGAATCACTTTACGTGAGTCACTAAGTGAATACTTCTTCCTCTTCGTCAGTGCTATCAGGATCTTCTCCTCTTTTCCGACGTTCGGAACCCCTATCGTGGCTTTCCTCTTCATTTCATACTCTTGCTGGGAACTGGAACGGCTTTGCACCTGCTGGGAGAGTTCTTCTTCACAGTCCTTCTGCAATCCTGTGCCCCATCAACCCAGGCATCTTTTCATAATGTTGGGAATCCATCCCATCAAGGATGGAACCCTCAGGCTCCGCCTCGCTTACCTTTTCTGGCAACGTTAAACTTGCCAGATCTGTCGAAGTTGACTAATGATCTGATTCGTTATGGTCTGGGGTGGCCTTCAGTTCCCACCAAACTTCCTTCAGACATTCCAAAGTTTGAAGGTAAGAATGGAGAAGATCCGGCTGACCACATCACTACTTTCCATTTATGGTGTTCTTCGAACTCCCTGATCGATGATTCGATTAGGTTGAGATTATTTCAACGCACCCTGACCCCAACGCCATCAATGGTATGTTGAGCCAATCATATGTGTTTTTACATATCGTAGAACTGTCAAGCGCATTTCTAAACCATTTTCACGGTCTGTCCACAGAGGTCACTTTAACTCCTGCTAATTTTAAGTAGGATGAGGTACCATATTTCATCAATATTCAGGAATGGAGAGAAGGCAGGCTTATTTGTGCTCATATCTCCAGAGAATTCTTCTGAAGGTTTCCTAAATTCTACTTATATTTTAAAGATGTATCTCATTCGGGGTATTTTCCAGAGAGTGCCATTTTTAGGCTCAGCAAATTGAAGCCATCTATTCTCACCAAGGTCCTTTTATAATATTTTCCAATGTTCTCTTTGCCTAAATTAGATTTATCAAAATCTAAGTCTGCCTATTGCAGATAGTTTGTTCATGTCACTAATAGTGGTGCAGCCAGCCTGCTTACTCAACTGCAGCATTTGTCTTTGCAATCTGCTCCTTCTAGTCAGGCTGTGCCTGCTGAGTCATCGCCTTCCCAGTCTTTGTCCATAAATGATTTCCAAGCTTCTGATCCCAATGGAAATCAAAAATCCGATGGGAAGAAGAAGGGACGAAATAACAAGAAGAAGGGCAAGAACGGGAAGGGTAATGCGAATAAAACCAACGAGCGTGTTGGTGAGGGTCAAAAGGAGAAGAATAAAGTGAAGTTTCCATGCAAGTTGTGTACTGGAGACCATCTCACACACCTTTGCCCTAAAATATAGGATGCACAGCGCTTGTTAGCCCAGCAGGGTTCTTCTAGTTCCCAGGCTGTGTTAACAAACCCTTTTCCCCAAGGGCAGCAATTAGTTGTTGGTGCGAACCAAAATCCTGGGGCTTCCTCTGGGGGCACCCAGGAAGGGGAAATTCCATCGAACATTTTTATGATGAGTGCTCACGCGAATATCGCTACGAGATCCCGTGATTATGGCGGAGAGGAATCTTCGAAAGCTAAGGAAGTTCCTGATGCTACTGAGCCGCTTCCGTTATCATTGCCCATCAAGCGAGTTCATGCCTAGGATGCCCAAAGCATCTTCTGGCCACTCAACTGACAATCCAACAAGAAGGCTCAGACCATCGTTTGGGGAAGATCCATGGAGTCCTTGCGTTCGCTTAGAGGTACCCATCTATCCATCTGGGCCGCAATGCTTTGCTCACTGCCATTGGGGCTATTGATCCAAAAAATTCTCTTCTGATTACTTTTGATATGACTAATTTTAAGAAGAGACTTCCTCATCACATGGCTTATCATATTAAATCGTCGTATCGAAAGTGCAATATCTTTCGAACGGTTGTTGATGAGGGTGCTTCCACATGCGTGATGTCTCTCGCATGTTGGAAGACACTTGGATCTCCCAAAGTTGTTCCATCTAGCACTGTTCTTACTGCGTTCGATGGTCATTCTCATAGACCCCATGGTATTGTCCCAGCTTTGCCATTCTGTGTTGGGGGCAAAACTGTCAATATAGAGGTTGAGGTAGTGGATGCAAGCTTTGACTACAACCTCCTGTTGGGGAGGAATTGGATTTATGAGATGGATGCCATTGCATCCTCATTATTTCGAATTATATGTTTCCCCCACGAAGGGAGGATTGTTACAGTGGATCAACTGGACTGTCCTCCTGTTGACCCGAATGCGTCTACTGACTCATTTATTCCTAAGTTGGATAATACTAAGGCGCCTATTGAGAATTTAGGAGTTGGAATGTATTCTTCCTTGATGGGTACTTTCGATATTCCTCCTCCTACGGTTCATATTAATGCTATTTCATCCTCCAAGGCTCCTCTTCGAAGAGAGTTCTTCAGAACTCATTATTTTTCGGACCCTTGGACCTTACCTTCCCCTATTGCCACATTAGCGGAAGGTCAAGTGGGTGGAATGGCATTTCCGATTTCTGCAGCTGATATTGCCTATCAGTCTATTGTTGACTTTGCAGAAACCATCCCATCTCCTCTTTCACCGGAAGAGTTGGATGGTGATGTGGCTCCAGCTTGGACACTTAGTTCTTCTTCTGCCCAGGATTGTCTTGATACCACTCTTCCATCTAAAGAGGCCATCCTGGAAGCCATGACAGGTATAGATAGACCGTGGGATGATTTGCATCATCGGTCTTACTTATTACCTGATTTGAGCAAAGTTGAAACAAGTTTTCCGAGTCCTCCGTCTCCTGGTCCTGTTCACCTAGTCTTGAACCCTTTGGCACCAACACAGGTTTATGCTGAAGGGAACATGGCTGTGATTTCTCCTACTATCCCGGTGAACATTTCCAGGGATCCCAATATTATTGAGAATGTCTTCATTGCAGTTGAATGTTCCCGTGAAGAGGTTCAAATTTACACTTAGCTCTTTAAAGAGTATAGGGATGTATTCGCTTGGTCTTATGAGGAAATGCCTGGAATAGACCCATCTATTGTCCAGCATGAGATCAAGACGTATAAAAACGCTAAGCCGGTAAGGCAAAAGCTTCATCCAGTCAATCCTAGGAAGGCAGCAACTATCAAAGCTGAAGTTGAGAAGCTGCTTAAGGCGGGATTCATTTTCCCTGTTCCTCTAACTGAATGGGTTTCAAACCCCGTTCCCGTAGATAAAAAGCAAGGAAAGATTCGAGTGTGCATTGATTTCAGAGACCTAAATAAAGCATGTCCTAAAGACAATTACCCCACGCCATTTATCGATCAGATCATTGACGAGTGTGACGGTAATGAGATTTTCTCCTTCATGGACGGTTTCTCCGGATATAATCAAATTACTATCCGTCCTGAAGATCAACATAAGACTGCCTTTATTTGTCCCTGGGGTACATTTTCATACAAGAAGATGCCTTTTGGTCTTAAAAATGCTAGGGCTACCTTTCAGCAGGCCATGTCTTATGCCTTCCACGACATCAAAAAGATTATCGAGGCATACTTGGATGATTTAGCTTCTCATTCTCGAAAGAGGATGGATCATCCTGGTCACCTCCGGCAAATATTTGAACAATGTCGGTTCTATAAGATTAGATTGAATCCGAACAAGTGCGTTTTCGCGGTTACATCCGGTCGGCTATTGGGATTCATTGTGTCTAGGGAAGGGATAAGGGTAGATCCCTTCAAGGTTGAGGCAATACTTCGGTTGCCTCCCCCGTCCTCCATCTGTCATCTTCAAAGTCTACAAGGAAAGTCTAACTTTCTTCGGATATTTATCGTCAATTATGTTGAAGTTACAAAGGGATTTATGAGACTGTTGAAGAAAGGAGTTCCTTTTCTTTGGGACGACTACGCTCAACGCTCATTAGATGCTTTGAAAAAAGCATTGACCTCTGCTCCTTTATTGAGTCCACCTGATTATAGCAGGGATTTCCTTTTGTATCTGGCAGCAGCAGAATCTACCATCGGTATGGTTCTGGTTCAGGAAGATGATGCTCTTGCAGAGCATGTTATTTACTACCTAAGTCGAGGATTGGTAGGACCTGAACTCAGGTACACTCCGATAGAAAAATTAGATTTAACAGCAGTTCATGCTGTGTAGCGACTCCGGCATTACATTATTCTTCGCAAAACTTATGTTTTGGCAGCTGCCAATTCATTTTAGTTTGTCCTCAGTAGGCGAGTGATTGGGGGCAAATACAATCGATGGATTGTGATTTTACAGGAATTTGATCTTGAATTTATGTCTGCCAAATCCAAGAAATCATTAGTTTTCGCGGAATTGATCTCCAATTTTCCCTGTGGGGAAGAAATGATCTATGATGAGTCCTTTCCGGACAAACACTTGTTTCTTATCTCTTCACAGGATCCTTGGTACCGGGATATCATTGTGTATCTCTAGACTGTGAAGTTTCCCTCTACTTTTTCGAAAGATGAGCGTCGTAAGCTGCGTCACTTGGCCAAGAATTATTTGATTATTGGTGATGCTTTGTACCGTCGAGGGGTTGATTCAATCCTAAGATGCTTCTTAACTCTCGAAGAAGCTGAGGCTATGCTCAATGATTCTCACAGTGGAGCTTGTGGGGGTCATTTATCTGCGCTTGCTACAGCCCAAAAGATTTTGCGTGCTGGATACTTTTGGCCCTCGATTTTCAAGGACTGTATTGAATCGGTCAAAAAGTGTCATCCATGTCAGGTCTATACTCGAAAAATGCGCGCTCATCCAGCTCCTCTTTTTCCATTCGTTACTGTCGGTCCCTTTACAAAGTGGGGTATTGATTATACTACTTGTAACCCGCCTTCAGCTAAATGTCACAAGTACATTATTGTAGCAGTAGATTACTTTACGAAGTGGGTCGAGGCTATGCCTACTTTTGGGAATGATGGTGAGACTGCAGCTCTTTTTCTTTTCAACCAGGTTATTGCTCATTTTGGTATTCCTAGAGAGATTGTCACTGACCATGGCAGTCATTTTCAGAATAGTATGATGGCTGAGTTGGCTCTCAAATTGGGTTTCCGGCAGGAGCATTCATATCCATATTACCCTCAAGCCAATGGGAAAGTGGAAGCCGTGAATAAATCCTTGAAGACAATTCTTCAAAGGACAATTGATAAAGCTAGATCCAACTGGCATATTATGCTATATCCTGCACTTTGGGCATACAGGACGTCAGTGAAAACTGCAACTGGTTTTACTCCGTTTCAGCTAGTGCACAGGGTGGAATCCGTATTTCCTATTGAATGTGAGATTCCTTCTCTTAAATTAGTTGTTGAACTTCTTCCTGACACTTCTAGTCTGGAAGAACGGCTTCTTCATCTCGAACATCTTGATGAGCAGCGTCGAGATGCCGCCACGACGAATGAAGCGCATAAAAACCGAGTAAAAGTTCAGTACGATAAGGCGGTCAAGCCTAGGGTATTTTAGGAAGGTGACCTTGTTTTGGTCTATGCCCAAGAAAAATATGCCCTGGTTGTAGGAAAGTTTAAGTCTATGTGGTATGGCCCCTATATCGTTAAAAAAGTCCTTAAGAAAGGAGCATACACCTTGGTTGATTTTGAAGGGAACGAGTTGCCGGAGCCCCAAAATGGGCTCTATTTGAAGAAGTATTATGCCTAGGCTTCGGCCTGGCATATTGCTTTTGTATATAGTAGTTTTTTCTTTGTACATATCTGGTTGATTTTCGATTTTTGATGAGTTGGTGATGTTTTTGATCTGCTTTGGCAGGTTGTGTTGGATGTCATGAGTCATTTTGGTTTCGCCGATGGTGCTAGTAGACACACCCGGAACTTAGCTTCCGTGGCTTGGGTGCTTCATTATCCATCCGGTCAGTTGTTAGTATCAAGAGGGGTCTGTATTGGTCCTGCTTCCAATAATATAGCAGAATACACTGCAGTTGTTCATCTACTCTCGGAAGCAATATCTTTGGGTGTTGATTTGTTGGTAGTTTTCTTGGACTCTCAGCTGGTGGTGTCGCAGTTGAAAAATACTTATCGGGTACGAGATCCATTTTTATTACGATTGTTCTTGAGGGTACGTTTGTTACCAAGGTCATTTCAATTTTTAAATTTCATTCATATTCCTCGAGCTGACAATTGGTTTGCTGACTCATTAGCTAATCAAGCATTAGATTGGCATATTAATCATTCCATACAATAAATTTTTAATCATCAAAAGAATCATACATTTTTATACATTTATCACATCACATCAAATATCGATGTATATATATCATCATAGTGTTCAAAAACTTTACAAAATTTGGATCCATAAGGTCATACAAAACTTGGGCTTATGCCTCGATCATGTTCAGTCTCAAAAAATAATATACAGTCATATAATACATAATATATGTCTACTCCTGAGATCCCTGCCCAGAAGTCGTGTTCCTATAGAACGTGACCGCGGTGGCAACTCGGCGGAATAATCGTACCCAGTCTCGGGGCACTCCTACCACCCGTCTCTGGATGGCTTTCGGCAGGTCCTCCATAGCAGCCATAGGTATTTGGTGGGTTAGCCCCTCCAAGTTCCTCTGCACAGCCTGGAGCGTCCTGTCTGAATCCACTGTATCTGCTTCGCCCCTGCGACGCTTGTGGCGCGGGAAACCCTCAGGTCGAACTGGTCCAACATCTGAATCATGATCATTTTAAATTGTCAGTCATTATGAATCCAATCAAAAACATGTTTGTTTTTCATTTTTTCATACATATTTGAAAAAATCCAAAAAAATTATATAAGTCAAAAAAAATTTACCGACTGTGCCCCATGCTGTGCCTGGTGGAAGAACTAGATCTGGATCTCCACAAAATTCCATCCCGGCATAGGGATAGTCGTCCTCCGCGATGATTTGTTCTCCCCACCAAAGGAAGAACTCATCGTCCCACGTGGTCCGGGGTACTTCACTACCCCCCAATCTCTTCATCATGTCCGCCCAACGGGCAATTCTTGGGTCCCGCGGGCTACTGATGGTAGAGATAACTCTGGGTCTCAATGCTGGTATCTTCTCAAAGAAGAATGTTGTCAAAATTGTACCGTAGCCAAAGTGTTTGGTCTTTACTTGGCGGATTGAGGTCAACTGTTGCTTCATGTTCAGTAATAGGGCTGTGCACCAATCGTACACATGAGTCAAACATTCTACTGCTATGCTCATTTGCGTCCTGGATGCCTGATGTAGAGAGGCAGATCCTGCCACTCTGCCGATGGTGAAAAGGAGGATTTTCATGTGCAAATCCCTCAGATCTTTAATCGCAATCTGAGTTCCAACCTTTTTGGAACCCTCTACGCAATACACATGGACATAGTCTTCCACGGTTAACCCTCCCAGGGGCTTCCCGTGCAAGTCTACTGGTTCTCCCCTCCGGGAGAGTCCAGTAATGAAATATATGTCTTCCACTTCAATGCGTATTGGCATCTGATCAATAATGAAGCAATCCTGATCTGGTTCCCAGTAATTCACGAGCATTTCTAGCAACCGAACATTGCTTTTCATATTTGGCATTTTGAAGAATTTGAACAATCCGCAATTCCGAAGGATATTTTGTGCTGCTCGATCTTGCATGACCTCTTGATCAATTGCGCTGTGTTCATGCTCTCTCCATGAGATTGTCATCCTGTCAAAATTCATTAAATCATGCATTAGCCACGCATTTTTTGATTCGGACCTGCGCATACGCGACTTTTTCTTTGCGAAATCGTGTGTATACGCGACTTTCCTGTTACGAACCCGCGTATGCACAAGTCCGCATTTTTTAGCAAGGGTTTTAATGGTAAAATTCACTAAATTTTAATTTCTAAACGGACAAAATGATTTGCAAGGATGATTGAGGAGCCTACCTGAAAATTCGGTGCGTTTCGACGGTCGGTTGTTCCTGATTTGACGAAAGAAGTTTTTTGCTCCAGAGCACTTTTTTCCAAATCAACAATGCAATAATGAACCAAATATGAGGTAATTTGTCTATTTATGCCTAAAAAGTTGAAAATTTTCGCAAAAATTTGTTATGCTCATTTTTTCGATCTATCTTAAGCTGCATAACTCGAATGCTTGGAAGTGCCCAGTTTGGTATGTTTTCAGGTACATTTTGACGATTTTGAGATTTTTCCCGGTTTTTGATCCATGATTACCGACTCGTCACGGCAGGTATATGATCTTCACTGGCATATAGGTTAGGGAAATCACTCTCTATTGCATCTTGCATACTAACCTCCATACTGATCACTTGCCTTAGGGTCGATCCCATCAGGTCATGAGTATTACACCCATTTCACTCGCCGATTATTTAATCATGACTTGATGGTAGAGCCTTCCTTTACATGGGCTTCCTAGTTAGTTCCTCGCTATCACTTGTTGCCCATGTTGCGTTTTATGTAGGCTCGGGAGTCCTCTTTAGTCCCGCCATGTCTTATGTGTTGAAGCTTCATTCTTCTTCTTCATCACTATCATTTTTTCTGGCTTTTACCCTAGAGGCTCCCTGGTGTCTTTAAGTTGTATTACTGCATTGCATATTGGCTACTTGTTTATCCTGGCCTTTAGCCGGCTTCATTTGGACTCAATGTCTAAGCCAAATTTTGACCTTGACTATTTGTACAAGTTAACCATTGCATGCACTTAGCTATCACGACTTGACACCCTTTTACCCATGGATGGAACATTCCTTTGAGTATCGCTTACCAGTTTCCGCCACCTTGCATTGAGCATAGGATCGTTCCAATCCCAGGAACTAGTGCATCTGATTTTTGATACTTGTTCTATCCATTGTACCATAGCATTCTTTTATTCTTTTTCAGGCTTATTATATGAAAAAGACAAAAAAATCAAATATAACAAAAAGAGCGGGAATGGGATGTATCTTCGTTGTTTTGATGGCAGTACAGAGTCAGTTTGTCGCCCTTGAAAAAAGCACATATACTTATATATATTTCCTTCATTTGGGATGGTTTTAGTTTTGACCTAGGTTCAGCCTTTACCATGTTTCACTTGTCAGTTCTCCCCCGGTTGGTTATATCTTCCAATCATATGGAGATTTTGTTTTGCCTCCTGCATGACAGACTTATACAGTGTCACTTTTACTGCCATGGTCATCATGAGTCGTGCTTTTGTTCAAGGGAAGTCTAACCAGAGTCATCCATTCTGCGGTGTCTCTTGACTCATTATTCAGTCGGCCTTCCCGGTCTAGTCAGTATATTTTTCTATCACATCAGATGTTTTGGTCTTCTGCTCGTGCTGGTTTGAGAAGGTCCCCATTGACTTCTTGCCGGCGGGTTTGTCTCTTATCGACTACGACACATTGCTCTGAGAGCAAACCTAGAGCCGCACCCTGGCCCTATTTCCATCATTGATAGGTGACCTTGTGCTCAGCATTTGATCATCATTATGGGTCTTTGGCGAGTGGTTTCCCATTTGTGTTCGATGTCGGCACCGCATTATCATAGGATTCGTGCGATGCCTTGATTTCCATTTGACCCTATCGGTGGATTTCTCGCCTCTGTGTCAGCTTTCATTATTGGTTGGTTCAAAGGGTTTCTTCCGTGCGCTAACTTCATCTTGTGCATGTTGGAAACGTACTTAGGTTTTGGTTTCGTCACTCTACTTCGTCTGATTCCTTCCAAATCTTGGCCTGCAGGTTACACTCACGCTGGATTGATGTGGGATGCCTTAATGCCTTCCTTCCAGCAGATCTTTTCCCATCGACTCTGACTCATTGCTCTAGGAGTAAGATCTAGAGTCTTTTTGTCAGTACCTTAGGGTTTGCAGTCATTAGTGGCAGACTCTTCACTATCAATAGTGGGGATTCATCATTTCCTCCTGATTGGTAGATTATTTCAAGTGTTCGACTTCAACTCATTCATTCACACTTGTTAGATTGTACTGGGGCACCTTGACACTCATTTTCATTATTGGTGGGTTGTCTTGCATTGGTTAATGATATACATTATTGACCGGTAATCCAACGATTTCTCACATGGTTGACTTCAGCTCATTTATTCCCATTGTGAAGAATTGTGCCATAGTGATCGGTGAAGACCTCGGGTTGCATCAACATTTTTCGGTTCACTTTTGACAGTCCATTCAGTTTCTACCAGTGATGTCGTCCACCCTTATATGTTGCAGTTCACTACAACATCATCTTATATGTTGGCTCTAGAGTTGCGTGATTGTACCGTTGTTCACCTCTTATGATTCGGTACTTGGAGATTCGATTACTTATTTTTATATGATCGGACATCCAGTTGCACCATCTTTGATCAGCTTTCTATATGTGATACTTGGACATTGATTCAGACTTATATTTCCGGGCCATGCTCCGATGATTCATTGTGTACTTTCAGTTCAGCTATACTTGTATACATTTTGGATCCATTCAGTACTTTCTATATGATGTATTTTTGACCGAGCATGGGTATGCTCGCCTCAGCATGAGTTGACTCTTTGTGTTCTTTCATTGGTTTGAAAAGGCTGAAATCTGGTGAAGTCCTCTCTTGTCCTTGCAAAGGTCTTTCTATGTGCATAATACATTTCGGCGATCATGTACCCCTTCTGACCTCATATATAAGGGGGCATCTGTTATAGCATCATTTCTCACCTTGATATGATTCATGATTTCTTTTATGGCTTTGGGCACCCATTCCTACAGACTTGGACAAATTCACTTAAAAACAGTGTAAAAATCCCCATACGCGGTTATGCCCAGCTTTTTCCGCGTGTATACGCAAGTCCACATGCACTTTTCCGTGTATGCCATTAAAATCATGAAAAAATATATAAAAATTCCCTATTTTCGGGCTGGGTTGATGGTTACTCAGGTAGTTCAACCACCCCAGCACGTGGCCAACTGTTTCCAACTGTTGAAACTACTTGGGGAGAGTATAAAAACCCCTCATGTGTATGGCCTAAGGGAGAGAGAGAGTTATTGATATTATACTCTATTGGTATTCCCTATCCAAGTCTGAATTCCCGTGCCTCCTGCACTTCCCAGTTCATTTCAAGAAACCTTTGTTTCTTGGAGATGCTCATTCCTTTATATGTCATCTCGTTTGCACCAATTCGGAAGGAATCTTAGCGAGGCAAGGGTGGGACGGATCCGGACGACGGTTTGCTCGAAGATCGTGGGAGGATTCAGGTGATCTCTCCACTCATTATTTCTGTACATGCTATTTATAATATAGAAGTACCATCTTGTTCCCGAAATATACGTGTTAGTGTCTACTTACATATATGAGAAATTTGTTATTTAAGCATTCATTATGGTTTATCTAATGTTTCATATCGATTTCACTAACATTTAGAGTATATATATGCTGTACAACCAGTTCTTCGTGCTTGTTTCTTCTTGTCTTTCAGGTTAAGAAGGAAGGACGGTTGCTGGGGGTTTGGACCCCGCGGGATCTGCTTCAATCGTAGGACCTACGGGTAACTTTCTCATTCTACTCTATTTAGTTTTTCTGAACGTGCATGGTTGTGTGAGTCCTTCTTAAGTAGCATGCCCCTGCTCTGTGGAGGTTGTAACCCAACGAACCTCTAGTGTGATTTTCCCCGAAACAAGAGGCCTGATATTTCTCATTTGAATATTTTTGGCTCACTTGTTTACATTCATGTGACGAAGGATGCCAGGAAGAAGTTGGAGCCAACCGTAGAGGTTAGGATATTTTTGGGATACACATAAACACCCCACAATTATCGTGTGTATTTTCCAGACAGTCGGTTGACTGTCGTGCGACGGGATATCAAATTTCATGAGGAGAAAGCCATGAAGTTGTCGCTTGAGAGGGAGCTACACTTGCATGCAGAGGAGGAGCTACTTGTTCCTAAAGATGAGCCTCAAGATGTGGATCAACCACAAGAGAAGGTTCATGGAGTGGAAGAAACGAATCATGCAACGCTAACCATCGAGGGCAGAAGCGCACTAAGACGGCGGAATCGGGATGTAGAAGGTTGTAGGAGCACCTACATCACAACGTAGACAGAGACAGTCACCTGACCAATATACTAGATACATGGCTCTTATGAGCAAGTGTATCGTGACAGAGCCATCCTCTTTCGAGGAAGCTGTGGAGGATCCCGCATGGGTAGATGCCATGGTGGAAGAGTATGATTCGATTGTCAGAAATAGTGCATGGGAGATTGTCCCAAGGCCAGAAGGGAAATCAGTGGTGGGTTCAAGATGGATCTACAAAGTGAAGCAAGTAGCTGATGGGAGTGTGGAGAAGTACAAGGAAATATTTGTTGCCCGAGGCTTCTCACAGATTGAGGGGATCGATTATGAGGAAACCTTTGCACATGTCACAAGGTATTCTTCCATACGGACGATTCTTGCTCTCTCATCACAAATGGGGTGGCACATTCATCAGATGGATGTGAAGACTGTGTTCCTCAACGGAGTGATTGAGGAGGAGGTGTACATAGAGCAGCCCAAAGGTTTTGAGATCTTCAGCAGCGAGTCGCATGTGTGCAGGCTCAAGAGAGCATTGTATGGGTTGAAACAAGCACCTCGTGCTTGGTACACACAGATAGACAGTTATTTCACCGGACTTGGATTCTCCAAGAGTGAGGCAGATCCGAACCTATACCAGATTGTGGTGGAGGGTAAGTTTCTTATCATTGTACTTTATGTAGATGATTTGATGCGGCTTCGGTGATGAACTGTTGATACACTCATGCAAGGCTGATCTTGCAAAAGAGTTTGAGATGAAGGACTTGGGCCTCCTTCATTATTTCCTGGGATTGGAAATTTGGCAGCGCAATGATGGATTGTTTTTGTCTCAAGGAAAGTATGCCCGGGAGATACTGGAGAAGTTCAACATGCATGGCTACAAGCCTATCGACACTCCTCTTCCTGGTCGGTGGAGGAAAGAGAATGCTACATCGGCAGAGGTAGTGGATGCCACTGTTTACCGACAGTTGGTGGGGTCTCTTATGTATCTAGTCAACACATGACCTGACATATGCTACGCTGTTAACCAGCTTTCACAAGCTATGGTTAAGCCCACCAAGCTCTTTTGGAAGGCGGGGAAGCATGTATTGAGATATCTCAGAGGCACATCGGGATATGGATCATGGTAAAGATGGGAGGATGAGTTGAGGCGGCATGGCTTCACGGAATGGTATCATCATATCAGAGATTGTGTACAGCGGAAGATCATGTTGCTTCAGTACATTCCTACGGAGGATTAGGATGCAGATATTCTGACGAAGGTGCTCACTAGGAGCAAATTTGAACACCATAGAGGCAGGATCAGGTTGAAGGATAATCCTTATCTTGTTGAGAGGGAGTGTTGAGATTCGACAAGATGATGAGCTTAGTGAAAGGGTCGCCTTCACTAAGTGGGCCCACAGGATATTTTTGGCGCAAGTCTATTTTTAGACTATGTCTATTTTTAGACATATGGAGTCATATTCTATGGTACAACGAGGATGCTATTTGTGGATGGTTGGTAAAGTTGGAAAAATAGATGGAATTCTATTTTTAGACATACGAGCGAACCTATTTTATATATTTCAGTCTAAAAATAGATATGCCAAATATTATTATCTCTTAATAATATTTAGACTCTAAACATTATCTTATTCTCTTGGAGCACTTCAGTTAAGTGCACGGATGTGGCACATGTAGCTGACCGAAGGAATTACGCTATTCCTAAGGGTTAAGTGGAGCTATTGCATGGATACTTCAGTTAGAACTCATGTGACAGAGTTTGGTGGAGTTGATTGAGGAAGTTAGTGGAGTTGTATTCAGTTTAACTAATCTAAACATAGTTGAGCTAGTTGTATCTAGTCTAGTGGTTGATACACTAATGAGAGTGGTGTGAATTAATTATTAATTAATTCACTAATTATTAACTCATTAATCAACTGAAGAATACATCATTTAACTACAGTGCATGGACAGTTTCAGTGGAGACCAGTGGAGTGGTAGGTGAAAGAGCAGTGTGACTATCAGTTGTGACTATAGTGTTGCATGATTTGCAACACACAGTGGTTGGAGGTGCCAATGAGGATTGCATGAGCAAGGCTGGACCAATTTGAGTTCATTTAGAGCCATTCTTCAGCAGTGATTGCACAGTAGAGGCAGGCTAGCAGGTGGTAGAGATCGGTGCATGGGATTTGCTAGATCAGACCTGATTAGTGTGTAGCAATTGGAGATTGTACTGAGAGCTTGTGAGGAGATTTGTATCATGATTTTTACATGATATATATGACATATAATATACAAATAGTTGGGGGTTTTCAGCTTTAAGCTTTCCCATAAATTACTGTGTTCATATGTGTGAATTTTTATGGTTTTAATGTGTGCATGAAATTGATTTTATTTCCGCTAGTAATGATCAATAGTAGAAGAGATTATATATTGTGCATGAAGTCAAATAGTGTGTGATTAGGAGAATCTCGGATGTATAACATATCAGTTATATAATTTTATCTGATCTTTTTGAAAATAAATGCATGGATATTAAGACAGAATGGGCCTCGAGCCCTCTTCTGCTACTTCTGTTTTAATTTTTCATTTAGTGTTTCATATACCTCCTCTTCCTCTCTTTTAGATATAAAACTCATGAGGAAAGTTGTTGTTGGTTGTTGAATGGATATTGGTGAATTGTAAGCTGTTTCTCTTGAGATATAGTTTTATGTGTAAAGATGTAAGATAGGCTGAGGAAGATGTTTTCAGACTGAATTTAAAGTTGTTGGACAATTTTGTATATGACTGGTGTTGCTCTTTAATATGACAAGCACATTTCTTTGGATCCTGATTTAAAGCAACGATGATTTTTTTCTGCCTTTGTCTCTGTTTCTCATTACATTTCATTTCTTTGGTAAGAATCAGAAATCTAGATTAGGATATACCCTTGCATGGTACTCTAATGCTCCTACTCTTCTTACCTTTGATGTTTTCTACTAATTGTGTTATCTAAGTACTGATTCAAGATAATTTAACCAGTGTAGTAGCTAATATTTATTGCTAGCTGATGTGTGAATTTATGAATCTGTTCTTAGATGTTCGTGCTGGGTTTTAATTGAAAAAATTGGGATACTGGGAGTTTAGAATGTTGATTCTATCTCACTAGGGTATTTTTCAATCAATTTAACCTTTCTAATTTCCCTTAAGTTGGACGCCGAAGCATTGAAAGTTCAAAGCCTTTCTCTGATCTCAAGTTTTCACCTTTGTGTTTAAATCTTTTATGTTTCTTGTTGTCTGAAGAGTTAACCTTTTAGGGGGTGGATCATAGGTGTTTAATGGCATGTCCTGTCCCTAGATTTGATTCCTAAATGGTCACCTTGGAGGTTTCCTTGTCATTCACCTTCTTTCCTTACCATTTCATACCACACTACCATATTTAATATCCTATGCTTTAGATGACTACCCCAATTGAAAGCCTTGAATACTAAATAGAAAGTAAACCCTTTCCTGACTCCATTACCCAATGGTCTCGAACGTTCCCTGAAGTATCTTTCCTTTGCCTAAAATCCTCTTTTCTCACCCTTTGTCTTATATTGAACCCTTCCTTCCTGATGCCCAACAACCAAACGAATAAACAAAACTAAACAAACCTTGTGCCTTATAACTAGCCTAATATCTTTAAAACTGAAGTTCAAAGACATATACCTTTTCATTTATAGAGAGATCCCTCTCTAGACCCAGAAGGGCTAGATCCTGAGGTCTAAAGTGGTTTTGATGTTGTCTCATCTTTTGGTATTGCCAAACTTGCCAAAACATGGGAACTCCAGCACGGTCACGGAAGCAGGCTGCTTGACTATGAAATCGATCAATTTCGAGTATCTCATCAAGTGAAGAACTTACCCATGAATTCATGGGAGGATGACAATTTTATGCAAAAGCACCAGGAGCTATCAAGCATTGAGGACAACAATTTTTGAAGGAGAGGGGCATGTTAGGTCCCTATATTACTAGTATAGTCGCTTATTGTTATTAGTGTAACCCCCTTATTGTTATTATTGTACCCTTGTAACCCCCATTTTGTTATTATTGTGCCCTTAAATTATTATTGTTAGGTCGACTAGGATTACATTGTGGCCCCATGGACTCCTATATAGAAAGGAGGTTTTGTAATTTGTATCATCCAAGAATTGTTCATTCATGTAATGTATTGGAGGTTTCCCCCTCGAAGTGGCTTATTTCTAAGGCGTTGATATCTCTTTTCTTCTATTTTTGGAGTTGCTTTCTGAACACAAAACCACACAACTTCCAATGATATTATTTGATGGAATCAAATACACAATACAACGCTCAATATTGTGGGCTAATACCATGGTAATTCCCCTTGGTATCATAATTTTCGAGCGCAAAAGGCATAAACAACTTTTCTTTTTCATACTCGCGTGTATACACATATTCTCTCCATCAAAACTGCGTATATACTAATTTTGGATGTATACGCGGGTTTCCTTCATAAAAGTAGCATATACATTCCCTCCATACGTGGGTTCCCTTCATCAAACCTACGTATGCATTGTGACATATTATATTTATCATTGCTCTGCCACTTACTGGAATTCCTTTCTCTGTCACATCTGAACTGATCTATAGATACATCATTTTTACATCTTTAACAAATAGGTTGCTATCAAAAGGCAACTCATCAAGTATTTTTCCATCAAGGAAAACTTCATCAAGTAGGTTTCCATCAAGGACAACATATTGCATCATATTGCAACAGAAATAGCAATTGAATTCTTGCAGAACCTGCGGGAAGGGCACACCATAATTAAAGAATAAAACTTCAGCAAAATACCTCAGCATTTCCAAAAGTAATAGGGCCATCCTATACACTCCCTTCGAGCCCTAAGAATTCACCTTTACATGGTTATGAGTAGGAAATGGCTCAAGTATTAGAACCGATGAGAGCATCTTGTGAAGCTAGGAGCCCATTTGAACAAATTGAGGAGCAGAGGGATCTTTTGAACCGGTCTGCCTTTGCTGGCAGTTGTGGTGACTCTGAAATCCTACCTTCCACTGGTGAATTGTAGAATTTGAGGGATTTATCCCCCTCTAATAATGAATGTTTGAATAAGGAAGACAAGATAGAGAGAACATCTGAGTTTGAAAACCAATCAGGGGATAATTTTTTATTAGACCAGGACAAAAATGTTGATACAACTCCTTTGACACCTGAAGAAAATATTGCTCCACCCAACCAAGATAGCAATGTTGGCACAACCTCTTTAGTGCATGAAGAAAAAATTATTTCATTAAATGATAACCCTAATACTGGCACAACCCTTCCTGAACCTGAAGTTATTGCTGCATATTCCCCTACCAGAACCCCTTTGAAGGACAAATTAGCTTGGGCTAAGCTGAGAGAAATGCATAGGAAATGCAGAAAATTTACAAAAACAATGAAACATTTAAGGAATCATTGAAAGAGGTGGATAAGGCCTGGAAGCCTAAAAAGGAATTAGATACGATGGAAACCCAAACATGTTTTTTCATACAAACTATAGATGCTACTAAAGTCTCTCTATTGATTGATTTGATACTTACATATGACAAAGAAACCCAAACAGAGGAAACACCTGCTTATACCCCTTTGGTACAAAGATTTTCCAATCAAAAGCTTCGTAATGAATTGATTCAATTGCAGCAATATTTGGTCCAATATCAGAAGGAAGTAATGCCTTTAGAAGAACATCAGGCATTACTAAAATGATTTAATGACCTTACTGCAACTGAAGATGAAACATTTTCCCAACTTAGGGAAGAAATATTGAAAGTAAAAAGGGGACAGGCTCAACTGAAATAGGTTAAGGAACAAACCATTGTTGTTTGTTCTCTTTACTAAGATGTGTTGTCTTGCAAAAAACCGACCACCAATTATGCCTTATTTCTAGTGGAAATGTATTTGTTTTTGAATATCAAAGTTGTCAGAGCAGGGACGCCTACTACATTTAAAACCATTGAATAATTTGTCCAATGTTGTAATGATAAGGATGAACAGGTCCAGCACCTTCTGTGCGAATTGTACTTGCAAAATTTATTTTTAGAAGGTGAAAGAGATAGTAACCACAGTCCCTTCATTGGGGACATTCAGTTTCAAGCTTTTCTATATTTTTATAAAAACCATATTAGAGGGAATAATGCCTACAATATCTTCTAGAAAAGAGAACATGGGTTAGATTTATGGGTTAGTGGGGAACCTACAAAACCCCTACATTTATTCATTGAACATAAAACGTTTATGCAACGAGAAGGAGTGATAGCCAAGCAAGGGCCAATTCACAAATATATTGTACAGAATGAGAAAACATACCTCCAAGATATTCAATAGGACACTTTATTAGAATCGAAACAAATATGGCAAGGCTCTACCAATAGCGTTAAGAATAGAGAGCCATTTGGTTACAATAATTTTAAAGTTTTTGCTTAATGTTTTCATATGTATAGCAATTCAGTTTTAAACATGGGACCTACATGGATAGGATGTAGATGTAGATGCGCTATCATATGGTGCCCTCCTGAAGACTACCACCATGATTATGAATTACTAGAGGGACATACAAACTTGGCATTTGCAAAAGTGAAACAAAATAATGGTTTTAGTATTTACAAGGAAGAGGTATATCTTGCCTATTCCTTAACTCAACTACACCTCAATCATATTTTTGCACGAGGACATCAAAAAAAGTAAGCACGGGAGTATGTTGGGCTGAGGAAAAGGTACATTTTATGCCCATATTTAGCTTGATTTATTATTATCTTTATATGTTTTGCTTCATTTTAAAAATAAATAAAATGAGAATAATGTAAAAGTAGGTTAAATTAATTATTAATAAATAACGTGTTTAATAGTATAAAAAATAACTTTTCATGTCTTTATTGATAGGTAATCCAAAAAAACCAACTGCTGACCAAACGACCAAATAGAAACAGTCAAGAAAAGCAAATGCAATCGCGTCTGGTTCCTGAAAATCAGTAAGAGATGGAAAGACATGTCTATCTTTGAAGAATTCAACTGATGACTATGAAGCCTTAGGATCTCCTAATCCTAAGGATTTGTTATTCTCTATTTTGTTTCTACTTTAAGTTATAAAAGGTTGTAGGTGAAAGATTACAAAGAGTTTTTTCAATGTATTGTAATTTTCTGTAATAAACATTTTATTCAGATAGAGTCTGTGATCTCGTGATGATGTACATGTTCTATTGATTAATGAAAGAGTTAGAATTTTAATTATAAGCGGATTCTGAGTATTTCTTGGCAGAATACTTCTGAGTTCTCCTGCTATTTTGTGTTATATGTTTATTTACTGATTCTCGCAATTTAGTTATTCTCACGCTTTGTAGAATTAAAATTCCATTCAATAATTGCAAGTGTGGCATGTTACAATTTCCTTTTCAAATAGGTTGAATTTGTCATTAATATTCCTTTATTGCTAAGTGATGTTTTTCCATTCATTAGATTGATTTCAGCGTGGTTAAGTAGCTGTTGTTCAATTCTGCACATTGTTATTTCTTGATTTTTTCCACTACAAGTGTGAACGTATGGTTTGATGTTCAATTTCAAAGGTTGTTATTAATTTAATTATATAGAATTCCATTGCAAAATGTTAATATGTGATTTTTGTTCAATTTATTAAGCATTCTTTTTCTATTGTTGTTCAATTCATTAAGCTTGTTGTTCAATGCAAATGATATTTAATTTCGGAATTGAGTGTTTACTTTCTACATAAGATTAGACAAGAGTTTCATCCTTTGATTAGTGTGAAGTATTTCATAGTTTAATTTTGAATTGATTGATTGAACTTCAATAATTAGATAGTATTTCTTGCAACGATTTAGAGTAGTTGACCTCTAATTTCACTCGCATATACTTTTCTTGCTCTTTTGAAATAAACAGACTTGCCCTCGGTTGATGATTAATGTGAAGCATTAAATTTACCTTTAATAGTAATATTTTTGAACCAACACTCACTACCAGACGAACATCTCTTTCTAGTGATGACTAATGACCACTGGCACAGATATATTCTCATATTCCTACAAACCCATAAGTTCAAACTAAATCTCACATGTGATGTTTGTAGATGCATATTGTTAGCTCCGCGTAATTTCCTATATTGATTGAGATACAAATGGATAGGTGTAACATCAAACCAAGCTTTGGAATCCAAGGACCTAACCTTCCTAGATTCAAAGAGGGATCTCTCTAGTAGATGCAAAGATGTGAACTTGTTTGTTGATTAGGGTTGATTTTAGGCTAGATGTTAAGTGCATGGTATTTTTATTGTCATTAGGGGAATTTTGAGGTCTAAAATGGGCCTCTTAAGGAAATTATAAAATAATAGTGGAAAAAATCAAATAAGATTTGATGACATCATCAAATTTTAGAGGGAAAAATGGAAAAACTACTTTTTCAACTCATATTTTCAACTTATCTCCCAAATTGTTTACTCAAATTTCGAGCGGGAGTACTCGTTGGATGCGAAATTTAATTCCCCATCCAAGGAGTACCCATGTTGCATACTTTCGATGGGTCCTACTACACGAAAAATGAGAAATACATAAAAAAAACGTGATTACAATCACGTTTTTTATGTATTTCTCATTTTTCGTGTAGTAGAGTTCATCGAAAGTATGCAACATGGGTACTCTTTGGATGTGGAATTAAATTTTGCATCCAACGAGTACTCCCACTCGAAATTTGAGTAAAAATTTTGGGAGATAAGTTGAAAATACGAGTTGAAAAAGTAGTTTTATTATTTTATTATTTTTTAATATTTTGACCCTTTTATTTAAAAAATGGTGAATCATCCCCCATGGTTGACATCATCATCTTGAATCCTATTGGTTGTTATAAAGTTTATTTTTGTTTTACATTTTTCTTAGGAGGCCCATTTTAGACCTCAAAATTCCCCTAATGTTTTGGTTGGGTATGATAATCAGATGGATTTAGATATAAAACATGGAATATTGTTAAGTAATTAGGCAATGGAGTCTAACAAGGTCATGATAAGTTCATCAATGGTGTTAAGAGCATTTACAGGGAAATTTTAACTTGGTTGGTGTATCTTTAAGGTTGTGAAGGATCATGAGATGGAAATTAAGCTTTAGAACAACAAGCTAATAAAGGGAAGAAACAGAATCCTTTATATACTTGTAAACTGAGGGAGTTAGAAGATTTATAAGAATAGCAAGAGAATCAAAGGCATAAGAAAAACCTAATCCATTTGATTTCATACTGAAAGCAGATAATCAACCAAGAAAAATATTCAAATGAAATATAGAAAGGCAAGAGACTTATTTAACTTTCATATATTTCATCATCAAGAGAGGAAGACATTTAAGATGCACAAATAAATATAACCATAGAAGGAGAGAAAACCCTAACATCTAAAGTTATAGCTATGAAGGTTCCTTGAAACAATTTTAGCTAAGTAAAGGCAAAGAGCATGATTGAAATAGACTTCTTTGATAAACCTAGGAAAAGATGTTTTAAAGAAATGATTCCAAGAATAAAGTATTTAGTGGTGAAAAATATGCAAGGCTATCCATGAATCATGTTGAAACCAACTGATCTAAACCATTCAAGAAATATACAAGCATAATAAATACTTAGAGAGAAAAAAGATGAATTCTCTAATATATCCTAGCAGCAGAAAACATTAAGAAAGTGAAGGAACAAACAGACTTAAGGTGCCATTAGCAAACATGTCTTAGTCTAAATTATTTGTCCTACTGCAACATAGAAACATGGAAACATATGATAAACTAGAGAACAGGAAACAAAAGAAAACTTCACCATCAACCAGGCTTATGGATCCTGCAAATAGTCCTACTCCATCAACAAACAAATCAGGTCTAGCATGAGTTCCAAGACATCAAATTCTCATAAAAAACTCCAAGAGACTATGTATTTCTCCAGAATAATTCATCAAAATCCAAAAAACAAATAAGAGCCTCATGCTCTATTTATGGAGAAAATGAGGAGATGGAAACCCTAAGAGGCTTCCAGAAACCCTAATTTAGCCATAAATGTCATAAATGTGCTTAATGACCATGCAAGGCCCAAGACACATAATAGATAAGATAATAAATGAAAAACATCAAAACATAACCCCCTAATCAAATCAGGAGTGATTTTTCCAAGAAAATATTAAAAAACCAATTTGTCATTAATCAGTATCTTTTGTTGACTTTTTGGCAAAAGGTTGTCTTTGTGCGTAGCGCCCTTTCAACAGAAAATAGGGTCTGTTGTAGCTGAGTTTTGGACCCCTTCCCGGCATCAGATTTGGCCCCGTGATGGCTCGCTGGAAAAATTGATGAGTCTACTTTCCAAAAATACTTGAGTTGTGCTAAATTAATGCCATTTACCATATCAAAAATTAAATCTCCCATGACTGCTCTGTGCACAGTGCCTGGCCTGAAAAGGAGGCAGAAAGGTCAATTTTGAGGTGTTTTTTGACCTTTTGAGGGGGAAAAAATGCTCCAAATGACCTGAAGTTTGTGGTAGACTATTGGTGATGTGAAAAATCCAAAAATTTAGACTTCAGCAGCTAAGGATGCCCTAATTTTGTGCATAGCGCATAGGGTGCTGTGCTCCTAGGGGTCAAAATTTGGAAAAAACAAAAAGTTTCCGGATTTGCCTCAAAATTGGCGTGTAGACCCCTCAAGGGGTTTTAGATACCTACTGAGAAGCATCAGCCAAGATCCTGAGGTTTTCATGCACTTTGGTCCTTTTTAGCTCTTCTAGCTCTATGAGAGCTTGCTTCAGTTTGGCATTAACAAGCATGCTCTTCCTTGCATAGTGTTTGACCATTTTCTTATGTAAGGCAAGGCCCCTCTTGACCTCTTTGAAATGCTTGTGCTCTTCTTTATAATAGTATATAATTCTTTGTGCCCTCTCAAATTCCTTTTCCCATTCTTAAAGTTGGGCATCTTTCTCTAAGAGGAGAAACTTAGTACTCATCTCTTGTTCCCCATTGTCACTGTATAGATCAACAAAAAGAGGCCCTTGAGAAGTCTTCTTGATCCTTTTTCTCCTTATAACTTGTATCTTATGCTCAACATTTTCCATCTTTTCCTTTCCCTTGTCCAATGTTTTGGCAGTTTGAGAGGAGATGGCCCTTGGCCTTTTAGAGGTAGAAAAAAATTCTCTTCTCCCTCTATGATAAGTGTATGTGATAGGGGAAACAATGGAACTTTTGGATGTAGTGATATCATCACTTTGATCCTCTGATTGATCGACATCTTCTGCACTTGCCTCACTTTGGTTTTCTTTGTCCTCCATGGACTGATTTTTTTCAAGACGGTCATGACAGTTGTCATGACTATCATGACTCTTTCCTTGACTGTCTTGGGCACTTTGATGGCTTTCCTCCTCATCATGCTGCTCTTCTTCATAATTTTTCTCACTACTTTCATCTTTTCCATCACTGATTTCTTCATGACTACTTCCCTCCTCTTCACTTATTTCTTCATTTTCATCATCTTCTTTTCCACTACTTCCTCCTTGTCCATCATTACCTGTCTCAGTTTCCTCCTGACTGTTGCCTTCTATTTTTTCTTCACTAGGACTACTGTCAACCCCTTCACTTGGAAAATTAGGGGAAGAAGCAAGAGGTGAAATTCTTTGTGGAGAAGGCACATGTGGAGATGATGGATGAGTGGAGGTAGATGGTTGTGAAGTGGAAGGCAAGTTCTAATGGATGAAGGCCCGGGGCTCTGTAAACACATCATGTGAGATGAAGGTTTCCCAATATATTCCTTACTACTCCAGCTGATATAGGACAATCATTTTGATCAGGGAGTGGTGAAAGAGGCTTGAAATTTGGTGGTCATAGCTTTTCTTCTTGACAAATGAGGCCATTTTATCAATGCTTTGGAAAAGGTAGTAATGTAGGTTCACCATCTTGACCTTGGTAAAATGCATTAACAACCTTATATGATATGAGTAGATCTGGGAGTGTCTCCCCTCAGATGTGAAAAAACTAATAATCTGCCTCATTAATGCAACATACCTCTCTAGAAAATGGGAAAAAAGGAAAACAAGCTTAAAATTTTGTTGATAGTTTGGTTTCAAATAGGGCCCATAATAACTCAACTCTAACTTATTTTGTTTGAACCATACCTCACCAATGTCTGGTATACCTGTTTCTTTGGAAATGATTTCAAATGAGAGCTCAAATTGCACCCCTGCTAGATTAACTTGATGATTTTGTAAGCTACAGACAAATAATCTAGTCAAGTCTGAATGGCTGCTGACTTGCTTGACCCTTTCACAAAATTTGTAGCACCCTACATCCTGAAAGCATGAAAGGATCATAGGATATGAAGTGATTGGAGTAGTGTCTAGGGGCTCAAATATTTTTTCTTTTCCTCCATGATGTTTTGGCTTGGTGGGAGTATGGCTTTCATCACTACTGGTGTGACTGTCTCCCTCTAACATGATGACTGTTCCAAAAAACAACAGTGGGACCTTTGGCCTTTCTTTGAGGGTTTTTGGGAAAAATAGGTGGTGTAGGTCAACTCTTTGCAAGATGAAGGCTAAGGTGAAAAACAATTTTTTAAGGCTTTCTCTTGGTGTTGGAGGTTAGCTCATAGTTACTCGGTCCTTTTTGTACTAAAAAACAATTTCTTCTTACAAATCGTAGGGCTTAAAAAACTTATTTTCATATATTTATGGTTTGGTCCAACTTTACTATGGATGTCCTCTTTGTTTTTAGGAAAAGGAGTGCTTGGGAGGAGGAAGAGGTCCCACCAACCTTAAGCTCTACTTGCAGAAAATTTGAAGACGAAATTTTGAAATTTGGAGCTCTTTGGAAAAAGGTGGAGAAGTTTGGCAAGAGCGTAGCCGATGCACAGCGCTTGTGTGTAGCACCTGTGCATATCACCGAGCCAATAGGATCATCGGAGTGTAGCACCAAGCAGAATGGGTAGTCTCTTGGGTGCTTTCTGGTCTTTGCGAAGCCTGTGCGTAGCGCTAGCCCAAGTGTGTAGCGCTGGGCTCTGAGCGCATAGTGTAGTGTAAATTTACACTACCTGCCTCGCTCCTGTGTGTAGCACCAAAGAGTAGGGGCGTAGCGCTGGCCTCGGTGCGTAGCTCTGAGAAAATTTCCCAATTTCTCCTGAAAACCCTGCAAATCTACTCCAATGGATTCTTTTGTCTTGGAAAATGGAAAATGATGTGGGGGAAAGTTAAAAGAGACCCTCTATAGTTTTTGAAAAAATAAATTTTTAAAAGACAAACCCACTTTTGCAAAGTTATAATCCCCCCATATCTTCAGTATGCCTTTTAACTGATATTTCGCTGTAAAAAACACTTTGGACATATTTTTGCAAAATTTTCACTTATTCCTCTGTCATCTTTTTGCAGAACAATCCTTTGACAAGGAGGCTTTTGTTGGGGGTTAAATAGCTGAGATGGAAATCAAGGATACACTTGCTTTCTTGGGCCATTTTGATATTTTTGCAGATGCCTATATTTCACTTGTTTTTGATCCCTTCTATAGGTCTTTTTACTGTACTTGCAAGCATTAGTCTCCCAAACTAATGCTCTTTGTATGTCCTTTGCTTTCAAGAAGGAGGTTTTGTCATCTTTAATAGCCTTTCAAAACCTATTTATCCTTTGTAACAAAATTTTCAATGTGTACTTTGATGGGGTTGAGGTGGCTTCTGTCTTTGTAGCCTTTGTGATGGTCTCTTGCTTGTCACCACTGTTTTGTTAAACAACCAAAACAAACCCTGATTCTCTTTTACATATAGACCTGTTGCCTTTGTATTGTTTGTGTCTGCCTCCTGGTGATGATTACATCTTATTACATTACCTCTTCTTATTACTGGTGGCAACCTTTGTTATTCATTATTAAAATGTGAACAAGGGAAGATGTCCCTTGCAATATTTGTGCTCTTAAGCCAAGGAGGATTTTCTTGAATGACTGTTGACTAATTTTGGATCAAATTGCTTGATTTTATTTCTCTTTAAATAAAATATCTTCATGTAGGAAGGCATAGTTTGTAGTGCACCAAATCCATCCTATGACTGAGTGAGACCTTAGGTGGCCTAATGGGGCATTATTGGAATTGGATTTTGGACTGAGATTTAGACTTAGGGGTCACCAAAGGCGAGATGGGATCTATGATAAGCCTAGTGTATTTCAAGATCCAAACACCAATCATACTTGACTATCCAAAAAGGGTTTATAGAGACAATTTGAGACTATCAATGTTTGGGAGTATCATATGAGACAAAACAAAGCTATTTGATTAGTAGGTTTTAGGTGGTAGTGGGGATTTTTTTAGGCAAAAAAAAAATAGAGGATTTAGGCCAAGGTGACAAGTTAGGGTTAAAATAAATGGCTTTAGCCCATGATGGGTCTTTCGGGAGTAGTGGGCTAGTCATGCCTAGATAGGATTATAAACTAGCAAAAAATTTATCTTAAGGATAATGAAGGCAGTGATATTTCTAGAACTCACAATGTTTTATAAATTTTGTTTCTAGAAATCTGGGAATAGTAATTTAGTCATCATCAAGGAAAAAAATTACTGATGACTAACAATGGCTCCACTTGGGGTGGGCAGCTCCTTTCCAGGAGGTGTCTAGAACTTCAGATTTTTGGCTTGATGGAGACGAGTGCCTTCCCCCATTGGGCAGATGTGCTCTTTCTTCATTTTTTGATATTTGTTTTGAGTCTGTGATCTTTGAGATCTTAAAAAACATGATTTATATCAGCATCATCTCTATCTACCCAATCTACTTGCCTAACATTTTTTCCTTCTTTGGGTGCACTTCAACTGGAAAACCCTTGATATTTTTTCTTTTTGAAAAACAAAAATCAAACTGTCTAAATGTACCCTTATCTCTTCGGAGAGTTCGGATTAGGCTAATGAACTCTCTTTATTTTCTAGCTAGTCTACTTATTTGTCAAGATTGAGCTACTTGACAAATTTTATTCTCTAGGGTACTGACATGAAATTGAAAAAATGGCTAAACCAGGATTAAGCAGTCTAATTTACCATAGGTTGCGGCATTGAAAAAAGCTACACACAAGTGTTATTTTTGTACAGAAAAGACCTAGGAAACATAAGGGCAACATATGCCATTTTTTAAGCATCCCTATTTTCCTCTTTGGTTCAGATTTGAGCATGTGGAACCAACATCTCTCATTCCTAATCTATACCTATTTACAAGTCAAGATTAGATGTTTTGACAAGTTCTTTCTTTCACTAACCTACCAGCAAAATAAATTAAAACATGTTCAACCATGATTAGGCTAGATGACTTAACATGAATTCTCTTTTAGAAACAAGTAGTGGAATTTAGACTTGCACACTTTCAGCATCATTATTTTTTAGGTATGAGGCTGTACCTTTCTTTAAAACTCTTCCCTCTTTTTTCCCTTTTTTTTTTTAGGGTTTTTGTATTTTCCATTTTTAAGCAAGAAATTTTTATGTACAATGAGTAGCAGATTTATCATTTAGGAATATTGACAAAATTAGTGCTTGAGCATCCTCCCATTGATAGGACCTCCAAACATTTCTGCTCCATCAAGCTCTTACAAAAAGAAAGCATTGTTGCCTCTAACTGATTGAATGATGTAAGGGCCTTTCCACAAATGTTTAGACTTGCCATGTTTGCCCTTGTCTTCCTTTCTTGAATCCCATTTCAGAACCATGTCTCTAATCTATAAATCATTTTATTTGGTTCTCCTATCAAAAAATTTCTTGATATTGTCTTGTATTGCTTGTGTTCTTTTGTAAATTTCCTCCCTTGACTGCTACAAATGAATGGTTTGGTTCAGCCTTCTTTGCTTATCATTTTCTTCTGATTGTACCTCTTGGAGGAGCTTCATGACTGGGACTCCCAAAGAGGTGGGGAAAATTGCATCCATGCCATACACCAGTTGATAGGGAGACATGCCAATTTATTTCTTGGTGGTTAGTCTATCAGCCCATAAGGCATGCACTAGTTTGCCATGCCATGCCTTTTGATTATGTTCTAGGAGCTTCTTAATGATGTTTACCAAGCTCTTATTAGAGGACTTAGCTATTCCATTTCCTTGTGGGTAATAAGCAGTGGATTGGCCTAGCATGATGTGATATTTATAGAAAAAATACACCATTTTCTTAGATGTAAAGGAAACAACATTATCAGTTATGATCTTTCTAGGACAACCAAACCTGGACAAGATGTTACTTTCAAGGAATTTGATAATGACTGATTCAGTGGCATTTCTAGATGGGATGGATTATATCCATTTGGTGAAGTAATCAGTGGCAGTGAGGATCCACTTGTGTTGGGTATATGAAGTAGGATGGATCTCTCCTATGAATTCCAAACCCCACTGTTGAAAAGGAGCTTCAACACTGATGGGATGCAAGGGCAGAGGTAGACGTTTTCTTTTTCCATCAAAAATTTGGCATGTATGGCAATCCATGACTAGTTTGTGAGTATCGAGAAAAAGGGTAGGCCAATAATAACCAGCTCTAAGGATCTTGTTGGCTATAGTCTTCCAATAGAGGTGAACTCCACATTCCCCCTCATGTAATTCATGCATGATTTTTTCTGCATCATATTCAAGAAAACATTTATGTAGCAAACCAGCAGAACTCTTCCAGTACAACACTCCATCTAAAATACAAAAAAATAATGCTTTTTTTTTCAAGAATCTAGCTTTGGTTTTTGACAAAGAAGGGGGAGCATTGAGATAAAGGAGCACATAAATAATATCAGCATACCAAGATGAATTTAAAAACATTTCTTCAATGTATGGTGTTGTAAATGCTTCAGTTTCCTCTAACACATCAACCATATTCATGTCTAAAGCTTGGAAATTTGATTCAACCATAAGTTTTGAAAGTCCTTGTCCTTTAATCAATTTAGTGGGTCTGATTTCTAAATCATATTCTAAGATAGTGGCAATCCACTTGCCCCTTTTACCATCAGGGTCTTGATTTAGTATGTCTTTGACAACTATGTGTGGGACAAAAGCTATGATATGTGAATGCAAAATATAAACTCTAAAATCCTTCAAACTTTTGATTAAGGAAAAGGCTTGTTTCTCCATGATGTTATACTTTAGAGGAGCATCTCTTAAGGCTTTTCTAAAGAAATCTATGGGTTGTTCTTGCCCCATGATGTTATTTTGCAATAATACTGCTGCCACAGTATGTTTAGAGGCAAAGGAGAAGATGTAGAAGTCCTTGGTGAAGTCAGGGTTGATTAAGACTGGTGTTTGTGTGAGTGCTTGTTTTACCAGCTCAAAAGATTGTTTTGCTTCCATACTACACTTCACTCCTACTTCCTTTTTCAACATGTTTGTGATATTCCTTAGGAGCTTAGCAAGGTTAGGGATGAATCTTCTTAGGAATTTAATCTTTCCAATGAAATATTGCAGTTCTTTAATTTTTATAGGATGGATGAATTGTAAGATGCCTTCTATCCTTTTGGGATATATTTTTATTCCTTCCTTAGATATGATGTTACCTAAGAGTTTTCCTTCCTAAATGCCAAACAAATTTTTCTTAGGATTCAGGGATATGCCATACTTTATACACTTTTCAAAGACTTTTCTCAAGTGGACTAAGTACTCTTCATCAGTCTTAGAGTAGATAGTGATGTCATCAAGGTATATTGCTATGAAGTAACCTATGTCTTTTGAAAAATCTATGTACATTTCCCTTCAGAAAGTAGCCCCTACATTCATTAAACTGAATGGAATTTTAACATACATGAATGTACCCCAAGGTGTAGTGAAAGCAGTTTTGAGTTGGTCACTTGGAAAGACTAGAACTTGGTTATAACCTGAGAAAACATCTAGTAATGAGATTATTTATGAGCCAACTACTTTTTGGAGCATGTGATCAATTTTAGGAAAGGGGTAATTGTCTTTTAAGGAGGCCTTGTTCAAATTTCTGAAGTCAATGCAAAGCCTAATTTCTCTAGTCTTCTTCCTAACTGACACAAGGTTGGACACCCATTCTGAGTATCGAACAGGGACTATGATCCCGACAACATACATATTTTTTATTTCTTTCTCAAATTAAGGTAACAAGAGGGGGTTAATTCTCCTCAAATTTTGTTTAAATGATTTCTGATTTTCCTTGAGAGGAATTTTATGTTGAATGATTTTGGTTTTATAGGATTTCAAGTCTTCATACCCCCAAGCAAACACATCTTTAAATTCTTTAAAAAGCTCAATGTATTTCTATTTTGTGTGAGGCGGGAGATTTTTGGACAACTTGATTATTTTGGGCTCTTTCATCCCTCCAATGTGTTGGCAATATGATGCAGAGTGTTGTCCTTGATGGCAACCTACTTGATAAAGTTGATGGCAACCTACTTGATGAAGTTGTTCTTGATAAATTTGTTAATGATGTAAATCTGATGTATCTACATAACAGTACATATGTAATGGAGAAAGGAATTCCTGTAAGGGCTAGAGCAATGATTAAAATGCTATGTCACAAAGCATACGCGGGTTTGTAAAGGCAAAGTAGTGTATGTACGCGGAAAAGTACATGCCAAGTAGCGTATGCCTATTTGCGCTCTAAATTTATAAAACCAGGGGACATTACCATGGTATTGGCCCATAGTATTGAGCGCCGGATTATCTATTTGATCCCGTCCAGGAATACCATCGAAACATGTGTGGTTTTGACTCATGGTATTGATAAAGGTTAAATCTATATAAGGAGAAGAAAATCATAGTGCAAGGCGTGTGCATAAGTCTGGGTTTTAATGAATACTTCACTTTGAAGCATATCTGCATGGAAGGGTAACATTTTATTGATTGATCTGAATTAATAATGCACCTATGAAGAAAATGATGAAGAGGAATCTCTAGATCTGAAATGACTATGTATTTTCTAGATCTGTTTATGGAATGTTTAGATCTGAGATGAGGTAAATATTTTCTGAAGTAAAGGATAAGATTTGAGCTATGTATCTGTTCTGAAGAGTTGCGCAGCCCTACAAAGTTTGAAGATCTACACGTAGGTTCACTTCATAAAAAGCGCGTGCATACACAGGTTGGCTTCAGCAAAAGCACGTATGGAAAGTGAGATCGGTTCTAAAATATGTGCAGAAGTATACACAGGTTTGTCTTTGTGAAAGCGCATATATACGCAGGTTCAGTGAAGTAAAAGCACGTATGGAATCTAGGGTTTTCCTGAAGTAAGTGTAATGAAATGTCTAATTTGTTCTGTTGTTTTACTGCTATCTGTCAATGAAGAATTTGGGTTGTTTAATGTTGATTATGTTGTTGATTATGTTGATTGAAGATCAAGTTGCTGGTTGATTGGTTGATGAATCAATGAATGAATTGATGGGGTTATAAGTTTCAGTTTGATGTATGTTGAGCTTAAATGTGTGGAGTGGGTCCAGTCTGAAAATCTGATGAAAAGTGGCCTACAAGGTGTGTTGAATGGAAGCTGTTGGATCTAGTATGAAAATTGATGAAACGTGGTCTGCAATGGTGCTGAGGGTTGAAGCCTTCAGTGAGGGGGTTGTAGTGTTGGAAATATTGTCATTGATGGCAAAGGAGGCAGCACTCAGGCAAAAGAGGCAGCGCTGTAGCAAAGGAAGGCAAAAGAGGCACAACGAAGAATAGAGGCAGGGCAGCAAAGAGAAGAAGAGATAGGACCATTTGAAGAGGCAAAGGAGACAACAAAGGAGACAGGAAGAGACAGAGCAGTTGTCGAGCAGCAGAGGCAGAGGAAGCAAATATAGAGGAAGAGATGAAACGGACGTGCAGTAGAGGCAGAGGTCGAGCAGCGTTGAAGCTGAAACAAGCAAAGGAAATAGGCAGAAGAACACTGCTAGAGTGTAACAGTCGAATACAGAGGTAGAGCGACAAGAGCAGCAAGACAGACAAAGGAAGAAACGACTACAATGGAGGCAGCAAAGAAGCAGAGGCAGAGGCAGAGTGACAGGAGCAGCAGAGGTAGAGGCAGAGCCGTTATAAAATTCTGAGAATCGCCCAAACCGGTGTTATACATATAATATAACACAAACTTATTCCGGGAATCGCTTAACTCCAGCGGCAATACAATGCATATAATACAGAACCATATTCCGGGAATCGCACACTCCAACCGGCGTTATACATATAATATAACACAAACATATTCCAGGAATCGCACACTCCAACCGGCGTTATACATATAATATAACACAAACTTATTCCGGGAATCGCTTCACTCCAGCGGCAAACATATATATAAACATATATGTGCAGTGCATCACATAAACAAAGGTCCAAGGAATTTATATTATGGAGCACATAAAACAAAGTTTGATAAGGTGGGACCCCTCCCCAATCACAATCGGAGATCGCAAGGGCAGCGGAACATCGCAACAGAAAGTTGCGATTGCGATTGAAATGGCGGACCCGATCGTGTTATAAGCAGGAGTTGATAGATGCTAATCGCATCCGAGTTCCCAATCGCATGTCTTTTGTAAAACGCTGCGATTGAAATGGCGGACCCGATCCTGTTATAAGCAGGGGTTAATACATATTTGAGTTACATTCAAATCGCATCGGCACTGGTCAATCGGAACATATGTTAAAGACTTGCGATTGCGATTGGAAGACTGGAACCGATGGGTCTCTAAACCATGTTTAACAAAGTGTTTGAAGTCCAGTTCCAATTGCATCGGAAAGAAACAAACCATCGCAACACATATTAAAGAACTTGCGATTGCGATTAAGAGTTCGGACCCGATGGACTTATAAATTATGATTAACAAAGATTTCAGCTCCAGGTTCTAATCGCATCGGCAATGGTCAATTGCATCGGAGAATATAAGAGTTGCGATTGCGATTGGAAATCCGGACCCGATTGGTATATAAACTACGACTCATATACAACTTGAGTTCCAGGTCTAATCATATTGGCAGCCAATCCTTATGGACGTCGGGTTATTTGCAAATAAATTGTATATATTATATATGTTGAATAACGTTTGAATATGATCCGGGGGCATAACACATATGATATATAATGGTTATTGAGTTATATATATAACACGGTTGCGATAAGCCGCGTGGTCTCTAGACCCACGGACCTTAGCTTTACGGGTGGGCGATTATTAATGCTTGTGATATATGTATGTTCCGGCCTGCGGAACCTGCCACATCAACAAGACACTAATGGCATAAAAGGGATTGGAATTCCTCCAGATTTACAGTCAGCGGATATAAAAGGCACATTTACACATATGCAGCAGTTACACCACAGCAAAGGACAGAAGAGCAAACAGATCCGAAAGAAGATAAAACACAGTCACAGAAAATACAAAGACAGCCAAAGAAAAGACAAATGCATACCAATTCAAAAGACTAAATGAGTTGAGCTGGAGTTCTCTTTTAAATTTGAATGTAAATGTTTTATTTAAATTTTTATTGTTTGTGATGCATTGGCAAGTCTCCGATTGAAAACAAACTCCCACTGTAATGTTAAAATTGACACCTATAGTTATAATTTCTGAGTAAGCTGATAAAAGGAGTGAGAAGGCAGAAGGCAAAGAGACATGACTTTCCATTTCGAATTCCAAGCAGAATACAAACAGTCATGTGAGGAAATCTATAAATAATATCATCTTGATATTAAAAAAAAAAAGAGAGAGAGTAAATCAAGAGAAGGCAGAATATAGAAGAGTGAGGCAGAGAAGATTAAGAAAAGAAGAACAGAAGGAGAAGCTACAGAACAGGGCTGATATCTGAGGTAAATCAGCAAACTTTCAGTTTGATAAATTGAGGAAGTTGGAGCTTCCCTATCAAGTTGTAGCTTGATAGTCGTCAGTTGTAGCTGACTGAGGTTGGAGCCTCCTGTAGGTTGGTGCCTGCAGAAAACTGAAGAGAGTTGGTGCTTCCTTGCAAGTTGTAGCTTGCAGAATTGAGGTAGGAGCCTCCTGTAGGTTGGTGCCTGCAGAAAAACAGTGGTGAGAGGGAGTTGGAGCTTGCCTTTGCATCACAACAAAAATAAGATGTGGTTTTCTCCCTTTATGGGTTTCCACTTATATCTGGTGTCTCTGTGCATGATATTTATGTATTGATCTGATATGTATCATTTGCTTAATACCTGCTGCTCTCAAATTAAGTCTACTACTCTATTAAACTAATACTTTCAGATTACATTCTAAGATTACTCTCACATCAAATAGAGTTTGAAATGAAGGTGTAAATAATTTTATTGAAAAGTTTAAAAGATCAGGAATGTATTAAACTGATTCACCCCCCCCTCTCAGTTTAATTAGAGATTCAACAATTGGTATCAGAGCGGGTTCCTTTGTACAAGTCTAACAACTGAAAGGAGATCCTAGGTTCCCAAGATGGCTAGTAAAGAAGGATGCTCAACCAATAAAGCCCCTTTCTTCACCGGTGAAAATTATGCTTTCTGGAAAATCAGAATGAAGACATACATAATGTCTCTAGTAATAGAAGTCTGGGCTGCTGTGCAATTAGGATATGCCCCGAAGGCAACTGACTCAGAAAAGGACTCAAAACAAGATTTTGTGGCTAATGCAAAAGCCATGAATGCCATCCTGAATGGATTATGTGAAGCGGAGTTTATTAAAGTAATGCACAAAGACACTGCCAAGAAAATATGGGATACTCTTGAAGACATACATGAGGGAGACCAGAAAGTAAAAACTGCCAAACTTCAAGTATATAGAGCCCAGTTTGAAAACTTAAAAATGAATGATGATGAGGATGTTGGCAGCTTCTTCTTAAAAGTTGCAGAAATTGTTAACAATATGAAAGCTCTTGGAGAAACCATACCAGAAAGTATAGTTGTGCAAAAGATTCTAAGATCACTCCCATCCAGATTTAATCCCAAGGTATCTGCAATAGAAGAGACAGCGGATTGGGAGACTTTGACCATGAACCGAATACTTGGAAATCTAACAGCCTATGAAATGAGGCTCCCACAGAAGAAGCCAAGTACAAGGGAAGCAGCATTCAAAACAGAAAAGAAGAAAGAAGAAAAGGAAGAAATATGCTCTTGCTCTGATGAAGAAGAGGCTAAATTTGTCAAGAAATTGGATAGAGGCTCAGGTAGATACAAAGGTAAACTTCCCTTCAAATGCTTTAAATGTGGAAGAGTTGGACATTATGCTGCTAAATGTCCTCACAAGAAAGTAAGAAATCAAGCTCAAGAATCAGAGAAAGACACATCAAAGTTCTGGCAGAAAGGAAAGAAATTCAGCAGAAAATCCTTCTATGCTCGGCAAGACAGCAGTGCATCTGAAGACTCAGATGAACCCTCAAGTGAAGAAGGAACCTCAGAATTTTTATTGATGGCCATAGAAGATCTTGAGGGACTCCTACTAGAAGATGAAGAAGAAGAAGGGGAAGTAGACCTTGAGGGGGAGCTAAGAAGTGCTCTGGAAGAGATTGACAGACTCAAACTAAAATGCAGAAAACAAAAAGAGATTCTCCTAAAATGTGTGAAAGAAGAAAAAAATTCAGAATTCCTCATGCAGCTGAAGGTAAAGCTTGAAGAAGCCAAGAAGATAGAAGATATGTTACTTCAGCAAATCAAAGATAAATTTCGAGAACAAGAGAAGCTGGAAGAAGAAATTCTGTGTCTGAGAAAGAAATTAGAAAAAGCTCAACAGAAAGTTTTTATATACCCTTCTCAAACAACAAGCTCTATTAAGTTGAATGAAATTTTGGTTGCTCAAAGATCCCCTATGATAAAGACTGGAATAGGCTACGAAGGAGAATCAAGTAAAGGAAAAGAAAAGGTTAACAGAGAGATTATTTTTGTAAAAGCAAAGAAGGATGAGGAAGTAGCTCAAATAATTCCAACAAAAGAAGAAATCTGCAATAAGAGAGACAAAGAGCAGAAGAAACCTCTAGTAACAAAGAATATAATGAATACTAAGATGGCAGAAAAAGAATCATATGCCCCTAATTATATCAAATTTGGAAGTCATCAGAGGAAATTCTTCCCTCCTATGAAGAATGCCACCTGCTATGTCTGCCACAAGCCAGGACACATTGTTGCATATTGTTATGCAAGGAAGAGTAATTCAGACCTGCAAAAGATGCAAACAGTGAAGAGGCTATCTCAAACAAACAAATGGAGAAAACAACCTTACATCGGGTATGCAAATAATTTCTATGGTTATTGTTTTTATTGTAAGGAATTTGGCCATAAAATTATTGAATGTAGAAAGTATAGACAAAGACTGATGTTCAATTCCTCAAGGAGGTTTATGAGTCAAAGCAATTTTGTTCATGCTCACAATTCTGCAAAAACTATAATCAAATGTTCAAAAGGGGGCCTCCAGTGGATAAAGAAGGTGAATAACTGTGACCTGGCTCTAACTTCTCAAGATCTGAAAAGCCAGTGGTACTTGGACAGTGGCTGCTCCAAACACATGACTGGAGACAAAAGCAAGTTTATAACTCTTGATGAAAAGAAATCTGGCAATGTTATTTTTGGTAATGATAAATCAGGAAAGATCAAGGGAAAAGGCTCGGTCAGCATAGACAATGGCAGAGGAAAATCCCAAGAGGTACTATTTGTGGATGGACTGAAAGCAAATTTACTGAGTGTCAGTCAGATGTGTGACAAAGGCTGTGAAGTTCTTTTTAGAGCACAAGATTGTGTAGTCAAGTCAAGCACAACAGGAAAGACTCTGCTCAAAGGTGTTCGAACAGAGAACAATGTATACGTAGTGAAAGAGGAAGATGAAGCCTGCCATCTTAGCAAACTTGAGGAGTCATGGTTGTGGCATAGGAGATTGGGACATCTCAGCTTTGACCATATCATCAAATTGAGCAAGAAGAAAGATGTCAAAGACATGCCAGAAATAAAAAGGCCTTCAAGTACTATATGCAAATCTTGTCAATTAGGGAAACAGACTCGCACATCCTTTAAATCTAAAGAGGAGTTGTCAACAAGAAGACTACTCCAGCTTGTGCACATGGACCTGTGTGGACCTGCTAGAACTAGAACACCAAGTGGAGAATCCTATTTCATGCTGATAATAGATGACTTCTCCAGAATGACATGGGTTTCCTTTCTAAAAAATAAATCAGAAGCATTGGAAAAATTTAAGATATTCAGAGCATTAGCAGAAAATCAAACTGGATGCAAGCTGAAATGTATCAGATCAGACAGAGGAGGAGAATTCACAGATTATGACTTTGCAGACCTGTGTAATGAACATGGAATAAAGAAACAATTTACTATTTCAGGGACACCTCAGCAGAATGGAGTAGCAGAGAGACAAAACAGGTCTGTACAACAAATAGCCAGAGCTATGATGCAAGAGAATAATATTGCTCAAACCTTCTGGGCAGAAGCAGTACACATAGCAGTACATATCCTTAATAAAGCTCACTTAAGGCCAAGCAGTGACAAGACTCCATATGAACTATGGCATGGAAAGCCAGCTTCAATAAAACATTTCAAAGTCTTTGGTAGCAAGTGTTACATAAAGAATAATGATGAAAACCTTGGGAAATTTGATGCAAGAGCAGATGAAGGGATTTTTCTAGGATATGCTTCCAAAAGTAAAGGATACAAATGCTACAACAAGACTCTTCGGAAAATAGTTGAAAGTATTGATGTGAGATTTGATGAAAAATTTCCAAACAATACAAGAAATACAGATTGCTGCAGTCCATCAGTTAATCATGAAGAAGAAGACCGGAATGATGAAGAAACTAGCAAGACAATAGAAGATGCAGAGCTGAGCTCAAAAACCCCCTCAAGATACACTCAGAAGAATCATCCTGAAGATCAGATCATAGGAGACAAGAAAGCAGGATTCCAGACAAGAAGGCAGCTAACAGAACAAACAGAAGAAGTATACATAGCCATGTTATCACAAATAGAGCCGAAGAAATTTGAAGAAGCCAGCAAGGACAAGTATTGGATAAAAGCAATGAATGAAGAATTGGACCAAATTGAGAAGAAAAATACCTGGGAACTAGTTCCTAGACCAATTGAGAAAAATATCATTGGTTCAAAATGGGTATTCAAAAACAAAATGAATGAGCAAGGACAAGTAATCAGGAACAAAGCAAGGCTGGTCTGTAAAGGATACTCACAAATAGAAGGACTTGATTATGATGAAACATTTGCCCCTGTAGCTAGAATGGAAGCTATCATAATGTTCCTGGCATTTGCATGCTATCAAGACTTCAAGGTATATCAAATGGATGTAAAGTCTGCTTTTCTTAATGGAGATCTAGAAGAAGAAGTGTACATGGAACAACCAGAAGGCTTCTCATTGACAGACAAAGAAGACTATGTGTGCAGATTGAAGAAGGCCCTATATGGACTGAAACAGGCTCCTCGTGCTTGGTACTCAAGACTGGACAAATATTTGCAAAACAGGGTTTTAAGAGAGGTGGAGTAGACAACAATCTATACATAAAAGCGCATGAAAATGAACTCCTAATTGTTGTTGTATATGTTGATGACATTATGTTTGGAAGCAACAAAGATGAACTAGCAAAAGGGTTTGCTGATGAGATGAAAACAGAGTTTGAAATTTCTATGATTGGAGAACTCAGTTTCTACTTGGGACTGCAAATTCAGAAAAAGAACACTGGCACATTCATTTCTCAAGAAAAATACTTAAAAGAAATGCTGAAAAAATTCAAAATGGAGGATTGCAAACCAATGACAACCCCCATGATCACGGGATGCAAGCTGTGTGCTGATGATAGGTCTGCAGATGTAGATCAAAAACTCTACAGATCCATGATAGGAAGCCTGCTGTACTTGACAGCTTCAAGACCGGACATCATGCTAGTAGTAGGACTAGTGGCAAGATATCAAGCAGCACCTAAACAAAACCATCTTCTGGCAATAAAAAGAATACTCAGATATCTACAAGGAACTGCACAATATGGGATTTGGTATCCTAAAGGCAAAAGCTTCACCTTGATAGCATACATAGATGCAGATTGGGCCAGCTGTGTGGATGATAGGAAGAGTACAAGTGGAGGTGCATTCTATCTAGGAGAAAGTCTAGTGGCATGGCTAAGCAAGAAACAAACATCCATCTCTCTGTCTACAGCTGAAGTAGAATATATAGCAGTAGCAGCATGTTGCACACAAGTCATGTGGATGAAGCAGACACTTCAAGACATGAAGGTAAGCATTAATGAACCTATCTCAATCAAATGTGATAATACAAGTGCTATAAGTATATCTAAAAATCCTGTGCTTCATTCAAAAACTAAACATATACCAATCGAGTATCATTTTCTCCGAGAACAAGTGGCTCAGAAGATAGTTAAACTGGACTATGTATCAACGAAAGAACAGATAGCAGATATATTTACCAAACCACTTGCCAGAGAACCATTCGAACACTTGAGAGACAAACTAGGGGTAGTATCTGTAGATACTATTCTCTAATATGAAGAGAAAGTACAGTCTCAGGGGGAGAACAAAACGAAGATATCATTCCAGGGGGAGAACAGCCAGCAATATAAGCATAAAACAAGTCCACAGGATCAGCATTATCAATATTATCAGCATTCAGAAGCAACAAGAACTTTTCAATCGTAAAATGCATCATCTTTGTCTGCAATCTAGCACATATTACAAGCACTACAAATGAAACACAGCATAGTCCAATTTCGGCAGAAGAGAACCTAAACGTAACTCAGAGAAAGGAAATACAACGACAGAACCCATATGGAGGGATGAGGAGTCATCCTTTGCCATTGATGTCAAAGGGGGAGGAAGAACAAATAGCAAGCAGGAAGAGCAAGCAACAAGAGAAAGAGAAAGCAAACAGAGAAAGTGGATTGACATCAATGCCAAAGGGGGAGATTGTTGGAAATATTGTCATTGATGGCAAAGGAGGCAGCACTCAGGCAAAGAAATAAATTAGCAGCAAGGAAGGCAAAGAAGGCACGGCGAAGAACGAGAAGCGGAGCAGCAAAGAAAGCGAGAGATAGGACCTCCCGAAAAGCAAACAGACAACAAAGGAACGGGAAAGGCGAGAGCGGTTGTCGACGACGGCCAGAAGCGACAAATATGAGGTAAACGGACGTGCGGTAGGCGAGGTCGAGTAGCGTTGAGATTGAAGCAAGCAAGGGAAATAGGCGGGGAAAAAGAAGGCTCTTGCTATAGTGTAACGATCGAATACGAGCGAGCGACGGGAGCGACAAGACGGAGACAAGAAGCCGACGGCTTCTAATGGAAAGCGACAAAGAAGCGAGAGGAAGGCGGAAGCGACGAGACGACGGCGAGAGCGAGCCGTTATAAAAATACGAGAATCGCCCAAACCCGGCCCGATTATACATATAACAAACACAAACTTATTCCGGGAATCGCTTAACTCCAGCGGCAATACAATGCATATAATACAGAACCATATTCCGGGAATCGCACACTCCAACCGGCGTTATACATATAATATAACACAAACATATTCCGGGAATCGCACACTCCAACCGGCGTTATACATATAATATAACACAAACTTATTCCGGGAATCGCTTCACTCCAGCGGCAAACATATATATAAACATATATGTGCAGTGCATCACATAAACAAAGGTCCAAGGCATTTATATTATGGAGCGCATAAAACAAAGTTTGATAAGGTGGGACCCCTCCCCAATCGCAATCGGAGATCGCAAGGGCAGCGGAACATCGCAACAGAAAGTTGCGATTGCGATTGAAATGGCGGACCCGATCCAGTTATAAGCAGGAGTTAATAGATACTAATCGCATCCGAGTTCCCAATCGCATGTCTTTTGTAAAACGCTGCGATTGAAATGGCAGACCCGATCCTGTTATAAGCAGGAGTTAATATATGCAAATCGCATCCGTGTTCTGATCGCAATCGGAACTTTTCTATTATGCACCCCAATCGCATTTGCTTGAAGTTCCGGACCCGATGGGTGTATAAACGGTGGTTAATACATATTTGAGTTACGGTCAAATCGCATCGGCACTGGTCAATCGGAACATATATTAAAGAACTTGCGATTGCGATTAAGAGTTCGGACCCGATGGACTTATAAATTATGATTAACAAAGATTTCAGCTCTAGGTTCTAGTCGCATCGGCAATGGTCAATCGCATCGGAGAATATAAGAGTTGCGATTGCGATTGGAAATCCGGACCCGATTGGTATATAAACTACGACTCATATACAACTTGAGTTCCAGGTCTAATCGTATTGGCAGCCAATCCTTATGGACGTCAAGTTATTTGCAAATAAATTGTATATATTATATATGTTGAATAACGTTTGAATATGATCCGGGGGCATAACACATATGATATATAATGGTTATTGAGTTATATATATAACACAGTTGCGATAAGCCGCGTGGTCTCTAGACACACGGACCTTAGCTTTATGAGAGGGCGATTATTAACGCTTGTGATATATGTATGTTCCGGCCTGCGGAACCTACCACATCAACAAGACACTAATGGCATAAAAGGGATCGGAATTCCTCCAGATTTATAGTCAGTGGATATAAAAGGCACATTTACACATATGTAGCAGTTACACCACAGCAGAGGACAGAAGAGCAAACAGATCCGAAAGAAGATAAAACACAGTCACAGAAAAGACAAAGACAGCCAAAGAAAAGACAAATGCGTACCAATTCAAAAGACTAAATGAGTTGAGCTGGAGTTCTCATTTAAATTTGAATGTAAATGTTTTATTTAATTTTTTATTGTTTGTGATGCATTGGCAAGTCTCCGAGAGAAAACAAACTCCCACTGTAATGTTAAAATTGACACCTACAGTTATAATTTCTGAGTAAGCTGATAAAAGGAGTGAGAAGGCAAAAGGCAAAGAGACATGACTTTCCATTTCGAATTCCAAGCAGAATACAAACAGTCATGTGAAGAAATCTATAAATAATATCATCTTGATATTCAAGAAGGGGAAGTGAGAGTAAATCGAGAGAAGGCAGAATATAGAAGAGTAAGACAGAGAAGATTAAGAAAAGCAGAACAGAAGGAGAAGCTACAGAACAGGGCTGATATCTGAGGTAAATCAGCAAACTTTCAGGTTGATAAATTGAGGAAGTTGGAGCTTCCCTATCAAGTTGCAGCTTGATAGTCGTCAGTTGTAGCTGACTGAGGTTGGAGCCTCCTGTAGGTTGGTGCCTGCAGAAAACTGAAGGGAGTTGGTGCTTCCTTGCAAGTGGTAGCTTGCAGAATTGAGGTAGGAGCCTCCTGTAGGTTGGTGCCTGCAGAAAAACAGTGGTGAGAGGGAGTTGGAGCTTGCCTTTGCATCACAGCAATAATAAGATGTGTTTTTCTCCCTTTATGGGTTTCCACTTATATCTGGTGTCTTTTTGCATGATATTTATGTATTGATCTGATATGTATCATTTGCTTAATACCTGCTGCTCTAAAATTAAGTCTACTACTCTATTAAACTAATACTTTCAGATTACATTCTAAGATTACTCTCACATCAAATAGAGTTTGAAATGAAGGTGTAAATAAGTTTATTGAAAAGTTTAAAATATCAGGAATGTATTAAACTGATTCACCCCCCCCCCCCTCTCAGTTTAATTAGAGATTCAACAGTGAGGGGGTTGTAGCTCCCTTCCAGTGGTAGCTGGTAAATGAGAGTAGGGGGCAGTAGCTCCCTTCCAGGAGAGGCTGGTAAATGACAGAAGGTGGTTGTAGCTCCCTTCCAGGAGAGGCTGGTAAATGAGAGCCTTCAGTGAGGGGGTTGCAGCTTCCTTCCAGTGGTAGCTGGTAAACGAGAGTAGGGGGCAGTAGCTCCCTTCCAGGAGAGGCTGGTAAACGAGAGAAGGTGGTTGTATCTCCCTTCCAGGAGAGGCTGGTAAACGAGAGCAGGGGGTTGTAGCTCCCTTCCAGGAGAGGCTGGTAAACAAGAGAAGGTTGTAGCCTTTTGTAGGTGGGTGCCTGCGTGCTGGTATGAGTCTGCGCCAGTACATGGTTGTAAGATGTTTTCTTTATAATAAATATTGAAGACAGAGATGACGGCAGCGGTGGTTTTCTCCCGAATTGGGTTTCCACCTTAAATCCTAGTGTTCATGTGTGTTGCTTATGTGTGATGGTTTATTCTGTTATTACTTCACACGCTTACTACTAACTAAACATCTGATGAATGAATGATGCAAATATGTAAGTAAAGAATTAAATGCATAATAAGATCTCTGGTCATACGCATGTTTTATTAAGGATATTTGCGTGTATACGCGACTTGGGTTCATTAAAGTAGTGTATGGGTTTTAGAGAAAGAAAAAGTAAAAAAAAATTTCAATCTGCACTAAATACTGATTCACCCCCCCCCCCCCTCTCAGTATTTTTCCCAAAAATTGGAATCAGAGCAGGTCCTTCTGCAGAAGCTTGATCGCTTTAAGGAGATCCGTCGCAATGGGAAGTCATGAAGGAATACTTTCTCTAAGGCCACCTCTATTCAATGGAAGTAATCTGTTATTCTAGAAGATGCGAACAAAAGCATATTTGCAAAGTCTTGGTGCAGAAGTATGGGCAATCGTGGAAGAAGGTTATCAGTATCCGGCAATTATTCCTACTGATGCAGCACAAAGGAAGAAATATGAAATCAATGCCAGAGCAGTCAATGTTTTGTTAGGAAGCATGTCTGAATCTGAATATGTGAAAGTGATGTAGCTAAATTCAGCAAAAGAAATATGGGACAAAATCATTCAAAGCTATGAAGGAGATGCAAAGGTAAAAAGTGCAAAACTCCAAACTCTCAGAATTGAATATGAAAATTTAAGGATGCATAGTGATGAGAGTATTTCCAGTTTCTTTTTACATCTAGATGAAATTGTAAATCGTATGAGAAATTTGGGTGAAACCATAACCGATACTACTTCGGTGGAAAAAGTCTTAAGATCTTTGACTTCAAAATTTGAGTCAAAAGTATCAGCAATTGAAGAAAGGAAAGATCTGCAAACTCTTACTATTTTTCAACTACATGGTATTCTAACTGCTTTTGAAATGAGAAAAAAAGGTCCCTCTCAAATAAGAGAAGTTTCCTTTAAGGCATGTGCAAAAGGAAAAGAAAAGGAAGTTGTCAAGGAATCAAGTTATATATCAGAAGAAGAAGAAGCAAATTTTGTGAGAAGACTCCAACCAGGTACTGGAATATTCAGAGGTAAGCTTCCCTTCAAGTGTTTTACTTGTGGAAGAGTTGGTCATTATGCTGCTAAATGTCCTTATGAAGAAAATCATGATAAAGGGAAACAATTTGAAAAGGGAAAGATTTATTATACAAATGAAGATAATGATGAAATATCAAATGAGGATGAAGAAGATTCTGACCAATATCTACAAGTGCTCATGGCAAGGAAGCAAAAGAAGAAGGCTACTCAAAGAAAGGAGATACCTCAGAAAAAATGTGCAGCATAAAATGAAGAAGATGAAACATGTATTGATTGTTGTTCTTGTGATTCACTTTCTTGTGCATGCAATGGTGAAGATAGTGAAAGTAACATTATAAGTCTAGAAACAAATCTCAATGATGAAGATCCATTTAAAAGGAAGGAATCTATCTACCAAGGTATGATCTCTAGAATGAATGGACAGATAGAAACAATGAAGGGACGGATAGAAATATATCAAAGACTGCAGGATAAAGTAACCAATCGAAGTGAAAGACTTGAAGCAGAAATCATCTCTCTCAAAACAGATCTGGAGAAATCAAATAAGAAGAATGAAGAAATTTTACAAACTTTTGAAGAACAATAAAATGGGTTGAAAGAAGAGATTTTAAAATTGAATGATCAAGTAGAAGAAGGAAGAAGGGTCGAAGAAAGCATGAAGAAGCAATGCCAAAGATTGGAGGTTGAGGTAAACATTTTAAAAGGTAAATTAGAAGAAAAAGATAAACTCTTGAGGTTTCAAGATAACACTAAGATTGTAGACAATATTCTTAGTAGTCAAAGATCTCCTTCTGTTAAATTTGGTCTTGGTTTTCATGAAACAGTTAAAGGAGAATCTAGTTCACAAGGAAGTGCTAAAGATTCAAAGGATATCAATGCAAAACCTGAAGTGTTGAAAGAAACAAAAGGTCGACCGAAAATCATGAACTCTCAAAAGAAATCATTCCCTCCTTTGATCAATAATGTTGAATTCTTTAAATGTCATAATTATGGGCATGTTGCAGCCAATTGCAGAAGAAGATTTTTTCAGTCTCAAACAAACAGATTCTATACAGAAAGGCACTCAGGTTTCTTTAAGGGCTATCGTTTTTCATGCAGCAAGTATGGTCATAAAGCAGCTGATTGCAATAGAAGAAAGAATAGAAAAACACATTATGATCCCTATGCTTACTTTTCTGATCATGCAAAATGTTATGCTTGTAACAAGTATGGACATGTAGAAAAGGAATGCAGGATGAATAGATCCGAGAAATTGGATAATTTCCAACACATAATAAGAAACTTCAAGCAAAGCTGCAAAAAGAAGGAGGACCGGTCAGAAACGTAGGGGATAATAATCTTACTGCAGTCATCCGCTTCTAAAGCTTACTTCTCATAATGACTGCAGGAGTGATGTGAGATACATTCTAGGGATTAGTAATATATCATCACAGGGGGAGCAATGTAAGGTGATTCTCATGGTTGGTTTGGTAATTCTGGGTATGTTTATTTCTGACAGTGCATCTGATGTGAAGAAGACAGGTACAGATGGCATAGGTTCAGGGGGAGATGAAGTTGTGAAATTTTCAAAATCTCACTTTCCATACGCGGGTTTCGTGAACTAAAACTGCGTATACATGCGAGTTCCTTTGGAAACAGAAGCGTATGCTTTTCTGTTAAGGAAAACAGTGAGATGGCTCAAAAACAGGAGCACAGGTTCATGGGGAGCATCAGTCTAACTACTAATGATTGCATTGTTGGCATTATATCTTCTTATTCTTTAGTTCTCGTAATACTCATGCTCAAATGATGGTGACATGATACATGGTTTCTTATGATGAGATTATGGATGAACCCTGATTGCTTTTTGCTGAAGAGTATCTTTTGTTTTCTCACCTGGATGAGATGGAAGTCTTATGATTCAGAGATAAGGTTATATCATGCAGAGTTTGTTGGTGATGACTTCTATCACGGTTGAGACCTTTTATACATAATTCCTACACATGTTACATCATGATTATGAATCATGAAGATCTTGGTGATATCAGATCACATTGATGATTGCTTGAAGTTGTTCTGGTATGATTATTCCTCTTGAGAAGAATATTTTGATGCTGCAAAGAGTCTGAAGGCTTGGTTACTGATATGCTACAACTGTTGGATGACACTTGAAAACATAGCTACATTGTCCTATATTTATTCTCTCATATATTCCAGGGAAGCATTCGAATATCTCAGACAGAAGCTAGGAATATTCTCTGCCATACAGAAGATCAGATCTGCTTAAATTCAGAAGATCAAATTGGATACGCAGGTTTTCTGAAACACAGTCACGTATATATGCTAGTTTATACATAGAAAACCGCGTATGGGTGTGTGCTAACAAATTTTTGGGGTTAGCATTCTTCAGCACAGCTGTGGTGCTGTTGGGTATCTCTGGTGATGTTTTAGCTCTCATATTTCTGTTTCATTCTCTAATATCTGATGAAGATACATTGATGATTTGTTGTTGAAATTGTTCAGGATGCACAAGCTAAGGGGGAGCATTGGTCATATGGAAAGTAATGCATTTTTGGCATTATGATGGTTCTGAAATATGATCTCTCTCTTGAGGTCCTTTTGGTACTGGTCATAGAAAGTCATATTTGTAATGTGATGAAAAGGTCATGTTGAGACCTATGATGTAAATTTGTAATATTCAGTCATGTAAGGATTTGATCAAATTTGTAAACCCACTTGGTTGGGTAGATGAGTCAAAATGTGTAAACCCACTTGGTTGGGTACTTGAGTCACATATGTAAATCCACTTGGTTGGATCATTGATGTAAGTATGAGTCCTTGGTGATAGGAAAGGTCATAGAGTCATGTACTTCATTGAAAAATATGTTTTCAGCATGAACTCAGGGGGAGCATGGTAACTTCAGTGCACATAAGATCTACAGAGCTCTTCTTTCTACAAGAGAAGAAAACCTTGTTTTGGTTTTGATCCGCCCTTTGCCCTTGATGTCAAAGGGGGAGAGTATCATGGTGTTTGAATAGGAGGAGAGTATCATGGTGTTTGAATAATGGTTATAATCAATGTATCTATCTATTGTTGTGATCAAACACCATCATGGTTTCCATCAAGTCCAAAGGGGGATATTGTTGGCAATATGATGCAGAGTGTTGTCCTTGATGGAAACCTACTTGATAAAGTTGATGGAAACCTACTTGATGAAGTTGTTCTTAATAAATTTGTTAATGATGTAAATCTAATGTATCTACAGAACAGTGCAGATGTAATGGAGAAAGGAATTCCTGTAAGGGCCAGAGCAATGATTAAAGTGCTATGTCACAAAGCATGCGTGGGTTTGTAAAGGCAAAGTAGTGTATGTACGCAGAAAAGTACATGCCAAGTAGCATATGCCTATTTGCGCTCTAAGTTTATAAAACCAGGGGACATTACCATGGTATTGGCCCATAGTATTGAGCGGCAGATTATCTATTTGATCCCATCCAGGAATACCATCAGAACGTGTGTGGTTTTGACTCATGGTATTGATAAAGGTTAAATCTATATAAGGAGAAGAAGATCATAGTGCAAGGTGTGTGCATAAGTCTGGGTTTTAATGAATACTTCATTTTGAAGCATATCTACATGGAAGGGTAACAGTTTATTGATTGATCTGAATTAATAATGCACCTATGAAGAAAATGATGAAGAGGGATCTCTAGATCTGAAATGACTATGTATTTTCTAGATCTTTTTATGGAATGTTTAGATTTGAGATGAGGTGAATATTTTCTGAAGTAAAGGATAAGATTTGAGCTATTTATCTATTCTGAAGAGTTGCGCAGCCCTACAAAGTTTGAAGATCTACACGCAGGTTTGCTTCATAAAAAGCGCGTGCATACGCAGGTTGGCTTCAGCAAAAGTGCGTATGGAAAGTGAGATCGGTTCTGAAATATGTGCAGAAGTATACGCAGGTTTGTCTTTGTGAAAGCGCGTATATACGCAAGTTCAGTGAAGTAAAAGCACGTATGGAATCTAGGGTTTTTCTAAAGTAAGTGGAATGAAATGTCTAATTTGTTCTACTATTTTACTGCTATCTGTCAATGAAGAATCTGGGTTGTTTAATGTTGATTATGTTGCTGATTATGTTGATTGAAGATCAATTTGCTGGTTGATTGGTTGATGACTCAATGAATGAATTGATGGGGTTATAAGTTTTAGTTTGATGTATGTTGAGCTTAAATGTGTGGAGTGGGTCCAGTCTGAAAATCTAATGAAAAATGGCCTACAAGGTGTGTTGAATGGAAGCTGTTGGATCTAGTATGAAAATTGATGAAACGTGGTCCGCAATGGTGCTGAGGGTCGAAGCCTTCAGTGAGGGGTTTGTAGCTCCGTTCCAGTGGTAGATGGTAAATGAGAGTACGGGGTAGTAGCTCCCTTCCAGGAGAGGCTGGTAAACGAGAGCAGGGGGTTGTAGCTCCCGTCCAAGAGAGGCTGGTAAACGAGAGCAGGGGGTTGTAGCTCCCTTCCAGGAGAGGCTGGTAAACGAGAGAAGGTTGTAGCCTTCTGCAGGTGGGTGCCTGAGTGCTGGTATGAGTCTTCGCCATTACATGGTTGTAAGATGTTTTATTTATAATAAATATTGAATACATAGATGACGGCAGCGGTGGTTTTCTCCCGAATTGGTTTTCCACCTTAAATCCTGGTGTTCATGTGTGTTGCTTATGTGTGATGGTTTATTATGTTATTACTGCACATGCTTACTTCTAAATAAACATTTGATGAATGAATGATGCAAATATCTAAGTAAAGAATTAAATGCATAATAAGATCTCTGGTCATACGCATGTTTTATTAAGGATATCCGCGTGTATACGCGACTTGGGTTCATTAAAGTAGTGTATGGGTTTTAGAGAAAGAAAAAGTAAAAAAAAAATTCAGTCTGCACTAAATACTGATTCACCCCCCCCACCCCCCCTCTCAGTATTTTTCCAACACAATGTTACATTTGGGTTTTTTAGCTACATCATTAAAATCAAACAACTCTTCTAGTGGTGTAAGGCCTCTTGGCAAGGTGTCATCTTTGCATTGCAAAATTTCAAGTTCTCTTTGATCTGATTTATCAAACATTTCTGCAACACAAAGGTTTTGAAGATGGTTTATATCATCATCAAAGATCAGCTCTGTTTTGGGAGTTTCATTTTCAGCAAAATTGTTTCTTTCAAATATTTTACTCTGTTTTGTGCTTGCAAATTCATTTTTAGATTGCAAAAAATCATCTATTTTCTCATCACTGTCAAACACTTTCCAATGGTTTAAGTTGTCAGGTGCAATAGGTATGTTTTTTACTTTGATGAGGCATTTTTTATTTTCATAGGATAAAGAGCAATTGCTGGTAGCAAGGGAAAGCTCATTGGCAAGGCAGTTTTGGGCCCTAGGGATGAAAATGAGCTCATATTTTTCAAAATTTTTGAGAAGGTATAGGGTAGCATTCCTATACTCCATCAGTCTAGGGTTATTGGCTGAATATTTTCCCTTAATTTTTTTGATAATTAGTTCTAAATCTCCTTGAATCGAGATTTTCTTAGCTTTGAGATTTTTAAGTAAGTGTAAACCAATAAGGAGAGCCTCATACTCTGCAACATTATTGGTGCATTAAAAATCTAGCCTATTGGAATGGCCTTCATTTGTGTTGTGGATCCAAACCCCAGCTCCTGAGCCAGCCTTGCCATAAGAACCATCAAAGCTCATATGCAAAAGGGTGTCAATTTCAGATCTGTCATTGTTTTGCACTTCAGGGCTACTAGAGTTTTGGGTGTCATTTTCTTGATTAGAGAGCTAGTTTGGTTGTTCTAGGGGGCTTATTTGTCCCAGATTGTCATTTACTTTCTCACTTATGTAATTTTCATTGTACAAGATGAATGAGTCAAGGTTTGAGTGAATGGAATAAATCAGTGTGTTATTTGTCCTATCAATGTTACTCACTATATACTTCATGTAGGATTCCCGATACAACCTCCTTGTTTGATTGAAGATCGGGATGGTGGCATAAGTCATGTCCATTTGAAGGCTACCCTGTAGTTTTTCTCCCCATGATCTAGATAAAAGCATGCCATACTTTGGGGGGATTTCATCAACAACTATATCCATGACTAGACTTTTAGTAGGGGTTTGTGCCAAATTGACACACAGATCCTTGATTAGCCCTAGACACTTAACTCTACTAGAATCAAAAGAATACAAGTCTTTGTAGGGCTTTGTGATTTCTAAGCCCAATCTCTCCATCACCAAGTTTTGCATGAGGTTGTGTGAGGCACCGGAGTCCAGCATAGCATTATGCATAATTTTTTCATGTATGTTCAGACTAACATAGAAAGGAGGGAAAACTCCTTCTTGATATTTTCCCTCTACTTCAGGACCAAACAATAGCTCTGGTTCATCAACAGTGAAGTTTAAAGTGTCGGTATCATTCCTTATGTTTAACACTTTGAAAATATGGGATCTATATACCTCTTGGGTTACCAATTCAGTGAGGGGTATGGTTATCTTGATTTTGGCAATCTCCCCTTTAAAGCTAAAAGGCATAGGTGTATTTATTGTATTTACATCAGTTTTATCATCCATAAACCTTTCTACATTATTTATTTGCTAATTCTGGTTTGATGGTTTGGACAAAAATGTTTTTTAGGGCCACTAGTTGAAGTACTAGGGCATCTTGAATCATTATTAGGTTGGTTGTTTTTTAGTTTGTTTAGATCAGCTTTCTTAGCTATAGTATTTGTGTTTTCTGTTGTATTTTTAGGAATATGTTCAGAGGTCTTCCTAACAGTAGTGTTTGGCTGATTGGTTTTAGGAACATCTTGATTCTTTTTCTCCTAAGGTCATATTTCCTATGAACTTCCATTATGGCATTCTCAAATCCTAGTTTAGACATCTTCAGAATCTTCATATGATTTTTCATTTGGTTTTGAAGAAAACATCCTTTGTTCTTCTTTAATAAGAAAAGTGTTATCCTCATCATCAAAACCTATGACATTCACATGGTCTTCTTCCAACTGCTCTGGCTCTCTTTCCTCTTCATCTACATAGTTGTCTTGGAAAAGGGGTCTAATTTGTTGGTTATTCTCTCTTTATCTAATTTGGGGAGGGTCTCTTCTAAAATTCTGATTCCTATTCCTATTTTGAGGATTGGCTTGATTTTCCCTAGGAGGTGTTCTCTCATTTAAACTAATTTTTTCCATCATTCTCTCCATTGTCCTAACTAGGGAGTCAATTCTGGTGTCATAAGAGGAGGTTGAAGGTTTTGTTTCATCTTTATAAGTAACTCGTTTTTCTAATCTCATCCTAACTCTTTTCTCAATTAAATTGGCCTCTACACTCACAACCCCCTTTTGCATGTCTTCTAGAGTTAGGTAATCTCTCTCCCTTAGTTGATAGGCCATGTCAGCATCAAAGCCTTCGGGATATTTTACTAAGGCTAAGCCTTGGGGAGGCTTCATGTGAGGTGGGAGGGCATTGTAAACACTGTTAAACCTAGTGGAGTAGTCGTGGACACTTTCTCCTGGATTCCTTTTAAGATTTTTATACTCGGAAAGAATTTGAAGGGGATTCTTCTTGATTTCCCATTTGTTCATAAAAGCTTGGTAGAGGGAAGGGAGATCATGTATGCTATTGGGAGGTAAGTTTTTGAACCATTTCTTGCGTTCTCCTCCCAGGATCTAGGAAAAAATCCTCATTTGCATGGTTTATTTTTCTATCTCCATGTAGTCAAAAGCATCATTTATTCTATCTACATGTTTCTAGGCAATGATGGATTCAGTCCCCAAGAAGTGAGGGATCTTGGACTGATAATCCTTTGGAAATGGTAATAGTGGTTTTTGTAGAGCCAGTGGAGCATACCAGACTACCATGATGGGAGGAAATGGAAAAAAAGGTTGATTTACAAGGAGAGGGTTTGTGAGTGGTGGAGTAGGATGGAATGAGGTAGTTTGCACAGTGGTGGTATGAATGGGTTTAGCTGAGGTACTTGGACCAGAAAACTAATTCTGAGTAGACTTGAGATGAAAAGAGTTGAAGTGATGGAGAAGCTAAAATTCAAGTGGAGTGGAATGAGAGGCTTCTCTACTGGAGCTTTCCTCCAAATCTATGGGCTCAAGGTCAACTTGGTCAACCCTACTTTGTGACTTGGTCCTGAATAGGTTCTTGGTATGGTGTAATTCAAACTGAAGATATTGCAAAATTGTAAGGTGTTCCAGTGCAGAGCTTTCTCTATGAATGTTCCTAACATTGGTTGAGTTCCTAGCTTTAGAAGTTTTCCACAAAATCTTTTCTAGGTCATCAACTATGGTAGGAGGATTTGGGTCTAGGTGAGATATGGTATTGATCCTTTGTGAAGCCAGATCTCTAACTCAAAAATCAGAGAGGCTAAAATGTTTGGGACTATTTTTCGAAATATGACCTTTCTTAGTGTTTATTTTACTCACACAAGGTATAACTAGGCCCTAAAACTGATTTGGACTGATTTGACACAATCCTAGGAAAACCTATGGGACTAGTAAGATGAAAAAGGCCTACTAGAGGCTAGTGGAGTCACCAAGTGGATGTTTTTTGTAGTTTTGAGGTATGTAAACAATGGTCCACCACAAAATTTTGATAAAAATCAATCTAAGGACTATTTTGGGTTTTTTGAGTTTCCTTAAGCAGCTCTAAGGTTTCAATGAGTATCCTCTAACTGAGTCATCATCTTGCTAGGATGGTGAGGCAATTAGTTCTATTCTTTGGCTATAAGTTTATTTTCTAAATTTTAACTGAGATTTTGAGAATTTATAAGGGATACCTAGGATTTTTTTGACTCAATGTCCCACCGTGATCACCATTATGTTGGTGTGAGTAGTGGGATAAATCCACAAGATAGTACTCTTAAGGGTTTTCTGAAAGGATTAGGGAAGTCTAAGTTTGTTTATCACTCAGGGTCCCACCGTGATCGCCATTATGTTAGTAATGGTGATGAGGTGGAAGATTCACCGGATACTCTGTTAATAAGGGCTTTTGGAGTTCTAAGGAGTACTTATATTGTCACTAACTCAAAAGGTCCCACTGTGATCGTCATTATGTTAGTAATGGTGATGAGGTGGAAAATTCAATGGATACTCTGTTAATAAGGGCTTCTGGAGTTCGAAGGAGTACTTAGATTGTCACTAACTCAAAAGGTCCTATTGGCTCCATGTGATTTACAAGAATGGAAAGAAATTTTGCTGCAGGGGGCCACATCAGAACCACTTTGGAATCCATAGACCTAGCCTTCCTGGATTCAGAGAGGGATCTCCCTATTAAGTGATCTCAAAGGATATATATTTATGCTTTGTTTAAGATATTAGGCTAGTTATGAAGCTCTAAGAACTTGTTTGTTTGATTGGGATGGATATCATTAACTGAAGAGTTCAGTTGAAGGGTGAAGGTGAGAGTAAATTGAAAGAATGTTTCGGCTAAAAAGATAGGTCGTGAAACAGTATTAACCCATTGGGATATGGAATCACAAAAGGATTTAATTGTACAACAATTCTTCAAGGTTTTCCATAGGGAAAGTCATCTATATCAAAGGATCTTTTAGATTGAATTGTGAAAGAAGAGAAGCTAATAATCAATTAAGAATTTGTTAACTCCACTAAACAAGAAAAGCCTTTCAAAGTAACTTTTTGAAGCAAGCCAAAGGACCGGGAAAACCATAGAATTATTTGGGCAGACTTGTAATAAAGAAAAATTTTAAGGAAACAATCCAATAATCCTAAGACTACTTTCAGAAAGGAGAAACATATAAGAGAACAAGGAAAATAGCCTAAGATCAGACAGAAACTATGAATCTACCCTGCTTTTGGCATACTCTCAAGGGATATTTCAAAGCAACTTTTGAAGGCAGACTAGAGGGCAAGGCTAACTATAGAATTCCCTGGTTTAGACTCTACTTAGCAAGCTTTGAATAAGATCTTTAAAAACAATATCTCAAGTTGAACTCAGACAGACATGGGATCACCAAAATTTCTCCCTAGTTGTACTCTATTGAATCATTCTTAAAACAAAAGCTGGATAAAACATGAGGGAAATTAAGAATCCTCCAATCAAACCTTAGCAGAGGAAAACATAAAGATAAAGCTTTCAGACAGAAATAGGGTACTTTGACAGTAAATCCTAATCTAAATTTTCTGTTCTTTATCAGAGAAAATGGACAGCTTGTAAAACAAAAGGAGAAACAAAAACAGTGAGGAATAACATCACCATTTACATAGACTAGGATCCCATGAATCATCTTGTATTATTGATGTTCAAACCAGTTACATACTTCAAGTACAACAAGTATTTACAGCTCAAAACTTCTCTTCTCAGCCTATTATTCCTCAACTACTCAACAACACGTCAACAAATTCAACAACTATCTTACACTTCAATAATAATCCAACCAACGACTATAATGAGCTCCTCATATGATATTTATAGATGAAATGAGGAGGTGGGGTGAAGAATGGGTCCCTAAATGTCTCATAAATGACAAAGTAAATGTTTTTAGCCTTTGAGACCATGCAAGGCCCAAGGCAAAATGTATTGAATAGTCTAAATATGCATAATGAATATTACATTAACTCTTTGAACCAATTAGTTGCTTTTGTTGACTTTTAGGCTTATCTGGTAGGTTGGCAATAACTTTCTGAGATGTCTTTGGGAAATATCTCTGACTGTAATAACTTTATGTGTCTTTTGAGGCAATTTATGCTGGCAGGTGGCATTTTTAGTCTTTTGGAGGAGTAATTGCTTCTGTGGATGTGGCATTCGAAGCTTTCTTTCTTGTTGATCTGTCTGATTAGCTCATTAAACTCTGTTTAGGCCTCTGATAATGATTTTTGGCCTTCCTTTATCATCTTCTGTCTCTGTCATTTTGCTGACTATTTTATCCTTTAATTAATTTATCTTTAACTGTGCTTTTTGTCTTTAATCTGTTTGGTTAAGATTTTAATCTTTTGGCTTATGCTTTAACCTTTAATCTTTGCTTTCTGTGCTTTAATATTCACTGTTCTTCGTTGTTTTTGGTGTAGAGGTGGCTTCCTTAGGTGTTGGAGGGTTTCGTTGACCAATGCTCATGAGACACTGATCAAACCTTTGAACTCGAACCCTGGGTCCCTTTTCTGATTATCTAGCCTTGAGGATCGTCATCCTGGGCTTTGCCACTGTTTCTCGCTGTGGGACGGCCTGCATAATTCGTTGCCATTAAACCTGCCACTCAACATGAAAAATATTAATAAAACCTGTGCTTTGGATTAAAACTACTTACAAATGAATTGGTGAGGGTGGAGGAGCGTTGCAGAGGAGAGAGAATTCACAGAGGAGGGTTCCCTTACGAAAACCAGAAAGAACAAGGTTTAAATTTGAATCGGGCGTGAATGGTGAAAGGTGGTTTTGGGGCAATACTGGGATGGTATTCGCACAAAGGTTAAGCGGTAAGCGTTAAAGGGCTCGACGGACACGATACTGCTTAGGCAGTGACACGAGTCCCAGGGAAACCACCCATTTCGCATTAAAATGGGGTATTAAACTGTTATGATGGATCAGGCACAAAAATGACTATAGGTCGTCAGATATGGGGGATCCAGATCTACGATGGGAAATGAGCATGATCGACAGAGTTGATTGGTCAAGGGATAAGGTGGGACCGGGGGATGACGTCAGCTAAACTATCGGGTAGCGGAAATATTATCGGCGAAGTTGAAATATTGGGATTTAACAGGGGCCATCAGATCTAGAGGATCGACGGTCAAGATATTTTTGCTTAGAGGCAAGGAAAAGTAATGGTCGAGGGAAGGAATTATGGTTAGGACGCGATCACTGTTGGATCTTCATGATCGACGGCTAAGATCAATCAAGGGAGATAACAAGGTGCGGTGAGAGTATAAGAGAAGGGGGCTTAAAATAAGTGTGGGGGTGTGGTTTTATGAAGGAAAGTGGGCTGAGGGCTTAAGCTTGAAAGGGCTTAAGGCCTAATTGTAATAAAAGGGTTAAAGATAGGACTAAAAAGTGGGTTTTGGGCCCTTTTAGTGGTTCCGATAGGTATAAAAAGGGTATTTTTAAACCAATTTAAGAGGATTTTTCATGCTTAAAACAGGGTTTTCAAGGGAAATGAAGGATAAATGGGGAAAAATGAGTTTTTTAGAGGGGAAATTGACTGTTAAAACAGGAGGAGAAATAGGTAAATGAAGGGAGAATTATGGAAGTGAAAAAATGGAAAAAGGGGCTTGAAAACAGTCTTCTTTTGTAACAGCAAGGCTACCTAAAGGATTGAGCGAAGTTTATTAGTGAAATGATTTCTTGAAGGTAATGAACACAATGAGGTTTCAAGAACTCACAAGATTTTCATAAAATTTGTTTCTTGAAAACTGAAGGAATATTTAGCCATCATGAGGTATAACAAAATTTATAGATGGCTAACAGGTCCCACTGTGATCGCCATTATGTTGGTGTGAGCAGTGGGATAAATCCACAAGATAGTACCCTTAAGGGTTTTTTTTTAAACGTTTAGGGAATTCTAAGTTTGTCTATCACTCAGGGTCCCACCGTGATCGCCATTATGTTGGCTCCTCATAATTTTCTAGATTTATTGAGATACAAATGGACAGGGGTAACATCAAACCAAGCTTTGGAATCCAAGGACCTAGCCTTCCTGGATTTGGAGAGGGATCTCTGTAGTAGATGCAAAGATGTGAACTTGTTTGCTAATTAGGGTTTATTTTAGGCTAGATGTTAAGTGCAGGGTATTTTGATTATTTTTGGTTGGGTATGACGCTCATATGGATTTAGATATAAAACATGGAATATTGTTAAGTCATTGGGCAATGGAGTCTATCAAGGTCATGATAAGTTCATCAATGGTGTTAAGAGCATTTTTAGGGAAATTTTAACTTGGTTGGTGGATCTTTAAGGTTGTGAAGGATCATGAGATGAACTTTAAGCTTTATAATAACAAGCTAATAAAGGGAAAAAACATAATCCTTTATATACTTGTAAACTAAGGGAGTTAGAAGATTTATAAGCATGGAAAGAGAATCAAAGGCATAAGAAAAACCTAATCCATTTGATTTCAAACTGAAATCAGATAATCAACCAAGACAAACATTCAAATGAAATATAGAAAGGCAAGAGACTTATTTAACTTTCATAGATTTCATCATCAAGAGCGAAAGACATTTAATATGCACAAATAACTATAACCATAGAAGGAGAGAAAACCATAACATCTAAAGTTACAGCTATGAAGGTTCCTTGAAACAATTTTAGCTAAGTAAAGGCAAAGAGCATGATTGAAACAAACTTCTTTGATAAACCTAGGAAAATATGCTTTAAATAAATGATTCCAAGAACAGAGTATTTAGTGGCGACAAATATGCAGGGCTAGCCATGAATCATGTTGAAATAAACTGATCTAAACCATTCAAGAAATAGACAAGCATAAGAAATACTTAGAGAGAAAAAAGATGAATTCTCTAATATATCCTAGTAGCAGAAAACATTAAGGCAGTGAAGGAACAAACAGACTTGAGGTGCCATTAGCAAACATGCCTTAGTCTAAATTCTTTGTCCTACTGCAACATAGAAAGATGGAAACATATGATAAACTAGAAAAAAAGAAACAAAATAAAAATTCACCATCAACCAGGCTTATGGATCTTGCAAATAGTCCTCCTCCATCAACAAACAAATCAGGTCATGCATGAGCTCCAAGACATCAAATTCTCATCAAAAACTCCAAGAGAATATGTATTGCTCTAGAATAATCCATCAAAATCCAACAAATACATAAGAGCCTCATGCTCTATTTATGGAGAAAATGAGGAGGTGGAAACCCTAAGAGGCTTACAGAAACCCTAATTTAGCCATAAATGTCATAAATGCGCTTATTGACCATGCAAGGCCCAAGACACATAATAGATAAGATAATAAATGAAAAACATCAAAACATAATTCCCAAATAAAATCAGGAGTGATTTTTCCAAGAAAATATTAAAAAACCAATTTTTCATTAATCGGTGTCTTTTGTTGACTTTTTGGCAAAAGGTCGTTTCTATGCGTAGCACCCTTTCAGCAGAAAATAGGGTTTGTTGTAGCTGAGTTTTGGACTCCTTCCCAGCATCGGATTTGGCCCCGTGATGGCTCATTGGAAATATTGATGAGTCTAATTTCCAAAAATACTTTATTTGGGCCGAATGGATTCCATTTAACTCCTCAAAAATCAAATCTTCCATGACTGATCTATGTGCAGTGCCTGGCCTGAAAAGGAGGCAGAAAGGTAAATTTTGAGGTGTTTTTTGACCTTTTGAGGGGGAAAAAATGCTCCAATTGACCTAAAATTTTGTGGGTATACTATTGGTGATGTGAAAAATCCAAAAATGTAAACTTCATCAGCTGAGGATTCCCCAATTTTGTGCATATCTCCCAGGGTGCCACGCTCCTAGGGGTCAAAATTTGGAAAAAACAAAAAGTTTCTGGATTTTCCTCAAAATTGGTTTGTAGACCCCTCAAGGGGTTTTAGATACCTGCTTCGAAGCAAAATCCAAGATCCTAAGGCTGTCATGCACTTTGGTCCTTTTTAGCTCTTCTATCTCTATGAGGGCTTGCTTCAGTTTGGCACTAGCAAGCATGTTATTCCTTGCATATTGTTTGACCATTTTCTTCTGTAAGGCAAGGCCCCTCTTCACCTATTTGAAATGCTTGTGCTCTTATTTATAATATTATATAATTATTTGTGCCCTCTCAAATTAATCTTCCAATTCTTGAAGCTGGGCATCTTTCTCTAAGAGGAGAAACTTAGTACTCATCTCTTGGTCCTCATTGTCACTGTCTAGATCAACAAAAAGAGGCCCTTGAGAATTATTCTTGATCCTTTTTCTCCTTCTAACTTGTATCTTCTGCTTAACATTTTCCATTTTTTCCTTGCCCTTGTCGAATGCTTTGGCAGTTTGAGAGGAGATGGTCCTTTTCCTTTTAGAGGCAGCAAACACATCTCTTCTCCCTCTGTGATAAGTGCTTTTGAGAGGGGAAAAAATGGAAGTTTTGGATGTAGTGCTATCATCACTTTGATCCTCTGATTGATTGACATATTTTGCACTTGCCTCACTTTGGTTTTCTTTGTCCTCCATGGATTGATTTTTGTCAAGACAGTCATGACAGTTGTCATGACTGTCATGACTCTTTCCTTGATTGTCTTGGGCAATTTGATGGCTATCCTCCTCATCGTGCTGCTCTTCTTCATCATTTTTCTCACTACTTTCATCTTTGTTTTCCTCTTCATCATGCTCACTACTTTCATCTTTTCCATCACTGCTTTCTTCATGGCTACTTCCCTCCTCTTCACTGCTTTCTTCATTTTCATCATCTTCTTTTCCAATACTTCCTCCTTGTCCATCATTACCTGTCTCAGTTTCCTCCTAACTGCTACCTTCTACTTGTTCTTCACTATGACTATTGTCAGCCCCTTCACTTGGAAAATTAGGGGAAGAAACAAGAGGTGAAATTATTTGTGGAGAAGGAACATGGGGAGATGATGGATGAGTGGAGGCAGATGGTTGTGAAGTGGAAGGAAATTTCTGCTGGATGAAGGCCTAGGGGTTTGTATACACATCATGTGAGATGAAGGTTTCCCAAGATATTTCTTGCTGCTCTAGCTGATATAGGAAAATCATTTTGATCAGGGAGTGGTGAAAGAGGCTTGAAATTTGTTGGTCATAGATTTTCTTCTTGAGAACTGAGGCCATTTTATCAATGCTTTGGAAAAGGTAGTAAGGTAGGTTCATCATCTTGACCTTGGTAAAATGCATCAGCAACCTTATATGATATGAGTTGATCCAGGAGTATCTCCCCTCACATGTGAAAAAACTGATAATCTACCTCATTAATGCAACATACCTCTCTAGAAAATGGGAAAAAGGGAAAAAAACCTTACAATTTTGTTGATAGATGGATTTCAAATAGGGCCCATAATAACTCAACTCCAACTTCTTTTGTTTGAACCATACCTCACCAATGTCTGGTATACTTGTTTCTTTGGAAATGATTTCAGATGAGAACTCAAATTGCACCCCTGCTAGATTAACTTGATGATTTTGTAAGCTACAGACAAATAATCTAGTCAGGTTTGAATGGTTGCTGAATTGGTTGACCCTTTCACAAATTTTGTAGCTCCCTACATCCTGAAAGCATGAAAGGATCATAGGATATGAAGTGATTGGAGTAGTGTCTAGGGGCTCAAATCTTTTTTCTTTTCCTCCATGATGTTTTGGCTCGGTGGGAGTATGTCTCTCATCACTACTGGTGTGACTGTCTCCCTCTGACATGATGAATGGTCCAAAAAACAATAGTGGGACCTTTGGCGGGACCTTTGGCCTTTATTTCAGGGTTTTTGGGAAAAATAGGTGGTGTAGGTCAACTCTTTGCAAGATGAAGGCTAAGGTGAAAAACAATTTTTTAAGGCTTGCTCTTGGTGTTGGAGGTTAGCTCATGGTTACTCGGTCCTTTTTGCACTAAAAAACAATTTCTTCATACAAACCCTAGGGCTTAAAAAAATGATTTTCATATAGTTAGGGTTTGGTCCAACTTTACTATGGATGTCCTCTTTGTTCTTAGGAAGAGGAGTTCTTGGGAGGAGGAAGAGGTCCCACCAACCTTAAGCTCTGCTTGAAGAAAATTTGAAGACGAAATTTTGAAATTTGGAGCTCTTCGGAAAAATGTGGAGAAGTCTGGCAAGAGTGTAGCGCTGGTGCTCAGTGCCTGTGCATAGCACCCGTGTGCAGCGCCGAGCTAGTCGGGTTGTTGGAGCGCAGCGTCGGGCAGAATGGGCAGTCTCCTGTGCATAGCGCCCATGCGCAGCACCGGCCCAGATGCATAGCGCTGGGCTCTGAGCACGTAGCACAGTGTAAATTTACACTGACTACCTTGCTCCTATGCGTAGCACCGAGAAATTTTCCAAATTTCACCTGGAAACCCTGCAACTCTCCTCCAACGGCTTCTTTTGTCTTGGAAAATGGAAAATGATGTGTGGGAAAGTTAAAAGAGACCCTTTATAGTTTTTGAAAAAATAAATTTTTAAAAGACAAACCCACTTTTGCAAAGTTAAAGTCTCCCCATATCTTCAGTATGCCTTTTAACTGATATTTCGCTGTAAAAAACACTTTGGACATAATTTTGCAAAATTTTCACTTATGCTTCTATCATGATTTTGCAGAACAATCCTTTGACAAGGAGGCTTTTGTTGGGGGTTAAATAGCTAAGATGGAAATTAGGGATACACTTGCTTCTTTGGGTTGTTCTGATATTTTTACAGATGCCTATATTTCGTTTGTTGTTGATCCCTTCTATTTTGACTGTACTTGCAAGCATTAGTCTCCCAAAATAATACTCTTTGTATGTACTCTGCTTTCAAGAAGGAGGTTTTGTCATCTTTAATAGCCTTTCAAAACCTATTTATCCTTTGTAACAAAATATTCAATGTGTACTTTGATGGGGTTGAGGTGGCTTCTGTCTTTGTAGCCTTTGTGATGGTCTCTTGCTTGTCACCATTGTTTTGTTAACCAACCAAAACAAACCTGATTCTCTTTTACATATAGGCCTATTGCCTTTGTCTTGTTTGTGTCTGCCTCCCGGTGATGATTACATCTTATTACCTTACCTCTTCTTATTTTTGGTGGCAACCTTGGTTATTCATTGTAAAAATGTGAACAAGGGCAGCTGTCCCTTGCAGTATTTGTGCTCTTAAGCCAAGGAGGCTTTTCTTGAATGAATTTTGACTAATTTTGGATAAAACTGCTTGATTTAATTTCTATTTGAATACAATCCCTTCATGCAGGAAGGCACAATTTGTAGGGCACCAAATCCATCCTATGACTGAGTGAGACCTTAGGTGACCTAATGGGGTTTTCTTGGACTTGGATTTTGGACTGAGATTTAGACTTAGGGGTCACCAAAGGCAAGATGGGATCTATGATAAGACTAGTGTATTTGAAGATCCAAACATCAATCATACTTGACTATCCAAAAAGGGTTTATAGAGACAATTTGAGACTATCAGTGTTTGGGAGTATCATATGAGGCAAAATGAAGCTATTTGATTGGTAGGTTTTAGGTGGTAGTGGGGATTTTTTTAGGCAAAACAAAAATAGAGGATTTAGGCCAAGGTAACAAGTTAGGGTAAAAATAAATGGCTTGAGCCCATGATGGGTCTTCTGGGAGTAGTGGGCCAATCATGCCTAGATAGGATGACAAAATAGAAAAAAAATTATCTTAAGGATAATGAAGGCAGTGAGATTTCTAGAACTCACAATGTTCTATAAATTTTGTTTCTAAAAATTTGGGAATAGTCATTTGGTCATCATCAAGGCAAAAAATTACTGATGACTAACACATATGCCACCAGGACCCCTAATAACTCCTCATGTGAGATGTCCTTTATCGTTGCGACTTCAATATAATTATACGTTGATGTCTCACTCACGACAAAGTTGAGAAATCCCTTAATGACTGTCATAGTGGAGCTTGTGGTGGTCACCTTTCCGGAATGGCTACCACCCCAAAAATTCACTGGGTAGGAATTTTTTGGCCCACCTTATTCCGAAAGTACATCATTGTAGTGAAAATATGTGAGCGGTGTCAATTAACTCACAAGGAAAGAGCACCTCCCGCTCCCCTGCACTTGGTGATTGTAGTCGGTCCCTTCTACAAATAGGGAATCAAATTCATGAGTTGAAACCCCATGTCGTATGGGAACCACAAATACATTATCATTTCTGTCAACTATTTCACCATATGGACAGAAGCCATGCCCACATATGACAACACGGTACAATCTTTTGCACGATTTATGTTCAACCATGTCATCGCCCAGTTCACCATGCCAAAAGAGTTAGCTTTTGATCACGGAAAGAATTTCAAAAATGAAATTTTCCAGGAACTATCTCACCACCTAGGATTCACACATGAATTCACTTCACCATACTATCCTCAGTCCAATGGATAGGTAAAAGCTATGAACAAAGTGCTAAAAAAAATGTTACAACGTATGGTGAATAACCATAATACAAACTAGCACCACATGGTTTTTTCCGCCCTGTGGAAATACCGCACAATAGTTAAAAACTCAACAAGGTTCACACCCCTCCAAGTTGTGTATGGAGTCGAAGCCGTGACTCCCATAGAACATGAAATCCCCAACTTACACACTGCCATCGAACTCCTCGATGATATCCAGCCTCTAGAACAACATTTGGTGCAACTACAACTCATCGACGAAAATCGATGGCATTCGCTCCAACACAATGAGGCCCATAAAAAATGGGTAAAAGCATCATTCAATCACAGCATCACCCTTATCTCCTTTACCGAGGGAGATTTATTCCTCTGCTATGATGTTGCGAAAGCGGCCCTAGGGCCCGGGAAGTTACAAATACTGTGGAAAGGTCCCTATGTCATAAATCATTTCCTCCTTGAGGGGCCATATATCCTGTCAAAGCCTGATGGATCATGCCTAAGAAACTCCGTCAATGGGATCTACCTCAAGAAATTTTACCCATAAGGGTCAGGAGGCCTCAACCCTAGAGATAACATGCATGTAACAAACTCTTTTTTTTAATCAAAAAAATCACATTCTTATTCTAAAAAGTGCTCTGGTGTCTCAGATGGATCGTCCCCCAAACCATTATTTTCAATTCGTTGATGGAGCATCGTGATGGTCTCAAAATCTAGCAACAGTCGCCTGAGTCATCTACTATCCTGACTGATCACCACTCTTCACCAACGGAGTATGCATCAAATCAGCCACCAATAATTAGGTATAATATGACATTGTCATTGGGCTCATGAGTGATGCTTTCAACTAAGGCATCCACCACCTTCATAACTACCTTGATTCTCAACTAGTAGTTTTATAGTTAAACCAAGAATTTGAAGTATGAGATTCCCAGCTATTTAGAAAATATTTGTATGCAAAAATATTAAGTTGTCAATTTGATCATATTACATTCACACATGTACCAAGAAATCAAAACCAGACAGCCGATCGCATAGCTAATCACATTCTAGACTGGAACGCATCACCTATAAACCATCATACATAAAAATAAAGAACATAACAATATATATCTCCATCAAAGATACACAACATCCATCAAATCATATAACCATATACACATCATCAAGAGCCACAAAAAATCCATATCTCGCATATATACTAAAAAATATGTGTGAGTCAAAATACACAATTCATGTTCCTAACCCGCAGGTCAGCCAAAAGATATATATACATCTCATCAAAAATAAGGGAAACATTCACATAATGGGTGCTTTCCCTGAATACAAAGTATCTCTAGGGCTGACCCCCACCAGGTGGGCCATCTGGACCCACAGTTGCACCTAGTGCTAGAATTAGGGCAACAACCAAAACAGAGAGAACCACATGGCACAGTGTCAGATAATATCCCCTCTGCCGAGCCATCAGTTCCTCAAGAAATTTATCATTCAAATCATCTACAAACCCCAATTCAGCATACCCTGGGTCAACCTCTCCACTCTTCCCCAAGAATCAGCTAAGTCGGTGGATTGAACCTCAGCTGTAGCTAGATGCTCAACCATCTCCACCACTCGTGATTTTTCCACATCAACATGAGCAACATCAGCGACATACTCAGTAGTAGCCGATATGATACCCTCCCCTAAGGGGCCAACACTATCAACCGACCTTCCACCCTGAGGTTTTCCAACACCACCAGCCTTCCCCTCACCCTGAGGCTGAGCAACTCCACCTGGAACCCTCCTAAGGATTTGGTGTCCCACCAAGCGAGGAGTACGACGTCCAAATTCTCCCACATCTGCAAGAGAAACAAAGATAGTGTGAGTGTCACCACAATATACATATAAATATAAGCATCGTAAAATACTCAACAAATGCAGAAAAACATAAAAATTCATACCTGTAGGGCCCCACACGTAACCAATAGGAAGACCCATATCTGGATCTCCTCAAAAATCCATCCCAGATTATGGTAGCTCTAGGAACATATGGGGGTTCGTATCAAACCATGCCTCTGTCGTCTCATCCCAGTAGTGACCCATCTCCCCTCCTCCGCCTTGGGGCATCACTGGTGCCCATCGCCTCATCCGAGGGTCTCGATGAGGCCCAATAGGAAGAGGCACGACGGGTTGCAGCTGTACCCCCTCTCAAACATGATGCTACAAAGGATGTTAACATAGGTTAATAATTTGGAAAATTCTCCTTGGACCTTCCCCAAATGTGACACCATGCTATCATAAACATGGCATGCCCAATCATAAAAATGGTAAGCCCGGAGCCGGCGCAGAACACCAATATGAGGTCTAGATGCCCTGTGTGGCAACGACGACCCTGTCAACCATACGATCATAGCTAAGGCACATCGCTTAGCTAGATCGGTTATTGATGCAATGAGAATGCATCCCTATAAAATTGGCACCCCGCTAGAGTGATGCTCTAACCAACGCTGAAGAGCCACCCTCCTAGGCGGGAGTGGGTGTGGAAGTGCCTCACCCTAAGGTAGTAATATGGTCACAAAATAGATATCAATCTCTGGAGGGATAGGGATGTCCTTCCTGCACAAGACCCTCACCTTGCACCTCATGTTCTAGCTACGGACCAAGAAGCGCAACAGGAAATCCTGCGATCTTAGGAGGTCATTATCTGGAAACTTGAGAAGACCCCACTATGCCAAAAACCTCCGTGCATTGGCACCCTAGGCCGCAACCATGCAAAGATCAGGAAAATCATGCTCTCTACATAATATCCTATCACCAAACACAATCTCATCAGTTACATCAAATCCAAAAATCAAAAAAATTCAACAAAAAAATGGCTTGGCTTATCGCTGCACCTATTTCCATACAGGCGTGTTGATTGCGCACCTGTCTCCAAGACAGATGTGAAAAATAATGCACAAAGTCTAAGATAGGTGTGAAATCTCTTTGGAAAACCTAATTTTTTTTTGGTATGTGTTATATTCTTTCCACAACTAGTCACACGCGGGGGGGGCGATGCCCCCCCTCTGTACGTTGCGTCGGGCACAATAAGTGGGTCACAGGGGGGGCAGCAACCCCCCTATTCGAGGTCCGGGGCAGTGCCCCGTGAAAAAAGTTTTGCATCCTATTTTTTTAGTGGGCGGACCTACCCATGGTTTTGTGCATGGGTTTGCACACGATTTTGGGGCATGATGGTTTTCGGCACCTGGTATTTTGTAGATCTGATCAAGGGAAATACGGTTATGTTATAATGCAGGGTTAATGGATTGGGGTTTATGTATGCTTCGACATGTATATGTGTTGTAACACTAAAAGGAATATAATAAAAAATAAATATGGTCGTCCCAATTTGGGATCCAGGGGAAAATCTCTGTGTATATATGTTTTATGTTTTATGCTCTTGCTATTGTTTATTTTATGTTTTTAAGATTCGTTTGCAGATAATTTCTATACAGGGTTAAAACCTACATTTGGTATCAGAGTTGTTTCAGCTTCAAGGGGACGCCTTTGCTACTGAAGGGTTTTTTCTTGGGCCCATGGTAGACCCTGTTCAGTGGGAGATCTGCGAGATCGATTCTTGTGGTGAAAGAAGATGTCGAGCAATGGAAAGATAGAGATTAAGAAATTTAATGGTCAAATTTTTGAGTTTTGGAAGCTCAATGTGGAGGATCTGCTGGTGGATAAAGGCCAGTGGATCACAATAGATCCAGGTACTAAACCAACGACAATGTCAGATGAAGACTGGAAAAAGTTGGATCAGAAGGCGAAGAGCACAATATGGTTGTGTGTCTCAGATTCGGTATTGTTGAATGTATCTAGGGAACCTACGATGAAGAATTTGTGGGACAAACTTGGGACTTTGTACCAATCTAAGTCTTTGGTGAATAAATTGTTCCTACGGAAAAAGATATATAACCCGAGGATGAAGGATGGAGACTCGGTGACAGAGCATATGAATGCCTTCAATACTATGGTAAGTTAGTTGTCATCTATTGATATTAAAATCTCAGATGAAGATAAGTGCATCAATTTGTTGTGTTCTCTACCAGAATCGTGGGACAATCTGGTTTTTTCAATTGGAAGAAATACAACTACCTTGAATTTTGATGACATTGTCTCAGCTTTGCTGTACGAGGAATTGAGACGAAGAAATATGGAGGGTCAGAATCGAGATGCCTTATCTGTACAAGGAAGGTCCCAGAATAGACGCAAGAATAAGGTTTTGAGTGGGAGATCTAAATCTAGAGGGAGATCTAAATCTCCTAGAAAGTTTGTAAAGGTGTGATGGAAATGCAGAAAAGAAGGGCACTACAAAAAGGATTGCAAATCTAAAGCTCCTGAGAAAGGAAAGGGATCTGATGATGCTCCTTCTACAGAGGAAAAAACCACCTCGGATGAAGGTGGGGATGTGTATTTAGCTTCTCCTTCAAATACACATGTAGATCATGAGTCATGGTTGATTAACTCGGTTGCATCCTTTCACTTCACCCCCATAGGGATTGGTTCTGCGAGTATGAGAAATACGATGGCGGTGATGTATTCTTAGGCGATGATAGGAACGCCAGAATCATTGGATGTGGAAAAGTCAAGATGAAGCTGCAAGGTGGAAGCATTAGAACACAACCTAGTATTATGCACATTCTTGCATTGGCCAGAAATCTGATTTCTGTAAGCAAGATGGATGATGTAGGTGTAAAAATAGTGTTCGAGAAAGATACCTGTAAGTTGGTTCGGGGAGCACTGGTATTAATGCGGGGATTTTGAATTGAAAATATATACAATCTTTAGGGAAACACTATTATTGATGGGTGCAACAGTTCTGTGGTTCCCGAAAGTGGAGCGGAAAGCCTAGCTGTCTCTAGAGAAAATACCATGCTATGGCATCAAAGGCTTGGACATATTGGAGAGAAGGGACTTCAGATACTGCATGGAAATGGTATGGTAGAAGGTATGTCTAATAGATCTCTGGATTTTGATTTCTATGAACATTGTGTATATGGGATGAAAAATCAGGTGAGTTTTCCTTCTAGTGCTAAGAGGGTGAACAAGATATTAGATCTTGTGCACAGTGATGTGTTTGGACCTGTGTCGGTTCCATCATTGGGTAAGTATGTGTACTATTTTTCGTTCATAGATGAATTCTCAAGGAATACATGGACATATTTCTTGAGGAAGAAATCTGAAGTCTTTGACATATTTAAAGAATTTAAGGCTCTGGTGGAAAACTAGACAGAGAAGAAGATTAAGGTGCTGAGGACAGATAATGGTGGTGAGTTCTGCGAGAAGGAATTTGAAGAGTTTTGTAAGAAGTGTGGTATAGCACGGCAGAGACTAATCCATACACACCTCAGAAAAATGGAGTTGTAGAAAGAATGAACAGAGTGCTAATGGAAAAGGCAAGAAGCATGCTCAGTCGTACCGGGTTAGGACAAGAATTCTAGGCAGAGGCAGTGGAGACTGCATGTTACTTGGTTAACAAATCACCTTCGTTAGCCGATGGAGGATAAGAATCCACATGAGGTATGGACTGGTAAGAAGCCCTCTCTTTCACATCTGAGGGTATTTGGATGTGATGCATATGTACATGTTCCAAAGGAGAAAAGGACCAAGTTGGATAATAATCCTGAAAGGTGCTTCTTTAGTGGGTATAAGGATGGTTTAAAGGGTTACAAGCTTTGGAACCAGGAAACAAGGAAGGTTGTGTACAACAAAGATGTGGTGTTTAGAGAGGTGAAATATGTTGTTAAACATGAAGTCCTACCAAAGGAACCTGAGAAGATAGAGTTTGAGCTAAAGGAGGATGAATTAGACTCTACAACAGAAGAATACTCAGAAGAGGAAGAGCCACAAACTCCTATTGTGAGAAGATCAGTTTGGGAAAGAAGAAAACCAGAAAGGTATAGTCCATCTGCTTTCTGTTCAAATTTTTCTTTAATTATAACTGATGATGATCCCATAACCATCAGGGAGGCATTATATTTAAAGGATGGAAAACTCTGGAAGGAGGCCATGGTCGATGAAATTTCATCCTTGCATAAAAATGAGGCATGGGATCTGGTGGAGTTGCCTGCTAGAAGGAAGCCCATCGAGAGAAAATGGGAGTTTAAGAATAAGATGAATGTAGAAGGCAAGGTGGAGAAATACAAAGCTCGATTGGTAGCAAAAGGTTATTCCTAGGTGCCAGGAATTGATTTTGGTGGTATTTTTTCTCCTATTGCCAAAGTTACCTCTATTAGATTACTTTTATATGTTGATGTTGGATTTGATTTTGAGGTAGAAAAAATGGATGTGAAGACAACATTTCTTCATGGGGATCTGGAAGAGGAGATATACATGAAACAACCTGAAGGATTTACGGTGAAGGGGAGGAAATAACTAGTATGCAGGTTAAAGAAGTATATGTATGGGTTAAAACAGTCACCAAGGATGTGGTATCAGAAATTTGATACCTATATACGGGGACTTGGCTTCACTAGAAGCAAGGAGGATCACTATGTTTATTAATTAATTGGTGACCGTGTTATTTATTTGGTCATGTATGTGTATGATATGTTGTTTATTGGAAATGACAAAGAAATTATGTAAGATTTGAAGACCCAACTGTTCTCCAAATTCGACATGAAGGATCTTGGTGCTGCAAACTATATTTTGGGCATGCAAAATTAAGAGAGATCGGGAAAATAGGAAGCTCTGTTTAAACTAGAGGAAGTATTTCAAGACTATATTGTAGAGGTTCAATATGAAGGATAGTAAAATGGTGAATTTTGCTATTCCTGTAGGTTTAAAGTTGTCTGTTGAACAGTGTCCCAAGATACAAGAAGAAGAGGAGGATATGTCCCATGTTCCATATGCAAGTGCAGTGGGTAGCCTGATGTATGCAATGGTATTTACTAAATCGGACATTGCACATGTAGTGGGAGTATTGAGCAGGTTTATGTCAAACCTAGGGAAGGAACACTGGACAATAGTGAAGCGGGTTTTCAAATATTTGCGTGGCATTGGTGATTATGGCTTGTGCTACCAGGGAAGACCAGGATTGGATAGAGTTTTGGACATCCATGGTTTTTTTGATGCAAACTGGGCTGGAGATCTAGACCAAGGGAGATCAACAAGTGGGTATCTGTTTAGCCTATTTGGAGGTGCAGTAAGTTGGATGAGTAAAAGATAGTTTGTCGTGGCTCTTTCAACTACAGAGGTAGAATACATGGCAGCCACTCATGCAAGCAAGGAAGTATTTTGGTTGCAGAGATTGTGTTCAAGTATGGGGTTGGTGTAGCAAGCTATAAGGATAGACTGTGATAGCAAAAGTGCAATTTTCTTAGCTAAGAACCCTGCTTTTCATTCAAATACAAAGCACATTGATGTTCAATATCACTTTGTGAGAAATATGGTTGAGGCTAAAAGGGTGTTGCTGTTAAAGGTGGACACTCTGAAGAATTTTTCAGATGCATTAACGAAGTCTGTGAGCACTTAGAAGTTCTCTTGGTGTAGAGAAAAAATGGGTGTTACAGAGCTGGGCTATTGACTAAGCTCTCCTGTGGCCCCCTGTGGAAAGAAAACAACAAGTGGGAGAATGTTGAGTATGGGTTATATTAAGTTTCCACGATTATATTCCGGGTGTAGTGGGGGGGTCAACACCTCGGGAAAAAAATTTTGGACCCTATTTTTTGGTGGGCAGACCTGCCCATGGTTTTTTGCATGGGTTTTCACATGGTTTTGGGGCATGATGGATTTCGGTCCTTGGTATTTTGAAGATCCGGTCAAGGGAACTACTGTTATGTTCTAATATAGGGTTAATGGCTTAGGTTTTATGTATGCTTCGGCATGTATATGTATGTGTTGTAACACTAAAAGGAATATAATGAAAAATCAAGCTGGTTGTCCTGATTTGGGATCCAGGGGAAAATATCTGTATATATTTGTTTTATGTTTTATGCTCTCGCTATTGTTTACTTTTTGTTTTTAAGATTTGTTTGCAGATAATTTTTGTACAAGGTTAAAACCTATAATTTTACTATAGAGTCTCCAAACCTGCACCGTGTGTTAGTCTCCTGTATTTCTATAGTCTAACTAAATAATTATGGAGTTCCTACAAGTCTGCTGAAAATGACATTCCCTGATTATTATCTTATTTTTAGAAATATCACTGCCTTCATTATCTTCATTTAACCTATTTTCCCTATCTCTTATTTTGCCTCTTTCAGAATACCCTCATGCTCTGAAAATTCCATGTTTTGCCTTGATCCCTCATTTTTACCGATGCCCCTATAAAAAAAACCCACTCCCATTGATAAAAACCCATTTTTGACCCCCCCCCCCCTTCATTCATTTCCCTTATTCTATTAAAACAATGTAAAAAATTGTTTTACATTGTTTTAAAACTAAATTTTATTCATTTTACCATTTAGGACCCATTCTCTTTTTATAAACTCTGTTTATTTTAAGAGACATGATACCCCTATCTATGTTTTTATCTCCCCGGTCCAAAAAATTTTAAAAACGCCCCCACTATCATATAACCATGGCCCACTTTATACTAAGTGCTCCTACTTAAATCTTAACCCAAACTTCATCTATCATAAAACCCCACCACGTATGCTCCCAGGTTCCACTATCCAAACCTACCCGTTGTTCCATCAATCCCTCGACCATCGTTGGATCGCCTCCGCGAAATCCAATGGTCCACGATCGTTATCACACATCCAAACGTGTGATGTTTAAAATCTTTGAACCATGCGATATCGGTGGTATTCCCATCATCACATTCTGCCATGTGGCACCTCCTCTATGGTATCACATACTCTCCAATAAAATCATCTCACTCCCTATCGACCATGCGATAAACTGCCCATCGCTCCCGCACCATAAAATTAAAACGCCAACCCATTCAAATGTATAAACTCTTGTGTCTCTATGATAAGTCCCCATCCTTCATTTGTGCCCCTGCAAACGCTTCCAGAGGCCCAAAAGCCCAAAAAAACACATAAAATATTCAAACCCCATCTTCTGGACTCTGTCGGCAATAGGATTTAGAAATTAACAATTGTTTTTAATGTGCAGGAGATTATACATGGTGGAGAATGCATAATTTGCATTAATAAGTCCAAGAATTATTAAATTTAAGCTCTCTGGGTGATGATCCAGCAAGTTTTGTTCATCAAAAGTACCAGGAGCACCAGATTGAAGTGAAATCATCAATGGATCATGACCATTGATGGTCATTCAAACATTCCAAAGTAGCAAGATATTTTTCAATAACGCAGAGATAAAAGGCAAAGGAAGAACACAGTTAAAGAAACCATGAGAGTGACGGGAAAAAGAGATTAAATGTTTAATCAATGGTTAAAGGTTGAAAGCAATATTAGTAGATAGAGTGAATACAAAAGGCAGATTAAAGGAATTAAATGAGAAATCAGAAGTAAGAAAGAGACAAATCCAAGTTAAATAACAAATCAGATTTTTAAAGACAAATCTAAGGCAAACTAACAGAGAAGACGGATCCGAATGATAAAGCAACTCAATAATTACTTCTTCAAAACACATTTTGCCATGTAGAGCCTCATTTCATGTCAGTAAAATCAGCTACAGTTGTTAAAATAGTCAGATATATTTTAAGTAGCTCAAACAGTTATTGTACAAGTTAATGAAAAGCCAAAAAGTCAAAAATATCCCAAAGTTAGCCTAACAGTTAAATTAAAAGTTATTATTACAGTGAATCAGTCATAAATGCTTTGCCTTGGACCTTGCATGGTCTCAAAGGTCAATATTACATTAAATCTGCAATAAATGAAAAATTTTCACCCTAGGTTAGGGAAACCTCCTCATTTTGGAGATAAATACTACATGTATTGTTCATTTTTATTGTTGGTTGGTTGGATGCTTGATTAGAGGATTGGCTGCTAGGCTGGATTTGATCAGTGTCTGAGCTGCAAAGGTTATTGCACTGGAGTAATGTAACTATTTTGGAAATCAGAAATACAAGCACGTTCATAGGATTCTTAAGCTATGCTAATGGTGATGTTATCCTTATTTGTCATTGTTTCTATTATGTTTTCCATATTGTCCATCATTTCTATGATAAAGGAACTGAAATTTTAGGTTAAGATATGTTGTCTTGGCACCTTAATTATGTCTACTTCCTTCATCTTAATGTTTTCTTCTGCAAGGTCTGATTAGATAATTCAGGGCCATCTTTCCCTTTAGTTCCACCTAGCTTGTTTCCTTGAATTTTACTCAGTAGAGTAAAGCCAAAAAAGCTTATGGTTTTCCCTGTCCTTTGGTTTTGCTTGACATGTTATTTCCAAGGCCTTTCTTTGAAGTTTACTTAGTAGAGCCCGGCCAAATAAGTGTATGGTTTGCCCTTTCCTTTGTGTTTTCTTAAACTATTGCTTTAAAGGCCTTCTTAGAAGTTTTATTAAAGAATTAATGGGTGTCCTACTCTTTAGTTTCACTAACTATTATCTTAAAGGTTTTCTTTTTTCTGAAAGTGATAACTAGAGAATTCTTAACTGCTCTTTAGGATTGCTGGATTGTTGTCTTAAGGTTTACCTAGTAGAGTCTAGCCAAAGAAGTTTATGGTTTGCCTTGTCCTTTGTTTTTTTCTTAAAACAGTTACCTAAAAAGATGTTCTTGTTGAAGTATAGTTAAAGGATTCTTAACTGACCTTTAGTTTTACTGATTTCACAACTTGCCGTCATTTCATATTTCATCTAATTTAAAAGATTCACTTGATAAAGTTAGCTTTCCCTATGAAAACCCTTGTAGAGTTGATGAAAAATTAAATCCTTTTATGAATCCATAGCCCAATGGATTAATTCTTCTCACAATCTCTATATTCAACTGAAACACTCAATCAATTAATCATACAATCAATTAATCAATCAAAACAAAAAAAACAAGTCCTAGAACTTCATAACTAGCCTAAAATCAGAGAACATAAGCATAAAGACACATCGTTTTCGACACAAAACATAGAGAGAGCCCTCTCTGAGTCCAGGAAGGCTAGGTCCTTGAACTCCAAAGTGGTCTGATGTGGTTCCATGTAGAGTTGTTCTTGCCAATTTTGCAAATCATAGGGAGCCAACATAGTGGCGACTCTGTTGGGGAACTGAGCTATTAAATAGATTAATATCACCTCAAGAACTTAGAAACCCCCTCTTCGAAACTTATATGAATCAAGTGTTGGCCAATAATGGTACCTGGTTTCTGATGGTGGACAAAAACTAGCCTTAAGATACTTAAAATCATCCACCTCGTGACTCCACTAGTTTTCTATAAACTCCACTAGAAAATTATTAAGAAATCCTTATATCATCAAACCTCAAAATAGAACCCATCAAGAATACTTTGTGGATTAAATATTTATTTCACAGATTGGTTTTCCTTTCAAACCATTATAAAACTCTCAAACTTTCTGAACCTTGGGTCCAAATTCTAGCTTCTAGAAGAATTTGTACCAGATCTCATTCACACCCAAATCCTCCTACAATAGTTGACAATCCAGAGAACACCCTAAGGAAATATCCTAGATCAAACAATTCAACTGTTAGCAGAGCTATTCACAAAGAAAGTTCCCTACCTGAAAACCTTAAAGACTTGCAAGGTATCCTATCTGGCTCACCCCTGGAACAAAGCTTGTCCAGGACTAAATCTCATAATTCGATAACCCAGATAATTTTAGACCCATCCATCTTATAGAAGAACCCTGTTGTACTAACTTCAACCCCCATTCATACACCCACTTTTCACCTTCCTGCATTTAGCCCTCCACTTTTTAACCCTCCTTTGTTTCCCCAACCCCCAACCATGGAAACTTGGTGTGCTCCATTGGTCCTACCATTTCCTTTAGTATTTCTACTACTACTCAACAACATGTGGATATATTGAATGACTATTTTGACATACAAGAAATAGATGATGAAACTATTAAACTAAGAATGTTTGCTCAAATCTTAGGGGAGAATCAAGAAAATGGTCTAAAGGCCAAACCCCTAATAGTATACATGACCTCCCTTCTTTTCATCAGTTATTCTTAAAAAAAATGGGAAGTCAAGAAGAACCCTCTCCAAATCTTATCAGAGTATGAAAACGTTAAGATAAATGTTGGAGAGGGTGTCCAAGAATACTGCACTAGGTTCAATAGCGTATATAATGCCCTCCCTACCCACATGAAACCTCCACAAGGTCTATCCTTAATGAAATTTCTAGATGGTTTTGACCCAAAAATGGCCTACCAATTAAGGGAGAGAAACCCTCTTACATTATAAGATATGCAGAGGGGTGAAGTAAGTGTAGAGGAAAATCCGATTTCCAAAAGAGCTAGGATGAAAAATGAAAAAAGAGTCACATATAGGGAATAAAATACACCCTCATCATCTGATACTAAAATTGATAACTTAGTTAGAACCATGGAAATGATTATGGAAATAATAAAAATGAATGAGAGAGCTTACCCCTGATAAAACTAAGCAGCTCCTCAAAACAAAAATCAAAATCAGAACCAGAACCAAAACTTTAGAATAAATCCCCCTCAAATGAGACAAAGAGGACCTGACCAGCAAATTAGGCATCCTTTCCAAGAAAACTATGCTGATGAGGATGACGGGGTAATTGAAGAAACAGAGGAAAGTCACATCAATCTAATGGGAGTCAATAATGAGGATATTGTTTTCCTCAATGAGGAAGAGCAAGGCATGTTTTCCCCAACTCAATTTGAAGAATAAATCCTAGAATCGGAAGACTATAAGGAAGGCTTCAAAAATTCCATCATAGAAGTAAATAGGAAATATGACCTCAGAAGTAAGAAAACCCAAGATACTCCCAAGAGAAACAACCTAGAAATTTCTACTAGGAAGATCCCTGAAACTGATCCTAAAATGATAGTAAAAACTTCAAAAGGTTTGGTTAAAATTTCTGAGAAAAACAGAGACAAAAATTAGCCAACATAGTGGCTACCAAAGTAGCACTAGCAATCCAGCTAGTAGCCCTAACATAATTTTTTTAATTGAGACTCCAAATAAAAATCAGCAAGTTGAAATTTCTATAAAACCTGTGTCTGATAAAACTGATTCAAATCTGCTAAAAACAAAGACACCTTTCAGTACTGAGAACGAAATTTCCAAGATAAAAATCTCCATACCTCTTACTGAATTAGTTACTCAAGATGTATATAGGTCCCAAGTTTTGAAAGCTTTCAACATAGGATAAAATTTGATTCTGTGAATCTGAATGATGACAAACCTAAACTTCTATTTGGACCTGAAGTAGAAGGAAAATTTCAAGAGGGAGGTGTACCTCCATTTTATGTTAGTCTGAACATCCATAATAAAATCCTCCACAATGCCACGTTATATTCAGGAGCTTCACATAACCTCATGCCAAAGGTAGTAATGGAAAGACTAGGCCTTGAGATAACTAGAACATACAAATATTTATACTATTTTCATTCCAATAGAGTTAAATGTCTAGGCCTAATCAAATATCTATGTGTTAATCTAGCACAAATACCAGCCAAGAGCCTAGTAATGGATATTGTAGTGGCTGACTTACCTCCTAAATATGGCATGCTCCTTTCATGCTCATGGGGAGCTAAACTCCAAGGCACCCTCCAAATGGACATGACCTATTCTACTATACCTGTCATTAGTCAACCAAGAAGACAATATAGGTAGACTTATATCAAATACATGGTAAGCAGTCAAGAAAAGCTAGATAACTCCCCTCTTTATTCTGTCCACACAGACCTTGATTCATTTATCCTTTACAATGATGAAAACATTAATTAACAAGTAGCAGTTGATGAAAAATTAGTGGAAGACAGAGAATAAAATGAGGAGGAACAGTCATAACAATTAGCCCAAATAGAAAATGAAAAATATAATAGAAAACATGGTGGAAACTACAATGATCAAAATAATGATAAATCTGAAATTGGACCTCTTTGGAGCATGAGCTTTGACAGTTCTTGTGGTAAAATTGGTTCAGGAGTAGGTGTTTGGGTGCACAACACCGAGAATAACCATGCAGAAGGCCACTCATATAAGCTTAAATTTCAATGTACAAATAACATAGTAGAATATAAGGCACTCCTTCTAGGGCTACAATTACTCAAGAAATTAGGAGCCAAAAGGATCTTTTTCCATGGAGATTCTGATCTAGTCATTAGGTAGACTAAGGGAGAATATTCAGCTAAACATCCTAGAATAAGAGCATATAGGGATGATGCCCTTGACCTCTTAAAAACATTCAAAGACTATGAACTTACCTCTGTCCCCAGAAATTAAAACATCCTTTCCAGCGGTCTAGCATTTGCAGACAATACTTACCAAAAATCTCATCATAACAAACAATACACAGTGCAAGTCAAATGTATACCAGCAATCCCTGATAACATAAATTATTGGCAAGTTTTTGAAGGAGATAAACAGATTGAAGATTTCCTGCAGTCCTGAAATGAGTTTGAAATTCCAAATTCATACTTAGATCATGAAGAAGACTGCTCTGCTGGGGAGCAAACACACAAATAAGAGCCTCCTAATGATGCTGATATAAATCTGTTAGAAAAAGAACACCCACATGAAACAGAGTTGTATACAGATTCAGAAAAGGAATATTTTAAAGTACTATAGTCCAAATTTAATACTTTTCCAAAGGGATTGGCTCCTCTAGAGGAACGTTTTGATTTCAATGATGTTTCCAGCGCTAAGGCATTGTGTTTAGATACAAAAAGAGTCGTTATTCAGAATCGATTTCAATCAGAACTCAACTTACAAATTCAGTTCACTAACCAAAACTTCTTTAGCGCTAATAAAACTCAAATCAACCTGCACTTGCATTATAAAATGTCATGGGAATCAACCCACAACCTTACCATAACACTGTCTGCGTTTTAACTCGATTTATTTACTATAATTAAGACTGGAATTGATCTCCATCGATTTGATTACATCACACAACTCAAATAGGTAAAGTGATCCCAGCAATTAAGTATTCCGCAATTCAACGCAATCAGCTTCGATCCAGCACATTAAATCTCCATTTAGTCAGTGCCCAACACATAAATTCAGAATGGAATTCAATTTGATTGGATCTGACTAGTTCATACCTGTGAACTTACAACGCAGATCTATGGATCACCCAGAACTCATTATTTATCTAAACGTTGTTTTATAATTCCAAGCTAAACTCGTTATTTACCCAGAACTCGTTTGTTTACCCAGATTGGAAACGTTGTCTGTGTAGTGAACTGTGAGTTGATTTCGTTCCTTCTTCCTCAATTGATCCTTACGCCTTCACTGTAGTTTCTTGCTACTCATACAATCACATCAATGTCAGTTCTTTTCACATGGAATTAACCTCTGCGTCATCATAACTTGTTTGAATACCTCATTTGATTTGGGAATTTAACCAGATTTCTAACCATAACATCGATTCTCCCTTATCATCAGAAAGATATTTAAATTCTTGTATTAAAACATAAATTCATAAAACCCAATTCTTTTCCATCATCGCATTCCATCAACACTACAATATCGATATTAACAATACCAATTCCTTCGCCCGGTATTAACAATACCAATTCCTTCGCCCGGTGCAGACTCACAATACAAACCAAACATATTATTACAACATCGATTATTCAGATCGATCTGCCAGTGCTTACCAAGTACAATTCATTCAATTGTTTTGTTTGAATTCATAAACGCATCCAATACAAGTGCACATTATTCAACTTGCAGTTTCAGAAATTAACAAGAAACAAATATATAATCCCAATCAACCAATATAATCTGAAACTCACAAAATTACTTACAACTCTCGTCTTGGCCAGATATTCGGAATTGATGGCCCTCTACAAACTGCCCGAAGGCTTCCAAGCAGAAAACCTCTCACTCTCTACTCACACTCACTCACAATCTCCTTACTTCTCATGCCTTTGAGGCTTGATGAATTTATACAATTTTAAAAATGATCTAATTTAATGCTCAATCCCCTTAATATCTCAATACCACTAAAATATCTCAACAAATCCTATTATCTAGAATCTTATCCCCTTATATCGTTAACTAACCAAATTATCTCATATCCTTTTAATTAATAAAAGGATATTTACAAAGTCCTCACTTTCTCCTATTTTATTTAAAATAACAAATTAATTAATAAAATATTAAAAATTGTCACACCCCCTTTTCTAACATATTTACAAGTAAAAAAATGCCCTTGATGCTCCTGCATCAGACTCCCCGTGTAAGAAAATTCATGACCACCTGGTCATAAGTCTGGATAATTATTTTCTCCTGGATCCCAAATTTTATTTTGTAATCTTTTCGTGCTTGTCAATTGCTTTACTGTTGTTGCTATCTACTGCTGTCCTCCAGGTTTCCATATTTTGTGCTGTAATGCTCCACTTACTCTGCTCTTGCAATCTTTCGTTGTCTTTCTCTTGTTGTCTTTCCTTTTCTTTCTTGCTGCTGTCTTTCTCTGGGATTTTTTTATCATTAACCTCCTTATCAACTCAATTTCTCTGTCCAGTATATCCTCTGTCTGCTGATTTTTTCCAGCATCTTCAATAAAACATGTTGCTCTAGCTGTCACTATGGATGTTGCTTTAGCTGCCACCATAAATGTCGCGGCCTCCCAAACTTCCTGTTCCTCTGCAACATTCCTTTTCTCATCACCTGCAATTTCATCTGAAACTTCTTTCTCTGGTTCAAACATCTCCAACAAACATTTCAGCATTTCATCAACATGCTGCAAATTAACTCCAGCATAACCTCCATCTTCTCCTTCGACAATCTTCAGTAATTGTCCATTATCACCTTGATTGATTCTGGCAATCAAATCAAGTTCTTCCAACACTGTAGCTTCATCCTCTAACACTGTAGCAGCTCCAAAATTTTGTCCACCAGTCTTCTCTTGGCTATACAGACAAGCCAACTCTTTCTTGTCACCCACAGTAACAAGCCTCTGCTTATGAGACATAACTGCCTCACCTTCTACTTGCAACAGTTCTTCTTTTCTCGAGACAATTCCAAGTAATGAACTGTCTTCTATATCACCTGTAAACACAATAAAATTGTCAGCATCAAAATCACAAGACCCACTGGTCTCACTTGTCGATTCAGTCACCAAGTTTTCTCTCTGCAGCTCCAAGTCTTCTTTAGGACTCATAAAATCTTCACTAGTTTTCTCCTCAGCTTTCTCTGGCAATACTTCAGTATGCTGCTCTGAGTTCATTTCCAACTTCTCTGTCAGCACATCAGTATGTTGCTTTACATACACCATGAGACTATCAGCTAGTCTCGCTTTCTTACCATTCTCTGCTCCAGAATTGTCATTCATGGAAACTTTCCTGCCTTGTTTCCTCAGCAAATTATCCTGCACATAAGTCCTCTGTCTCTCCAATTCTCTTCTCTGGAGATCTAGTTTCCTATACAATTCAAAAACTTTATTAGGAGTAGAACTTGGAAACTTCACATAACTTTCCATACCTTCACCAGTTCTTGACCAATCAACAGCTGGTCCTTCTCTCTCTGCACCAACATTCTGAGTAGACTCTTTCGTCTTCATCTCCTCCTGAGATCTTGCTATCTCAGCATCGATCTGAACAACCTTCAGATTCAATTCTCTCTCCTGAACAAAATCTAAAGCTTGCTCATCTCTCTATACTGTACCTGCAAACATACACAACTTATTAGTTTTAAAACTGCAAGACTTTTCATTCTTGACTGCTTCCTCCAACACATCCTTCTGAAAAAATCTGCGTGTGGAATCTTCAAATTCCATCTCTGGCTCAAGAACTCTAAGTTCCTTTTTCAACAAGTAAATCACAATTTGCCTCAACCTCCTCTGCAATTGTCGCCAAATCACTCTCTTTCCCTTCAGTGGAAAGATCCATCCTCTATTCTGGTTTTCCTGCTCTTGCAGCCATTCTTCTAGTACCTGCAATTGTACCTTCATTACTGCAATCTCTCTTTCTCGAACTTTTGCAGACATATCATCTCGGTGGCATTCCTCTGAACCTTTTCTCTGATCCTCCATGATCATCTTCTCCATGAGTTTCTCACTCACCATGAGTTGTACTAGCCTCTACGACATCAATCTCTTCTGCTGCCACTTACCTCACCAAGCTCTCCTCACTCAGTCTTTTGGTAAGTACTTGGTTCACTGCCTTTGGAACCTTTTGACCACTTTCCTCTACTCTCTCTCTGGGCTATCTCTTCAACTCACCTTCTTCTTCAGGACACTGCAATTGTCCTCCTTATCCAGCCTTTAGCTGAATGCCAGGTTCACTGCCATCATCTTCTCTGCAACCATAAACTTCAATCACAAATTTCAAATCAGAAAAATCATCTCACCTCTTAAGATCTTGCATGATCTTTTCCTCCCTGCAATCCTGTTCACTTGTGTAGTTTGCATATCAGATTTAGAAATCTGATTTTCCTTTCAATTATTCATCATATATTCAAAAATACATTTCAAATCTTCAACAAAACCTTCTTGTCCTCATTTAGAAAAAAAACAAACATTTTTCATTTCAACAGAGCCAAGCTCTGATACCAAAAATGATGCAGGGCTAGCCTGCAAATAACCAGGATCTTTACCACTCATGCATATACAAACATGCACCTCAAACAATTTCCCAAATCAACCTCAATACACGGCAATTTCATCTTCTTTTGGAAGCTTCTTTGTTACAAAACAACAATGGTTATAAAACCATGATTAATACACATCATCCCAAATTTTCAACATAACTTCCATTCAAACTCACAAACTTTCATACAATAAACATCATACCTCATTTCCATTTCATAGGGTTTTTATAAGTCACAAAACAAATGCGCCAATGTGTTTAATACCACTGCATCACAATGTAAGCAAGACTCAAACTTGTTTGTTTTGATAACCGCGCTCCCAACTTATATTTGATCAGAATTCGATTTAAAGTAACTTACCTCTTATGCAAGCCTAGACCTGCAATACCCACATTCTTTACTCACCATGCATCTCAGCATCTGCACCTCAGTAATTGTTATGGAATTGCCATTTCTCCATACAGTTTTAAAGGCCAGTGTTTATACAACCTTTCCAGCGCTAAGGCAGTGTGTTTAGATACAAAAAGAGTCGTTATTCAGAATCGATTTCAATTAGAACTCAACTTACAAATTCAGTTCACTAACCAAAACTTCTTCAGCGCTAATAAAACTCAAATCAACCTGCACTTGCATTATAAAATGTCATGGGAATCAACCCACAACCTTACCATAACACTGTCTGCGTTTTAACTCGATTTATTTACTATAATTAAGACTGGAATCGATCTCCATCGATTTGATTACATCGCACAACTCAAATAGGTAAAGCGATCCCAGCAATCAAGTATTCTGCAATTCAACGCAATCAGCTTCGATCCAGCACATTAAATCTCCATTTAGTCAGCGCCCAACACATAACTTCAGAATGGAAGTCGATTTAATTGGATCTGACTAGTTCATACCTGTGAACTTACAACACAGATCTATGGATCACCCAGAACTCATTATTTATCTGAACGTTGTTTTATAATTCCAAGCTAAACTCGTTCTTTACCCAGAACTCGTTTGTTTACCCAGATTGGAAACGTTGTCTGTGGAGTGAACTGTGAGTTGATTTTGTTCCTTCTTCCTCAATTGATCCTTACGCCTTCACTGTAGTTTCTTGCTACTCATACAATCACATCAATGTCAGTTCTTTTCACATGGAATTAACCTCTGCATCATCATAACTTGTTTGAATACCTCATTTGATTTGGGAATTTAACCAGATTTCTAACCATAACATCGATTCTCCCTTATCATCAGAAAGAGATTTAAATTCTTGTATTAAAACATAAATTCATAAAACCAAATTCTTTTCCATCATCGCATTCCATCAACACTACAATATCAATATTAACAATACCAATTCCTTCGCCCGGTATTAACAATACCAATTCCTTCGCCCGGTGCAGACTCACAATACAAACCAAACATATTATTACAACATCGATTATTCAGATCGATCTGCCAGTTCTTACCAAGTACAATTCATTCAATTGTTTTGTTTGAATTCATAAACGCATCCAATACAAGTGCACATTATTCAACTTGCAGTTTCAGAAATTAACAAGAAACAAATATATAATCCCAATCAGCCAATATAATCTGAAACTCACAAAATTACTTACAACTCTCGTCTTGGCCAGATATTCGGAATTGATGGCCCTCTACAAACTGCCCAAAGGCTTCCAAGTAGAAAACCTCTCACTCTCTACTCACACTCACTCAAAATCTCCTTACTTCTCATGCCTTTGAGGCTTGATGAATTTATACAATTTTAAAAATGATCTAATTTAATGCTCAATCCCATTAATATCTCAATACCACTAAAATATCTCAACAAATCCTATTATCTAGAATCTTATCCCCTTATATCCTTAACTAACCAAATTATCTCATATCCTTTTAATTAATAAAAGGATATTTACAAAGTCCTCACTTTCTCCTATTTTATTTAGAATAACAAATTAATTAATAAAATATTAAAAATTGTCACACCCCCTTTTCTAACATATTTACAAGTAAAAAGATGCCCTTGATGCTCCTGCATCAGACTCCCCATGTAAGAAAATTCATGACCACCTGGTCATAAGTCTGGATAATTATTTTCTCCTGGATCCCAAATTTTATTTTGTAATCTTTCTGTGCTTGTCAATTGCTTTACTTCTGTTGCTATCTACTGTTGTCCTCCAGGTTTCCATATTTTGTGCTGTAATGCTCCACTTGCTCTGCTCTTGCAATCTTTCGTTGTCTTTCTCTTGTTGTCTTTCCTTTTCTTTCTTGCTGCTGTCTTTCTCTGGGATGTTTTTATCATTAAACTCCTTATCAACTCAATTTCTCTGTCCAGTATATCCTCTGTCTGCTGATTGTTTCCAGCATCTTCAATAAAACATGTTGCTCTAGCTGTCACTATGGATGTTGCTTCAGCTGCCACCATAAATGTCGCGGCCTCCCAAACTTCCTGTTCCTCTGCAACATTCATTTTCTCATCACCTGCAATTTCATCTGCAACTTCTTTCTCTGGTTCAAACGTCTCCAGCAAACATTTCAGCATTTCATCAACATGCTGCAAATTAACTCCAGCATAACCTCCATCTTCTCCTTCGACAATCTTCAGTAATTGTCCATTATCACCTTGATTGATTCTAGCAATCAAATCAAGTTCTTCCAACACTGTAGCTTCATCCTCTAACACTGTAGCAGCTCCAAAAAATTTTCCACCAGTCTTCTCTTGGCTATACAGACAAGCCAACTCTTTCTTGTCACCCACAGTAACAAGCCTCTGCTTATGAGACATAACTGTCTCACATTCTACTTGCAACAGTTCTTCTTTTCTCGAGACAATTCCAAGTAATGAACTGTCTTCTATATCACCTGTAAACACAATAAAATTGTCAGCATCAAAATCACAAGACCCACTGGTCTCACTTGTCGATTCAGTCACCAAGTTTTCTCTCTGCAGCTCCAAGTCTTCTTCAGGACTCAGAAAATCTTCACTAGTTTTCTCCTCAGCTTTCTCTGGCAATACTTCAGTATGCTGCTCTGAGTTCATTTCCAACTTCTCTGTCAGAGCATCAGTATGCTGCTTTACATACACCATGAGAATATCAGCTAGTCTCGCTTTCTTACCATTCTCTGCTCCAAAATTTTCATTCATGGAAACTTTCCTGCCTTGTTTCCTCAGCAAATTATCCTGCACATAAGTCCTCTGTCTCTCCAATTGTCTTCTCTGGAGATCTAGTTTCCTATACAATTCAATAACTTTATTAGGAGTAGAACTTGGAAACTTCACATAACTTTCCATACCTTCACCAGTTCTTGACCAATCAACAGCTGGTCCTTCTCTCTCTGCACCAACATTCTGAGTAGACTCTTTCGTCTTCATATCCTCCTGAGATCTTGCTATCTCAGCATCGATCTGAACAACCTTCAGATTCAATTCTCTCTCCTGAACAAACTCTAAAGCTTTCTCATCTCTCTGTACTGTACCTGCAAACATACACAACTTATTAGTTTTAAAACTGCAAGACTTTTCAGTCTTGACTGCTTCCTCCAACACATCCTTCTGAACAAATCTGCGGGTGGAATCTTCAAATTCCATCTCTGGCTCAAGAACTCTAAGTTCCTTTTTCAACAAGGAAATCACAATTTGCCTCAACCTCCTCTGCAATTGTCGCCAAATCACTCTCTTTCCCTTCAATGGAAAGATCCATCCTCTATTCTGGTTTTCCTGCTCTGGCAGCCATTCTTCTAGTACCTGCAATTGTACCTTCATTACTGCAATCTCTCTTTCTCGAACTTCTGCAGTCATCTCATCTCGGTGGCATTCCTCTGAACCTTTTCTCTGATCCTCCATGATCATCTTCTCCATGAGTTGTACTAGCCTCTACGACAGCAATCTCTTCTGCTGCCACTTACCTCACCAAGCTCTCCTCACTGAGTCTTTTGGTAAGTACTTGGTTCACTGCCTCTGGAACCTTTTGAGCACTTTCCTCTGCTCTCTCTCTGGGCTATCTCTTCAACTCACCTTCTTCTTCAAGACACTGCAATTGTCCTCCTTATCCAACCTTTAGCTGAATTCCAGGTTCACCGCCATCATCTTCTCTGCAACCATAAACTTCATTTACAAATTTCAAATCAGAAAAATCATCTCACCTCTTAAGATCTTGCATGATCTTTTCCTCCCTACAATCGTGTTCACTTGTGTAGTTTGCATATCAGATTTAGAAATCTGATTTTCCTTGCAATTATTCATCATATATTCAAAAATACATTTCAAATCTTCAACAAAACCTTCTTGTCCTCATTCAGAAAAAAAAACAAACATTTTTCATTTCAACAGAGCCAAGCTCTGATACCAAAAATGATGCAGGGCTAGCCTGCAAATAACCAGGATCTTTACCACTCATGCATATACAAACATGCACCTCAAACAATTTCCCAAATCAACCTCAATACACGGCAATTTCATCTTCTTTTGGAAGCTTCTTTGTTACAAAACAACAATGGTTATAAAACCATGATTAATACACATCATCCCAAATTTTCAACATAACTTCCATTCAAACTCACAAACTTTCATACAATAAACATCATACCTCATTTCCATTTCATAGGGTTTTTATAAGTCACAAAACAAATGTGCCAATGTGTTTAATACCACTACATCATAATGTAAGCAAGACTCGAACTTGTTTGTTTTGATAACCGCGCTCCCAACTTATATTTGATTAGAATTCGATTTAAAGTAACTTACCTCTTATGCAAGCCTAGACCTGCAATACCCACATTCTTTACTTACCATGCATCTCAGCATTTGCACCTCAGTAATTGTTATGGAATTGCCATTTCTCCATACAGTTTTAAAGGCCAGTGTTTATACAACCTTTCCAGCGCTAAGGCAGTGTGTTTAGATACAAAAAGAGTCGTTATTCAGAATCAATTTCAATCAGAACTCAACTTACAAATTCAGTTCACTAACCAAAACTTCTTCAGCGCTAATAAAACTCAAATCAACCTGCACTTGCATTATAAAATGTCATGGGAATCAACCCACAACCTTACCATAACACTGTCTGCGTTTTAACTCGATTTATTTACTATAATTAAGACTGGAATCGATCTCCATCGATTTGATTACATCGCACAACTCAAACAGGTAAAGCGATCCCAGCAATTAAGTATTATGCAATTCAACGCAATCAACTTCGATCCAGCACATTAAATCTCCATTTAGTCAGCGCCCAACACATAAATTCAGAATGGAAGTCGATTTAATTGGATCTGACTAGTTCATACCTGTGAACTTACAACACAGATCTATGGATCACCCAGAACTCATTATTTATCTGAACGTTGTTTTATAATTCCAAGATAAACTTGTTCTTTACCCAGAACTCGTTTGTTTACCCAGATTGGAAACGCTATCTGTGGAGTGAACTGTGAGTTGATTTCGTTCCTTCTTCCTCAATTGATCCTTACACCTTCACTGTAGTTTCTTGCTACTCATACAATCACATCAATGTCAGTTCTTTTCACATGGAATTAACCTCTGCGTCATCATAACTTGTTTGAATACCTCATTTGATTTGGGAATTTAACCAGATTTCTAACCATAACATCGATTCTCCCTTATCATCAGAAAGAGATTTAAATTCTTGTATTAAAACAGAAATTCATAAAACCCAATTCTTTTCCATCATCGCATTCCATCAACACTACAATATCGATATTAACAATACCAATTCCTTCGCCTGGTATTAACAATACCAATTCCTTCGCCCGGTGCAGACTCACAATGCAAACCAAACATATTATTACAACATCGATTATTCAGATTGATCTACCAGTGCTTACCAAGTACAATTCATTCAATTGTTTTGTTTGAATTCATAAACGCATCCAATACAAGTGCACATTATTCAACTTGCAGTTTCAGAAATTAACAAGAAACAAATATATAATCCCAATCAACCAATATAATCTGAAACTCACAAAATTACTTACAACTCTCGTCTTGGCCAGATATTCGGAATTGATGGCCCTCTACAAACTGCCCGAAGGCTTCCAAGCAGAAAACCTCTCACTCTCTACTCACACTCACTCACAATCTCCTTACTTCTCATGCCTTTGAGACCATGGAAAATTTTAGGGGCTAATATTTGCAGGTGGGCTAATTTTCCATGGTTTTTCCAAAAAAAAAAGATTCACCAATTTCCATTTTTTTATATAAATGATTCGCCCAAATTTTATAATATAAAAGTATTTTACGTTAAAAATCGCCAACATTATATAGACAATATATATAATATCATTATAAATTTGAATAATTTTACAAATACATCAATAAAAATTTTATAGTTTGCATATTAGGGACTACTGAGATTCGCCAATTTTTTAAACTTCAAGATAATTTTCCATCCTTAAAATTATCCCTGTTTGAGGCTTGATGAATTTATACAATTTTAAAAATGATCTAATTTAATGCTCAATCCCCTTAATATCTCAATACCACTAAAATATCTCAACAAATCCTATTATCTAGAATCTTATCCCCTTATATCGTTAACTAACCAAATTATCTCATATCCTTTTAATTAATAAAAGGATATTTACAAAGTCCTCACTTTCTCCTATTTTATTTAAAATAACAAATTAATTAATAAAATATTAAAAATTGTCACACCCCCTTTTCTAACATATTTACAAGTAAAAAAATGCCCTTGATGCTCCTGCATCACTTTTGTGATTAGTCTTTACTCGGAATCTGTTGCCCACCAGATACTGCCTGAATTTGGCCAATGCATGCATAATAGCCAAAATTTCCTTATCATATATGGGGGATACAACCTATCATGAGGCAACAACTTCTGACTCTCAAAAGCTATGGGGTGGCATCAAGACTGCTCCATTGCCCTCCCCTAAAGCATCACATTCCAACACAATGGACTGGGTGAAATCTGGCAATACCAACACTGGGAAACTTCTCATTACCTCCTTGAGCCTATCAAAGGCCCTTTGTGTAGTATATGTCCAACTAAAGGCTCCCTTCTTGGTTAAATCTGTGAGTGGTGCTACTAGTTGGGAGAACCCTTTGACAAAATTTCAGTAGTAGGTGGAGATGCCTACAAACCCCCAAAGTTATGTTACATTCTTTGGCACTAGCCAATCCCAAATAGCATGGATCTTCTCCTCATGGAACCTTACTCCATCCACTCCAATGATGTGGCCCAAATAAAGCATCTCTGTGAGCCCAAAATCACATTTAGATAGCTTAGCATTGAATTTTTTCTCCTCCAGAATGCGTAACACTGTCTCAATATATTTCAAATGCTCCTCCCATGTGCAGCTGTAGATGAGAATGTCATCAAAGAAAACTAGCACAAATTTCCTCAACTAACCACGGAAGATGTGGTTCATACAAGACTGAAAAGTAGCTGAAGCACTAGTCAACCCAAAGGGCTTCACCAAAAACTCAAAGTGGCCATAATGACATCTTAATGGAGTCTTGGGGATATCCTGATCCCTTATCTTGATATGAAGGTACCCCGAACTCAAATCGATATTTGAAAAGAACTTTGATCCCCTCATCTCTTCCATCATCACATCGATCTTGTGAATCAGGTACCTATTCTTCATTGTCTTCTTATTCAAGGCTCTATTGTCAATGCATATCCTCAATGTACCATCCTTCTTCTTCACCAAGACCACAGAAGAAGCAAAAGGGCTGGTGTTGGGTCGGATATTTCCTAAAGCCAAGAGATCCTAAATATCTCTTTCAATCTCATCCCTGTAGTCATTGGGGTGCCTATAGGGTGTGGTGATTACTTCTTGGATCCCCTGCTCCAACTCAATAGTATGTTCATACCCCTATTCTGGTAGCCTTCCCGATGGTATTTCCCCAAATACTATAAAATAGCAGTCTAGAATAGATTGCACATCAGGGTGGAATGGTGTACCCTTGCCTTCTGCCTCTGACATATGAATCTCTACTACGTATTCTATGTCTCCTCTGTGCAAATCGGCCTCCATTCTATTGGGTTTGTGTTATATTCTTTCCACGAATAATCACGCACGGGGGGGTAATAGGGGGGGCAATATCCCCCCCTGTCGGGGTCTGGGGCAGTGCCCTGGAAACATTTTTTGGTCCTTATTTTCTAGTGGGTGGACCCGCCCATGGTTTTGTGTATGGGTTTGCACATGGTTTTGGGGCATGATCATTCTCGGCCCTTGGTATTTTGTAGATTCGGTCAAGGGAACTACAATTATGTTCTAATCCAGGGTTAATGGATTGGGGTTTATGTATGCTTCGACATGTATATATATGTACTGTAACACTAAAAGGAATATAATGAAAAATCAAGCTGGTCATCTCGATTTGGGATCCAGGGGAAAATCTCTGTGTTTATCTGTTTTACGTTTTATGCTCTTTCTATTATTTATTTTATGTTTTTAAGATTCGTTTGCAGATAATTTCTGTACAGGGTTAAAGCCTACATTTGGTATTAGAGCGTAGGTCATGAGTTCGATAAACACCCGGCTTGCGTTGGGGGGGAGATTGTTTGACATTGGATAAACCAACACTTCCCGTGTGTTTCGTGACATGGACTAACCGCCTCTTGTGGATCCTTATCTCTGGCGATGCGATCGTTGACTAACACCTGCGGGTTTTGGTCTAACGACAATCGTGATTCCTAACAAGTGGTATCAGAGCAGTTTCAGCTTCAAGGGGACTCCTTTGTTGCTGAGGGGTTTTCGCTCAGGCCTGAGGTAGACCCTATTCAGTGGGAGATCTGTGGGATTGATTCTTGCGGTGAAAGGAGATGGCGAGCGGCGGGAAGATAGAGATCGAGAAATTTAATGGTCAGCGTTTTGAGTTGTGGAAGCTCAAGATGGAGGATCTGCTGGTGGATAAGGAACAGTGGATCGTGGTAGATCCGGGTACTAAACCAACAACAATATCAGATGAATATTGGAAGAAACTGGATCGGAAGGTAAACAACACCATACGGTTGTGTGTCTCAGATTTAGTATTGTTGAATGTATCTGGGGAAGCTACGGCGAAGACCTTGTGGGACAAGCTAGGGAATTTGTACCAATCTAAGTCTCTGGTAAATAAATTGTTCCTGCAGAAAAAGCAGTATAACATAAGGATGAAGGATGGAGACTTGGTGATAGAGCATCTGAACGCCTTCAGTACTGTGGTAAGCCAGCTATCATCTGTTGATATTAAAATATCAGATGAAGATAAGTGCATCAGTTTGTTATGTTCTCTACCAGATTAGTGGGACAGTCTGGTTATTGGAATAGGTAGCAATAAAACTACCTTGAATTTTGATGACATTGTCTCAGCCTTGTTGTTAGAGGAAATGGGACAGAGAAATATGGAGGGTCAAAATGGAGATGCCTTATCTATATGAAGAAGGTCCCAGAATAGAAACAAGAATAAGGTTTCGAGTGGGAGATCTAAATCTAGAGGGAGATCTAAATCTCCTGGAAAGTTTGTAAAGGTGTGCTAGAAATGCGGAAAGGAAGGGCACTACAAGAAGGACTGTAGATCTAAATCTCCTGAGAAAGGAAAGGGATCTGATGATGCTCCTTCTGCAGAGGAAAAAACCACCTCGGATGAAGGTGGGGATGTGTATTTGGCTTCTTCTTCAAATACACATGTAGATCATGAGTCATGGTTGATTGACTCGGGTGCATCCTTTCACTTCACTCCCCATAGGGAGTGGTTCTGCGACTATGAGAAATATGATGGCAGTGATGTCTTCTTAGGTGATGATAGGAAGGGTAGAATCGTCGGACGTGGAAAAGTCAAGTTGAAGTTGCAAGGTTGAAGGATTAGAACACTTCTTGGTGTTCTGCACATTCCTGCATTGGCCAAAAATCTGATTTCTGTAAGCAAGATGTATGATGCAGGCGTAAAAACTGTGTTCGAGAAAGATACCTATAAGATGGTTCGAGAAGCACTGATATTAATGCAGGGAGTTCGGATTGGAACTCTGTACAAGCTTCAGGGCAGCACTGTTATTGTTGGGTTCAACAGTTCTGTGGTTCCCGAAAGTGGAGCGGAAAGTCTAGTGGTATCTAGAGAAAAGACCATACTATGGCATCAAAGGCTTGGACATATTGAAGAGAAGGGCCTTCGGATACTGCATGGAAATGGTATGATAGAAGGCACTAGTACATTTGGTAGAAATTCTGACACTTTAGTTCCGACACTTTTGTCGTATTGTCGGAAATTTCCCCAAATTTTATCAATTTTTCAAATCCTTCCAACAACCGTTGCTATACCGACGTTTAGGGGCATCGTCGCTTTTGTGATGTTCATGAATGTCATCGATCTTGCGACGTTTGGCACAAAACGTCGGAAGAGCGACGTTTGTGGGACATAACGTCAGAAATGTGACGGTGCCAACATATTCGTCGGTCTTGCGACGTTTGGCACAAAACGTCAAAAATGCGACGTTGTTTACATTTTCCTCGGTCTTGTGACGTTTGGCACAAAACATTGGAAATGCAACGTTGCCAACATATTCATCGGTCTTGTGACGTTTGGCACAAATCATTCGAAATGCGAAGTTGTTTACATTTTCGTCGGTCTTTTGATGTTTGGCACAAAACATCGGAAATGAGATGGTGCTAATCCATTCATTATTTTATACAGTTTTTAAATAATCTTATAATTATTTATTAATTTAATATAAGCCATTGCCTTGAAAAAAAAATGATCATAATTAAACGTGACATTATTTTAGCATTCGTTATTTTATACATAGTCATTATATAATTTTATCATTAGTTATTAGTTTAATATAAGCAATTGTCTTTAAAAAATGGATGATAATTAAATGTGACATCAATTTATGGTTTTTTTACCTTAAACATGTAAATATCAAGGGAATTATTCTTCGTGTTATATAATTATTAATATCAAATTTGTTTTTTAACAATTATATATATAAACCATTCCATCTTGATAAAAAAAAATTTAATTAATATTTTTTAATTAAATAAATTTCAATTGAGATTGATTCATAGGCCAATACAGACTCAGTAATATGACCCACACAACTAGAATGGTCCCAACATTTGCTATCATTGATATAACCCTTATATCACAATAAATTGTTTATGGAAGTTTGACTATTTGTAATTTATGTGATATGATGCATAAATAAATCAAATGTATTTGAGACATATTTTGTTCAAAACCTTTATATTTTATTTCCTTTTCCGACTATTGGTCTCCATTCTTACTTCGTCACTTGGGTGTCACTCCCATGTCATCAACGTGATATATATATATATATATATATATATATATATAATAAAATCAGTATTTGGTTTTATATGCATCGAATAAATTTAAATATTATTTAAAAAATTATAATTTTATCAAAATTAATTTAATATATTATTATAAAAAAATATAAATTTTATTATAGATATTATTATCCTGCCTTTGGCAAGTATCACACCATCAATATTGCATTGAATTTTCATTAATTTAGATTTACCAAAAAAATTGATTTACAATATATATGGTTTACCTTATAAAACATAAAACATAGTTCATTTTTTTTTTTTAATATAATAATTTTATTTATTTAATATGTGATTCGTTTATTTTCTTATACTCTTATTTTAAAATCATTACTTTGTACATCTCAAAGCATGCAGCATAATAAGCAGTCTGTTCTAGGTTAGTGCATAAATAACTACGTCACCTGGTTACCAAAAAAAGTTTAGAGATGACGATAAACGGATAGATGTCTGGAAAGTCCTGTTAGGAGAGCATTAGGATCATGCTATTAAGCTTAATATATTTGGTAGAAGTTGTCTACCCAGCCCGTGGAATAGTCTGGACAGCATTTTTTTTTCTGAAATCTAGTAAAATAAAATTAAAAAAATCAGGTAGTTGCAATATTTGGAATCCATTTTTGATAGTGGAAATGGATTCAGCACTATCAAAAACCCTTAGGGCACTCAAAATATTAAATTTTAACAACTATAAACAAGATTTTGATAAAATCTTTACCAGATTTTTTCAAAATCTGTACTGGATTCTAGGCCAAATCGCTACTTTTTTAGACTAGACGTATTTGGTTCCGCCTATAAATCCTCCTCAAGAAACCATGGAATATGTTACATAAGTCATAAAGTCTTATCCACTTTTCTGTATTTTATGTACCTCCTATGTCGACACCTCTTGAAAAAGATAAAATATCAATCTGCAAACTATATTGATTAATCAATCTGATTACACACATTTATATATGAGATAGTCTCAAGATAGGAAATCTATCTTGGACGCACAATAATGTAGTTGAGAGAATATCTCAACCTCACACTAAAATAGGAACTAACCTATAAGATAGGAACAGACTCTATACATAGAGAGAATCACAAACAGAGGACAAGTAGGAATTACATATTCCAACACTCCCCCTTAATGACTACTTGTCTCAATATCTATCTGCAAAATCTACAACTGGTTCTATTTGGTAATTCACGTTGTTGTCGATGTCCATATAAAGGAACAAACATCTACCAAAATGCATGGGTTCCAACCGCTGCAATCACCAGTCTACTAGGAAGTCCTTCACATACATGGTTCATCCAACCTCTCGATTAAATCCCCCTTGATATAAAATTTCACCTTATGGAGTCTAAAACCAATACGGCCCACCCAAGTGTATCCATCCCGCATGACACACTCTTCCAGGGTGTTAAAACTCTCTGACAGAGGGAACATATAACAAAGGGGTATGCATCCCTCTCTGGGTCTTACAGCACGTACAAACAATAAATGACATGTAGATTTGCTTCTAATTGCAAACTGTGACTCATACTCTACCATAGTCATGAGTCTATTCCAAGAAACTCACACAAAAAAAACTCTCACAAACTTGATTGTCCATTCTCCTTTGTTGCTCACCATACCATTCACCTCCAAGAACACGGAACACACCATTACTTTGGCTTTGTACTTTTGAGTCTTTGGCATCTTCATTTTACTTTGGCAAGCTGGTCTTGGTCTCCATGTTTACCCGTCATCAATTAGAGTTGCAAATTCTAACAGAATGACATCATATTGAGTTTGCAAATCTCAATATTAATTTCCAAGACTTCTCCATATTTACCCATACCAAACAAAAAAAATACCAAATGACAATATAAGCACAAGTGATAACCATGACAGTAATACAATATCCATGAAGAAAAAAAAAAAAAAAAACTTAGTTGTGTCAAAGGCAGGGCAGCGATGGTGGTTACCTTGATGGAGGAGGAAGCTAGGCACAAACCTGGCATTTCACAGAACGTGCAGTGATCTGGACTCTAAATGGTTGCTGTTATGGTTGGGAAATAACAATTTTCGGGCAGAGACAAAGAAATTAATGTGAAGAGTTTATGTTTTTTTAATTTATTTATTTAGTTTTTTGGAATCATGTTTAAAGTTATTGAGCCTTATTGAGCCTAGCTAACTCAATGTAGGTAAATTTATTTTGTTAGAATTCACGACTCTAACAAATGATAGGTTAAGCATGGAGTTTCAAGAATTTATTTGATAAAGACAAGGATGCCCAAGATGTGAGCAACGAAAGAGGAGGCAATGAAGCAACAACAACTATTATGATGGATAACAAAGTAGATGTTTGTTTGAGTTAGTGTGGATTTGTGGAATAGAATCCCTAGCATGTTATAAGAAAGTTGTTGTAGTGGTCATTATGTGTACCTGGAAACTCCAAATGTTGAAGTATGGAATGTATGCCTTTTTAAGGCATGTGTAAAGTTCGTGGTAATCTCAAAACCACCTTGTAAGTACAGGTTTATGGTTAGCTGAAAACCATCTTTTGTCACTGTAAAGTGATGGTTTGTGGTGAACTAGAAACCACATATAGGAGCCTTCATGGCTACAGGAGCCTTCATGGCAGTGATAAGCCTTTGTGGCTGGAGAGCCTTCATAGTGGTGATAAGCCTGGTTGGCTGGAGAGCCTTCGTGGTGGTGATAAGCCTTTGTGGCTGGAGTGCCTTCATGGTGGTGATAAGCCTGGGTGACTGGAGAGCCTTTGTGGCAGTGATAAGCCTTTGTGGCTGGAGAGCCTTCGTGGCGGTGATAAGCCTTTGTGGCTGGAAAGCCTTTGTCTTTGTGATAAGCCTTCATGGCTGAGTTGAGCTGTTACGGCTGTGTTGAGCCCTTCATGGCTGTGTTGAGCCTTCATGGAGGTGATAAGCCTTGGTGGCTGATTTGAGCCTTGGTGGCTACATTGTATCTCCTCAAGGCTAAGTGCCTAAGCGGTGGAGGTGAATTACTGCTTGTCGAAATGTGAACTAGAAAACAGGTGAAAGGGTGTTTCTCGTGCATGTTCATGAAGCAACGTGGAGTGATCAGTTGTCAGTGATATGATAGGGATCAGATCGAAGACAACGTGCAGTGTATGATCTTGGATCTGCTCACAACAACAATGTGGGGCATTGTTCTAGTGAACTAAAATTCTGGGCAGTCTGTCCGCAGCAGTGAATGGCATGGCCATGTGTTGAACATTTGCATGCTAGTTTTTTTTTTTTTTTTGCATGCTTCATTGCCTCCTCTTTCGTTGCTCACATCTTGGGCATCCTTGTCTTTATCAAATAAATTCTTGGAACTCGATTCTTAACCTATCATTTGTTAGAGTCACGAATTCTAACAAAATAACTTTACCTACATTGAGTTAGCTAGGCTTAATAAGGCTCAATAACTTTAAACATGATTCCAAGAAACTAAATAAATAAATAAAAAACATAAACTCTTCACATTAATTTCTTTGTCTCTGCCCAAAAATTATTATTTCCCAACCATAACAGCAACCATTTAGAGTCTGGATCACTGCTCGTTCTGTGAAATTCCAGGTTTGTGCCTAGCTTCCTCCGCCATCAAGGTAACCACCATCGTTGCCCCGCCTTTGACACAGCCAAGCATTTTTTTTTTTTTTCTGCCTTCACTGTCCATTGCGGAGTGGACTGCTGGCCGTCCAACCTCCAAAACAGTAACACATTCACTTAAATCCCACTCGGCTCATCAAGGCATACATGACACACAACAACACTACCATTGAGAGATCCTCAAACCTTGCTGCGTGGCACCAATGAATGCAAACTTCAAAGCAGATCCAAGTATTCACACCTCCTCAACCAGGGTCCACCCTCACTCGCACTGCCCAACTCCACGCACAGGCAACAACAGTCATGAATAGATATGCAACAAAAAAACACAGCAGCCATCCATTGTGCATCCCAATAGGTTCACATCAAGTTCACCAAAGTAATTCACGATGCCTGTAGAAATGCACGATGCCTTCTCTCGATCCACCGAGAAAGAGACACCCACATACGCCTCCGTTACGCATGAGGTCCCCAAGCTCAGCCTCCATGCTACTCGAACTCCTCGCAGGATTTCTACTGAATCTCAATGTTTATAAATACTTTCTCCACCAATCATCAATACCAAATCCACTCCATCGCATCTCCAAAACACCATTTGTAATGATACAAACAAAGAGAGCAATAAACCACAAAATAGCATAATCTCTAATCTCTAATATTATAAATTTTCCAGTGAGAAAATCAAAGCTCACCCTAGTTCACGACTTCTATAGCGCTAGTAGCCATTGCTTACATGACATTAAAGAATACGTAGGTAAGAAAATTCTCTGATAGAAGTCTTACTTTGAATAGTGATGTATCCGAGATGTCTCTTCCAGATATTGAACATTGCCATTCTACATCCTCTGCAATACATGGATTGTCTGGGCAAGTTCAAACATTGAATCCTCTGCAACTATCCCACTCCTGAATCACAACACTGGGCTCTTTTTCATAGCACTCAGCCACCACAATCGTATGGTTTATGCAAGCGTACAAGGAATTGCAGTCATGAGAATGTGTGTCCGCATGGTATTATAGACAGTGATTTTCCCAACCACAAAATTATTGACACAGTCTTCTTAACAAACAAATAATGGATTAGAATTCACTGCAAATTTGGAATTGCAGCCATGAAAATTATTGACACAGTGGCCTTAACAAGAGATTAAATTCACTGCAATCTAGAATACAAGTAGATTCACTATGCACAGTCAACTCAAGAGCGTAATACCCAGAGTTATGAAAGGAGGTGTTGTCCTTTTTAATTTGCAAATCGAAAAATTGGTAAATACATGGTCTCATCAATAGGGTCTTACTCAGTTGAGTGATGACCACCACACGGTGAACTCTGGCTGATGAATCACAATCTAAGCCAAGCAACCCATAGGCCTCCGGGACAAATATGAATGCAGATCTCCTTCAAATATCGGGACAACGACAACGGTGCTCTCCTGCCGTCCACGCCATTTTCCTACCCCGATATTATTATTGTTATTGCCTCTGCCGCTTTGTGAAGGATCCAGGCAGTATTGTAGATTATTCATAACACGTTGGGAGAATAGCGGTGAAGGTAAATTGATCAGGTTCAATTGCCATCCTTTGCATTCGATGAAACAATGTGAAAGCTTCTTTGGATAGCCCATCCTTGGAATAAGCTGAAATCATGACGATCCAGTGGACCACATTTCGCTAAGGCATCATCTGCTCCAACACATGGCGATCATCTCCCAAAGTCTTGCACTTGACGTACAAACTCATAAGTTTAGTTTGCAGAAAACTATCCAGGTGAAAGCCGGAGTAAATGATGTGGGCATGGACTTGTTTTCCCTCCCAGAGCACTCTGTTGTTTAGGCACGCCTGCAGGAGTGAATCGCATCCACTCCAACATCGTGCATAATCTGAATTGTCTCCTTCATCCTCAAATTTATCCCACTCATCATCCCACTCAGCTAACTTATGGTTGGCAACCTGGTATTTTCATTCTTTGCGCCAACAAAAGCTCCTCAAACGCTTCAGTTTAAGAGCTACAAGTCACGCTCCGCCTGGCGCTGTCTGCAACAACATCGACCCCGTAATTTCCTGCCAACACCACAAAAGCAGCTTCAACAGATTTCTCCTTGCCAAAAACCACACAGCATGCCAACCTTTGGCTTTTCTCCTCAATCAACAGTTTCACAGTGCTCTCCACATTTGTCCTCTACAACTCTGCGTCGGCACCCCTACAACAACACACCCTCGCCAAAAAAATGGACACCCAAAAAATAAACTACAAAAAAAACTCTCTATTTGCTATTTCCCCCAACCCACGAGGGGCCGAGGCCCAGGCCCTTATGGCTTTGATACCAAGATAAAATATCAGTCTGCAAACTATATTGATTAATCAATCTGATTACACACATTTATACATGAGATAGTCTCAAGATAGGAAATCTATCTTGGATGCACAATAATTTAGTTGAGAGAATATCTCAACCTCACACTAAACTAGGAACTAACCTATAAGATAGGAACAAACTCTATACATAGAGAGAATCACAAACAGAAGACAAGTAGGAATTACATATTCCAACAGAAAATCTGATATCCTTGACAATTGAAGAGTGTGTTAGTCGAGATGTATATTTTTCTATTCTATGGGAACACGTATTTTGAAATATCTGTGTTTGGTCATATATTTTTATTTAGATTGCTTATTGTTTTCCAACGGAGACTATAATTGAAACTTGGAAAGTTGACGTGTTCTAATGCTAAGTAGATTAGAGTTGTCAACTCGTGGATTATAATTGTCAACTTGTTTTTCCATTTGTAGTTTTCTGATTTCTCTTCAGATAACGTGTGCTCTATGTGCCTGACCTGATGTTGATAAACATTGTTTTAATACAATGTCTATGCGCTTGACCTGATGCTGACAAACATTGTCTTAATACAATGTATTAGATACAACAGTGGAAGTAGCGTGCTTTATATTGTATAAAGTTACTATGATTTAACATCTACACCAAAATATTAAATAGATTTTAATCTTCTCATAAAGAATAATAATTTTTTTTATTTAAATATTTTGTATGAATATTAAAATATTATTAATTAAGTATTTCATTCCTTTTTTTATGTTTATTTATAAAATACTTGTGTCAAAGATTAAGTTATGCAAGTGTATTTATAAATTAATTCCGATTGTGAAACTAAAAATGACTTATTAAATTAGTTAAATTCTTTTTTATAAAAAATAAATATTTTCTATTGATTTTTTGAAAATAAATATTATATTAAATATTAATGAATTTTTAAAAATTTAAATAAATTGTTATAATAATTATAACATCAAGAACTTAAACATATATCAATAAATTTAATAAACATCTTTAATACATTTTTAAAGATATTTCCTTATACATCGGTCTTGCGACGTTGGGCACAAAACATCGGAAATGTGACGTTGCTAACATATACGAACCCATGACAATTATAGGTTGTATTAAATTTTATTATTTTTATTATTATAAGTTGTTAGACATCATTATTATTATTTTTATAATTAAATTTTATTATTATAAGTTGTTAGATATAATTATTATTATTTTTATTATTTAATCTTTTATGATTATTTTTATTATTTAATTTTATAAGTTTAATGTTTTATGATTATTTTTATTAATTTTTATTATTATAAGTTGTTAGACATCATTATTATTATTTTTATAATCAAATTTTATTATAACACCATCATTGTAATGTTTTTCCACCATATGGTATACTTTGGAATATGATTTTCCACCATCATTAAACCTTGGAACTTTGGGTTAATATATATAATGTGTGGAATTATATAATAAGGTTTAGATTAAATACGAATATATATATAATGAAAAATTTAATTTAAAATATAATTATAATTTCATATTTAAATATATTTTTTCTCATTAATATATAAATATAAATTTATTTTTACATATATTGTTATAATATAGTTTCAAAATAAACATCACTTTAATAATTTCACATTCAAATATATTTTTTAAATAGAGTTTTAACTTACTTTTATATATAAATATAAAATAGAATAAAAATTTTGAAAAATAAATATCTAAAATTATTATAGAATTCACACAACATTTCAAATATATTAACAATTATATTTTAGATATAATTTTTTATATAGTTTTGAAATAAGTTATTAGATTGGTGAATAAAATTAATTACATTTGAATTTTGTCTAATTTATTTTTTGGTAAATTAATTTCATGAGGTTCACAAATCTCAAGTCAAATTTAAACTAGCTAAATAAAAACTATAATAATTTCATGGAAATCATCTAAAAATTTATTGAAATATCAAACTTGACAGTAGACCAATATGGGATTAGTTAGTTTTATGAGGATCCTGTTGGAAGTTATGCTGTTAATTTACATAAGACACCACTTTTTTGTATAATATTTTTAGTTTCTATTTTTTTATCTTTATCTTCATGATTCTAATATGTTATGCTTTTTTTTATACCACATACATTTAAATTATATAAATTTATACATTTATAAAGAGTTATAATAGAAGTATAATAGTTCAATAAAATATAAAAGTTAAATAGTTGGGGTGGCGGGAGGGGGAGGGGGAGAGATTCTCCTAAATCTCGATGGAATATGAAAAATAAAGTACTTATGGGGGCTAGTCCAAAGAATGAACAATCTCACATAAATGTATGGGCTTCTTCCAAGTCTTCAATTGGCTAATGATCAAGATGTCTCTAAGTTAGTGATCTTGGGGGATTCCCTTATCAATATTCAACACCTTCAAAAAGGTTTTCTCTTGAAGAACAAAAATTTATCCCTCCTCCTTAGAAAAATCAATAGTACCCTAAAATAATTCTCTCAATAGGCTTATTACCACATTTTAAGAAGCCAAAACAAAGAGGCGGATACACAAACGAATCAAGCCTTCCTTCTTGAAGGAAGCGGGTTAGTATGAGATCAATGACATGTCAGGTTGGAAAGATATTCCATGAATAATTCCACTCAATATAATTGTCCCTCTCTCTTGTTTTTCTAGTTGGATATATGCACCATGAGAATTATTTTTTGAATATTTCCAAATCCCTCCTTTCTATGCCCCCCCCTGTCTCCTCCTATATATGCACATATTCGCATCACGCATAACATTTGACGTTAGGATATTGTCATTAAGGTTGAGGTGGTGGTTTGTGGGGGTGTTGGCCACGCGCCCATTTACCCCTCACATGTGGAGTCTTATGAAGTTGGAAAACCCTTAATTACCTCCTTTGCCTTCGTACCAAGTTCATTGATGGATACAGGGTGGGGAGAGTTAATTAATTTTGTGGTTGATTCGATCCCTCGGGCATGGGAGTTCACTAGTCTAAAGGTGGAACTCATGGTTAGTGTTAATATGATAAGGCAGAAAGTATCAGTTCAAGGGTGTGCCTTTGATAGTCAAGACAACCTTTCTGCTAGTTGTTGGGCTCTCCACACCTTTGTAAACTCCATCAATGCTAAGAATTATTTCAATATTATGTGTCTCTTGCTCATTGTTGTGAACGTTAATGTCTCGCTCATCTCATTCAAAGTGAAAACATGGGGAATTCTCTTGTCTTTTCTTGGCTCAGTTTCCTCCTATGTAGTAAGAAGTTGGGAATATTTCCCCTCCAGGTTTTCAATGGATTTTTGTAAATCTCAATAAGTCAAGTTGGAATTTTTTCCGGTGGGTGTTGAATTTCTCATCTTCGAATTTCAACACCACCCTATGTGCATCCTGCAACCTTTTCCATGGAAATAGGTGTTACTGTGTTGAGGGAACCATCACTGGTGTAGCTTCATGCATCCCAAGTCTTGCACAATTTTCATACACACAATTTCCCCTACATAAATACTAACTTCTTTGGTACCCTTAGTTCTATTCTACTTTTTTTTCTTAGTTGGACAACTCCCTCCCTTTCTTCCAGCTTGTCTCTTTCCATGTTCTAATAAATTTTGGGTCTCCTTCTTGTGTATTGATGGTGCTCAAGGAAACATGTTCAGGCGGGTCAGGTTGGGTCTGGTGATTGGGTCTTGTCGTGTGACGCCGCCAAATGAAACACATTCATATGGGTCGGGTCGAGTCATGTGATGGCGCCCAATTAGCTGGAAACGAGTTCGGGTTAGGTCAGGTTGGTTCGTGCCATATTGTAATTAAGGGTGCCCAAGGAAACACGTCTGGGCGAGTCAGGTCGGGTCGGGTTGGGTCAGGTCATGCCGTGTGAGGCTGCCCAAGGAAATGCATTTGGGTGGGTTGAGTTCGGTCTGGTCGGGTCGTGTCGTGTGAGGCCGCCCAAGGAAACACGTTCGGGTGGGTCGAGTCAGGTCGGGTTAGGTCGTATGAGGGTGGTCATATCAAAAATTCTAAGTTGTGACCACCCATGTTGCTTGTGCACATTTGTTCGATCCCCTAAACCCAATTCTCAACCCCTAACCCATCTAACCCCCTAAAACCTAACCCATTAGCCCCTAACTTCTAACCCCTAAAATCTTTAACTGCTAAATCCCCTAACCCCCTAAACCACTAATCCATTTAACCCCATAAACCCTAAACCTATAACCCCTAACCCATTTAACCCCCTAAACCTCTAAATGCCTAACCCCTAGCTAAAATCCCTAACTGCTAAATCCCCTAAGCCCCTAAACCTCTAAATGTCTAACCCATTTAAACCCCTAAACCCTAAACCTCTAACCATCAACCCCTAACCCCTTGAACACTAATTCCCAACCCCCAACCCATTTAACCCCCTAAACCCCTAAAACCCTAACCCATTTAACCCCCTAAACCCTAGCCCCTAACCCCTATCTCATAATCCCCTAACCCCTAACCCCCAATCCCCTAAGCCCTCCAAATTCTAATTAGCTTTGAAGAATTAATTTTTTTCTTACTTCTGTCTAATTCACTATATACTCAGATCATGAATGTGAGAAGGTTGTTTGCAGATTATATTATTATTGTATCAACAATGTAATTATTTCTGTGTAGTTATATCTTTCTAGTCAAAAACCTCATCTTCAGAAATAATATCTTGTCATTTTCAAAATTGACTGCTTCATTGAGCACAACATGTAGCTTATCTAATACTTTATTGAAGCTAAGAGCTCCATCTTTGGGGCAAGTTGTTTTTCAGGTGCTAACTCCACTATGGTTGGGGTTAATTAACCCTATGCCTACAATGTTTACTATTTGCATATCGGATTGTGTGGGGGTAGATAACTTGTATCCATATCACATAGGACCCATTCACTTACGAAGGTTCCCCAAACTCTGCCCCCAATTTGGTTGATCTTGCTCAACTTGAAAATTTTGAATTTTCTTTGATGATTGATTTTCTTCTCACTCGAATGCAAAAGGAATATGAACTTCATATTTTTCCTCCATAATTTCCACATTCGAATATATTGTAGCTATTCATCTATGCTCATCTGGAATCACCACAAGTTGTACTTTTTTTTTTTGCAATGGATTCTTGATGTTGATCTCGACGAGATTTCTCCTCCTCAAAAAAAATATCCTGGTTGTAAGCATGGTTGTGGTATGTTTATGTTCAGACGAAAAATACAACTTGTAGCCCTTGATCTGCTAGGGTCTGGTTACCTTGATATTAACAGTGGTGTATTCATACTCCTTCTGAATAACCAATAAAGGGTCAAGGAAATTGACCAATATGTTGTCAAGTTTTATCTTATCCATCTCTAGGGCAAGCTGCTTTTCGGCTAACTCCACTGCTTTTGATCTCAATTTTGCCATTTTCTTCCTTCTCTCATATGATACCTGAGCCTTTGCCTTTCTCTTCCCTTCTAATTCCGTAATAGTGTCATAGTGATGCCAACCAACTTCTTTGGAAAGCCTTCCTAGCAGACAATACTTGTGACCTGGCTGAAGCCTCAACACTTTCAGAGCATCTGGAATGACCATTCTCTTTTTTCGGTCATATGGTTGGGGAACCCCTTCAAAAGCCCTTAGCCTAGAAAGTGTTGCAGCACCACGCTTGGTTTTGTGTGGAATCATTCCTCTAATTGTCCAGTAGTCAAATCAGTCTCTTACTTTATTGTCATTTTCCCATACCTAACCAATGAGAGCACAATAAAACCTATTTCTATAAAATCAACTATAAATTCTCTTACTTTATTGTCATTTGCCCTTAAATAACCAATAAGAACATAATAACACCTATTTATATAAAATAACCTATAATACTTTTGTGGGTTTCACTAATATCCCTTTAGTTAGTGTGTGCACAATAGCCTAGATCCTAAAGTGATTCACGTACAATGATAATCCACTAGGTGTATTTGTTCTTAAAAAACTATGCATGGATAGATGTCCCATTTATGGCCAAGTTCCACCAAAATGGTTCCCCCTACCTACCTAGTAACTACATTACATTTATTTCATGACAAGACTACCCTACAACCCACCAAATTTCTATCATATCCTTGACATCAACAATAATTTGTTGTTCAAGATATATCTAAGTTGGAACAAACTTAGTTATAGATCTTAGGATATTTTTCCACCTCTAATGTTTATAAACCAATAGATATAAAATTTCTAAATCATGTGGGAGCCCTTTAAGTATCACCTTTCCTATATTGACTCCGTCTTAAAAATCATGAAAATTTTCCATAGACGAGTTATCCTTACTAAACCAAAAATTTCATTGAAAATAATCATTCATACCATAACATTACTACTTCCATTTTTAACCACATAAAACTTATTTTTAAGTTACCATAATTCATCTTTAATATCACATAATTAGATTAAAAAATCAACCAAAATCCCTAGTTTATGAAATAAAAATTCAACAATTTTATATAATTAATAATCGAAATAAATGTCTTAGATCTAATCTCATTAATAATTATTTATAATCAACAATACCACTTATTTACCCAAACCCCTTATTAACCCCAAGAAAAGTCTCACACATTTTATTTAATGGAATTTGAGTGGCCTTAAAAAACACACTTATTTCATTTCAAAATGTCAAAAATTTTCAAATATCAAAATTTTTAATTTCCCTCTTTCATTTCCCTCTGGTTTATATTTTTAATTTCCCTCTTTCATTTCCCTCTGGTTGCATGGTTTTTCCAGGGAAGGAGGGAGGATGTGACCATACTTTCTCCGGTTTTGAGGAAGGATGCAGCCATACTATTGTAGGTTTGGAGGAAGGATGCGGCCATACTATCGCAGGTTTGGAGGAAGGATGCAATAGGTAAAGAAATTGATCCCGAGTGCTTGTTGCAGATTTGCTCTGATACATTTGGTTGAAGTTCGGTGATTTATTTCCTTATGCTCTGATACATTAGGTTATAATTAAAAAATCCCATTTGTGTTTATGAGATCTTGCCTTTGTGTTTCTAGTGCAAGGGTGTCCAACTAACAATAAGAAAAAAGGAAGGCAATGGAGGTTACAAAGTCCGAAGTTTAAGTCCACAGATTATGAAGCTATCCGCTCGCTCCACAAGTTGGAAGGAATTCCAACTTTAATCGGCTCCATCATAGGTCAATCTATGAATTTCGCACTTTATTTGCGGTTTATTTTGTATTTTAGTTCTATTTTTCAACATGTCGATCCTATAATTTACAGATTCTTTCTTTGCCATTGAAATTTATTGATTATATCTTGAATAAAAGAAGATCTATTAAATTTTTGAAGACCCATGTTCTATTTGCTCTAGCTTTTAGGGTTTCACGAGTTAGACCATTAACATATTTCTCTAGCCTTATGCATTAGGGTTTAGGGATTAGCTTCAGTATTTGTTGTTTACTAGATTTGGCATATACGCTAAATCTTCCATCTTCCCAGCCAATAAATCCACCATTGAATATATCTTCTCTAACTGTTTGTGTGACCTATTTCCAACAACAAATTAATGGACTCTGTTCTTGACCTTGATCCAGCTCCATCCTGGGTTCTTTACTTCCATATTGTGTGTTTCCATTGTATGGTAACAACTCAGGTATATAGTGGTAAAGTTGAACCAACATAGAAGGGTGATTTGAACATTCCCTCCACCACACTTAATACCCTGTAATTCACATAATAACAACAATTTATATCCACTATTATCCAAAGTCCTGATCTATATTACATGTTATGGCATCCTAAAGAAACAAACAGCTTAATATACTCCACATGGATGGTGTTTTCTCTCAGAGATAACAGATAATATTTAATTAAATTTCCAAGTCTCTGAGTACATTAATGTCTATAAATTTTAGAAACGACGAGCCAATTTAATATACCCTCATCGTCCATTACACAATATATATTTTCTTGGGATAGTTCAAGAAGGATATACTTTTCCTTTATGATCATAAGTAGACGATCAATACTCTAATGGTGTGAGAAGCTAGCAACTAATTGCACCGTGCTTCCTGCTCTTATGGGGCTCTCAATCTGCTTCTTTGTATTGGAGGGGCAGTAAAAATGGGCAGTGATGTTTCAAGATACAAAAGTTGCAGTAGCATAAAAGGTTCTAGTTATTCCTTGGAGGGTGAGTTTTGGGCCCACCGTAATCAACAAGAAATGTAGGTTCATCATACTTTTCACCAGGTTTATGCCAAGGGACTGCATTAGTTTTCTTGGCTTCCAAGCTATTCCATTCAGTTTTTGAGGATTCTCAATGAACTGTCACTGTCGTTGAGCCTGAAACTTGCAGGTATCTTTTCTTTGATTGGAAAGAAATTTCTTCATGGATTTCTTGTCGATGATGCCTACAATGATGATGGTGGTGATGATCAGGACCCTCCATTTTGTTCTCATGTCCACTTCCCTTGAGATTAAATATGTTATGGGCTCTAGAGAAATGTTTCTCCTCTTCCCCAACATTCTGCTCTACATAATTTTCTCCCAACATTCTTCTGTTTCCTATAAAGCTTGCAGAAAATTGTCCCTGCAATAAGTACATAAAAGTAATATAATTTAAGATAAACAGTACAAACATAGAGCGCCTTTTAGGGAATTGTTTAAGTGTTAACTAAAATGTTTCATTTTCCATCATTTTCTTTTGAATTTAGAAAGTAAAAATTCATCCATTTGCTTTGAATTTTTCTATCTGGTATCATAATTGCAATCTTCAAATTTTATTCTAAATGAGAGAACGCAAAACCCATTTAATAACAACAGCTTAAGATTGACAAAATTGCAGTAAGTTTTTGTTCGAGATTCAAGCCAAGATACGTTTTATATTACACTTAGCCATGCACAAAGTGGTAGCCCGATTACTATTATATCAGCAATAGTGTAATGGGAGATAGACAAGACATACTTTAATGGTTGGATCACATTTAGGTCTGATTGTAGCATCCCTTCCAGAGGAATAGACAAGAGAGCCCACTGATGAGCCTTGCAGGTGCAGTTGAAACATAATTACACTCTATGCAAAATGCAAGTACAAAACGATATCAGAGAGAGAGAAATGAATGACTAAAATATGACTATGTATTCTAATGAGCAAAAAATACAAAAACTATTGCAAACTTTAGGAAAGCTCAAAATGTCACAAGGTGATTAATTTACCTTCACCATTCAGCTTTGAAGATTCGCATGGTATGAAAGATAATCCTAGGATCAGTATAGCCATGACCACTTTGTAGAGGAACATACTTCTCACATTTTCCCAAGGAACAAAAAATGAATGGACTATGTTCTTGACCTCGATCCAGCTACATCCTGGGCTCTTTTTCAATTTAGTGTCTTTAATCATTTCTCTCACCTTCATCACTTCATCCCACCTTCCAGCCGTAGCATATATGTTTGACAACAGTACATAGTTTACAGCATTATCAGGCTCTAATTTACATAGAAAAGCAATGTTAAACTTGATGTTGCATTCAAGGTTCCAACTGTGGTAGATCCTTATGAAGTAGCTATTCTATCATTGCCTACTGCTGTTACAAATCGCCTGCTTCGTATATTTCTCCAAGTTCTTGCTACTCGATATGATGTAAGTGATAGTTTTTATATGCATAATTTGTTACTTCCTTTTTGCGAATTGCTTATAGTAGAGTCATTTGCAGTACAGGACTATTGCATGTACCCTAATTGTCTAACCTTGCCATTACAGACTGCTTTCATTGGAAGTTAATGACATGTTGTTTCAGCTTAAAATTAAGCATGTCTCTTCTAACATATTTAAGTGCATTATTCTTCATGGTCAGAGGGAATGAACAGTAACAATAACAAGTGCATCATATCTGTTAATCCTGATGTAATTTTTAATGAAAAATGTTCATTTTTATCATCGCTTGCCAGATTTACATTTTCTTGAGCTTAAGAGGCACCACTTTTCCCAGTTTTGCTCATGAACTCTTCGTCTATGTTTTTTTTATCTGTTGTCTCCTTTTTATTAAACTCTCAAACAATTGAAGGTATTTACTTCCCTCATTTTGAAGCTTTTCTTTTAAGAGATTTCTCTCTTTTTAATAAATGTCTTTTTTCCCAACCCCATTGACCAAATTTAGCCATTGTCATTTTCATTCTTGTTTTTTTTCTTACTCATTTTACAAGCAGAGCAGTAATCTGATATAGAATGATGTCTATTTAGTGTTTTGTTATATATATAACAATACATAATTCATTTCTTTTCATGTAGATGTCATGACAAAGATAATTGTATTTACTGAATAATTGGAGTGGTTGAGCATGAAGGCACCATGAACTTTGGTCATTATGTTGCATATGTAAGATGTCATCAAGATGGTTCTGTCTTTCAATGGTTTTATGCCAGTGATTCTTGTGTGAAGGAATTTTCCATGAGAGAAGTTCTCCAAAGTGTGCCCTACATATTGTTTTATGAGAAGTGTGAATTTTGAAGAACTACAAGTCTCTTGATTAAGTTTTATGTTCTTTATTGTTTTGCTTTCATATTTTTATTAATATGCGAAGGAAACACTGTTATTTTGATGCATGATAAGGATTCGCAACAATATGGAATATGGTCAATGCCTCTCGGAGCATAATAAATATGTAAGCTTATATATGTTACTAACACAATTGTTTTATTTATTTTTAAATATTTTTAACCTTGCGTCAGAAGACTGAGTTTCATCAGATTCTTTCTCTGAAATTTCTACAAAGAGATGATGTGAAGACTGGTCACGGTCAGAACATTTTTTATGCCTAGAAGAAAGGTGCTTTCTTGACCTTGATGAAGGTGACAATGATCTCACCCTTTCCTTGGCCTTTTTATGTTATGGACTAAGTGACCTTTTACTACGCTTTATTTTTGCTTCATACTGCCAAGATGAGTGCGATGATTCCTTCACCTATCTTTCCTTTCAAAGTAATCATCATCGTGCCTTCTCTCAATTTTCGCAGATATATGTGATTTAGCTCCATGCTTCCTTTTTCCAACTCTGTCATCCTCTTTCATCCTTTTCTCATCCCTTTCATCTTCATGCTTCTGTTTACCCTCCCTTTTTCCAACTCTATCATCCTCAATCTTTCTTTTCTCGTCTCTTCCATCTCCATACCTCCTTTGAGCCTCTCTTTCCTCCATTTTATGCTGACCTATGTATTTCTCTTTTATTTTATCTTTCTTAACCTTAGTTTTCTCCTTCAAATTTTCAGTGCCGTAATCACTAGCCCTACCTTCACCATCACCTCTGCTCCTATGATGGCTTCTTTTTTCATTCCTTTTGTCCTTGCTACTTGTTGAGCCCCAAAGATGTTCCTCTCTTTCACCACATTATACTTCATTTTCTTTGTCCCTCATCAATTACAGGCTTAACTGATCAATAGGATTAATTAAAATTGCTTTAAGAATTTATGTAATGACTAACTTGCTATGTTTTTATGATTTTGTTGGTGTAGTAATTTTGACTAAGACTCGGCTACAGAATACAGGCATTCCGTAGCCAGTCGTCTGTTTTGCAGCCATCCTCATGTTTATGTAGGTTCCAGGTGTCAGTGCAAAGAAAAAGGCATATGGGTGAAATACACAACACCTCCTCATCATCTCTTGCTCCCCACGAAGTCTGAGTTAAAGTATCAAAGCAGTTATGCACATAGAAGAGAAGCAGTTTCCTATCAAAACACAGACTCTACAGATGTCCGCGGTTAAGCACACGACTGTTAATAAGAGTTTTAATTTGATTAGAAGTTGGAAAGACACTTATCCCAATTTTTCTCAAAGAGTAGTTATGTAATTTCATTATAAGTATGACTCAGGAGACCGAGAAACCGTTGGTTAGATTTTGTTTTGTTGCTAGATCTTTGAAGGCCGTAAATACTCTGTTTTGAAGAATTTCTCCTTTAATGAAAGAAACATCATTTTATTGCACAAGATGAGTCAATCTTGAGTAGATTTGCATGCTACTCCGGTGGTAGAGGGCCCCTGCTACTTGAGGAGCTTTGTTCATATAATTTAGATAAGTAATTTAGCCTCGTTTCATTCCTAGTTTAATTGACTTTCTGAACTTTGAGTTTTTATTCATTTGCATTACATGCTACAGCTTAGTCTCATTCTTACGTACTCTTCCAAAATATCACTAATGTCGAATGAGGTGTGACTATAGTATTTTAAAAGTTATTTTTACGTTCTTATGCTCAATTACATCAGTTGTACAGCTAGTCATGATCTTATAAACTCTTCCAAGATATCACTAATTTCGGATGGGACATAGCTGTGGTGTTTTAGAGCTTTCCAATAAACCTCTAGCCATGGATGAGATTCTTTGTAATATTGTTATATGATTGTGTCCTTAGGAGAACCTCATTTGTATTAAACTTGTTCTTTTCTCAAACTATTCCAACATATTCCTAATGAATGAACTGGATGAGTTCATGCTATGAGTTATTGAGTTCATGTTGTGATTTGTTTTCTTACTAGGAGTCATTATCAAGCTTTGTATTTTCTGTTCTTTAGTGTCATACACAGTTTAGAGTAGGTTTTGCTTGTTTTAGTGTAACCATCCACTTCTCTTTACCAACACTTAGTTCTTTTCCTTCTTGACATAAAACCATAAAACTAAAAACATCATAAAAACACTAAACACAACGTAGTGAGAAATAGATACCTAGGCACATATAGTGCACCACACTTCAACAGTTTACTAACCCTGGTTGATAATTTATGATCTCAATTTAGGAACAATAAGTTGAGCACAAAATTTTGGCGCCATTGCCGGGGAAGTGTAACTAGGTAGCCTTGTTTCTTACCAGCCAAAAACAATGATATGCGTAGAGAAAGAGACTCAAGGGGTAGATTCATAAAAAGCAGAAGCTTGATTCCTAGAACACCACTTGTTTCACCAAGACATAGAGCCAGCACACCTCCAACTCAAACCCACATTCCATCCTTTACTGATCCTAGACTTCCAGAGAACTTAAGATCATATATTCCATTAGAAAGACCTTCCACTTTACCCACTGAACCTGTCTTAGAAGGAGATTTAGGAACCCCTGCTAGGGACATAAACTTTTCAACTTCTACAGAAGAATCAATTATGGCAGAAGAAGGGGGAGGAGGAGTTTTTAATGGAGAACACACACTATTTGGAGGGGGTAGAGGTAGAGGTAGAGGAGAAGGAGGTAGAGGTGCAGAAGGAGAAGGAGGCATAGGAAGAAGTAGAAGAGAAATGGGAAGCTCTTTTGGGTTTCCTATAGTAGATGAAGAAACCAATACAACTATGAAAAACATTTCACCCTCTGTCCTTTCAAACTTTTATGGACTGAAAAATGAAGATCCTGAAACCTTCCTATTTGAATTTGAAGTCCTATGTAGAACCTATGACTACTTACAAGATGCTCAAAAAATTAAATTATTTCCTTCAACATTGAAAGGAGCAACATTGAAGTGGTTTATGAATTTGATCAAGAGTTCTATTAGGACATGGGAAGACATGAAACAAGTATTTATAGAAAGGTATTTGGACTACTGTATGCCATCCAACCATAAGGAGGAAGTGTTTAAAATGCTACAAAAAGAAGATGAAAATTTGGAAGATTTATTGGAGAGATTTCACTACAACATCAAAAGAGCAAAAATGGAAAACTTAGACCAAGATACTTTGAAAGCTCTTTTGTTGAAGAAAATTAGGGATGAATGGTTAGATATCTTTAACATGATGGGAAAAGGGGATATATCTCAGCTTACATTACCTAAAATAGCTTAATTATGTATCAACCTTTCAAGAGGGAAATCTAAAACTGTAAAAGGACCAAGAGACCCTGCTCTTGCAAGGGCAAGTAAGTCTGCTTCTGGGACAGTAAGTAGGGTAGAAATAGGACATATGCTTGATGAGTTCAAATATGATATCTTGGGGAGTCTTAGTGAACAAATAGACACCCTTAAGTTACAAAACAAGCAAAAAGCTGAATCTAATGCCTTAGCAATCTTTTGTCCCAAATGTAGAAAGAAACATGCCTTGAGAGAGTGCCCTTTGGATGCAAAAGTTGTGGATAATTGTGTAATTTGTTCAGAAGAACATGAGACCAAGAGTTTTCCTTCACTTCTTGGTCTTAAAGCTGTCTTTCAAGAAGATACTCCTTCAAGTTCCACAAAATCTCTCAATTTTGTCTCTAGAAGGCCTTGGCAAGGACCTCAAACATAAGGATTCCATGATCAGATGTACAATCAACCTCCACCAAATTGGAATTCTTGGCAGCAACCTTGGCCCCAATTTCAAAATCAATCACAAACTTGGGCACAAGGAGCACAAAATCCCTATGGAACATACTCTCAGTATTATCAATATCCACCATCCTATCCACCATATCCACATTTCCCTCCTCAACAAAACTTTCAACAAAATCCTGAAAATCCACAACATCAAAATCAACCACTTCCATTACCATTTCCTCAGAAAACAAATCAATTGCCTACCCAACCCATACCAAACCCCAACAATAAAAATCCTCAGAACACATACGTGATAGAAGGCCAATAGTTTCCAACCTATTTGATCACTCCTTTAGACCTTAGTGATGTTCAACTTAGGTCTGGAAGGATACTTGAAAAGAGGAAACCTTCTGTAATCATACAAGAGCAAGACAATTCTGAGGAAGATTCTCTATGGGTAAATAAAATTCTTGAAGAGAGCACAACTTTCCAAGACCCAAACATTGAAAAATCAAAACAAAAAGAACCAATAATTTCAACTCCTATATTAGAGCATCCATCAACATCCACTTCTACACCTCCCTTCCCAGAAATATTACAAATTGATAAGGGTGTAGAAAAACAAATTATGGTGCCTAATTATGATTTCCTAGATGAGCTGAAAAATGTTTGTATTAAGATCCCATTATTGCAAGCCATCAAGGAAATTCCAATCTTAGCAAAGACAATAAAGGAGTTGAGCATGAAGAAAACAAGAAAAAGAATAAGAGCGATAAAGAAAATTCAACTGGTAGGAAAAATAGCAGATATCATGATGGGTAAGATTGCTATTCCAAAGTATCTAGACCCAAGAAATCCAGTTGTTAAAATTCACATCAATGGAATTGAAATCCAAAACACACTCATTGATTTAGGAGCAACAATAAATATTATGAGTAGAAAAATCATGGATAAACTAAAACTTCCTAATATTCTTTTTACACCTACATTATTACAATTAGCAGACAGATCTGTGATTAAACCTGATGGGGTAATATAAGACATTCCAGTGTCCCTAGACTCTTGGGAGTATCCTGTGGATTTTATGATCCTAACTCCTAAGAATAATCTAGGAGGACATCCTATTATATTAGGAAGACCTTGGTTAGCTACAGCTGATGCTTTCATTAGCTGTAGATCCGGTGATATGTACATCTATGATGGTAGTTCAACTAAGAAATTTACCTTGTATCCTCCAGCAAGAACAATTATAGAATTAGATGATACTCAATGGATAGAGGTTGAAGAAGACTTACAACCTCTCTTCACAATTTTAGAAATTAGTGAAGATAGCCAGATTCTGAATACCTTGGAAAAATTTGAATCCTCTTCGGAATATAAGCATGAAAAATTTCAAGAATAATCCAACATTGAGTTTTTGTCATCAAGGCAGATGTCTCTCTATTCCATGGATAAATTTGGGAGCTCTACAATTGAGATATTTCCAAGCAAAACTTTAAACATAAACAAGAACCTAGAGAAATCTCAACAAGAAGAGCTAGTCAAGATATTACAGAGACATTCTTCTACATATGCATGGGAGTACACTCATATGAAAGGGATAAGTCCCAAGACTTGCACTCATCACATCTACATAGAGGAAAATTGTAAACCAATCAGACAACCTCAGAGAAGGATGAATCCAAATCTTAGGGAGATTGTTAAGGAAGAATTGCAGAAATTATTAAATGTTAACTTCATCTATCCCATTTTAGATAGTCAGTGGGTTTCTCCTTTGGTAATTGTACCAAAGAAAAATGGTAAATGGAGGGTATGTATTGACTACCATGAATTAAACAAAGCTACTCTTAAAGATCATTTTTCCTTACCTTTCATAGATCAGGTGTTAGATACATTAGCTGGCAAAAAGTACTTCTCATTCCTAGATGGGTTTAGTGGTTATAATCAAATCCAAGTAGCACTGGAAGATCAAGATAAAACCACATTTACCTGTCCTTGGGGTACCTATGCTTACCGATTATTTCCATTTGGACTATGTAATGCACCCACAACATTTCAAAGGGTAGTACTAGGAATTTTTTCAAATCTAATACATGATTTTGTAGAGGTATATATGGATGATTTCACAGTTTATGGAAACACATTTGAAGAAGCTTTAGCAAACTTGAAAAAAGTCTTAAAGAGATGTAAATAAGCAAATCTTTCACTAAGTCATGAAAATTGTTTTATGATGTTTACTGAAGGAATTTTTTTGGGGCATCACATTTCAGGGGATGGGATTAGAGTTGATGAGTCAAAAGTTGAAGTCATATCTAACTTATCTATTCCAAGTTGTCAAAAATATGTTAGGATTTTTCTAGGATTTACAGGATATTATCGAAGTTTTATAGAAAACTTCACCAAGATAGCATCTCCACTTTTCAAATTACTTACCAAAGACTGTGAATTCAAGTGGAATCCCAATTTCCAGTTAGCCTTTGAGACCCTGAAAACAAAAATCTCTGAAGCACCTATTTTAAGGGGACCTAACTGGAAGTTACCTTTTCATATTTCAACAGATGCCTTAGATACAACTCTAGGAGCAGTATTGGGACAAAAAGACTTGATTCCTTATGCCATCTACTATACCAGTAAAAATTTGACTCCTTCAGAGTTAAACTATATTGTAACTGAAAAAGAGTTTTTAGCTGTTGTTCATGCCATAAACAAATTCGGACACTATATAACAGGCTATGAAACTTTTGTTCACACAGATCACTCTGCAATTAGATATCTAATGAACAAATCAATTACTAATGGCAGAGTCATAAGATGGTTATTGATTTTACAAGAATTCAACATTACCATTCTAGATAGGCCTGGAAAACAAAACACAGTAGTTGATTTCCTATCTAGACTCCAAAACATCAAAGATGACACTCCAGTTGAAGATCAATTTCCTGACGAATATCTTTTTGCAATTTCTACTCAGACTCCTTGGTTTGCTGACATTGCTAATTATTTAGTTTCAGGGAAATTTCCTTCAATAATGAATGCAAGAGACAAAATAAAGATCATTTATGACAGTGAAAAATATTCATGGGTTGCTAATGAGTTATACAAGACAAGTCCAAATTTTATCATTAGGAGATGTGTTCGGGAAGATGAGATGCCTGAGATTCTCAAGGCATGTCATGATGAACCTTGTGGCGGACACTTTGCTGATAAAAGGACAGCCTATAAGATCCTTCATTTGGGATATTATTGGCCATCCCTTTTCAAAGATGCTAAAGAGTATGTCAAAAGGTGTGACAATTGCCGAAGGGTAGGGAAACCTTCTCCTTCAGGTGAGATGCCATTGCAGCCTCAGGTACATATTGAACCTTTTGAAAAATGGGCTTTGGATTTTGTAGGACCTATTAGTCCTCCATAAAGACAAAAGAAATATATATTAGTTTGCATTGATTATGTTACTAAATGGGTAGAGGCCAAACCATTACTTTCTGCTACTGAAGCATCTGTAGTTAATTTTCTTTTTGAGGATATTTTTACTCGTTTTGGTGTCCCAAGGGAAATTGTTACAGATCAAGAAGCTCAATTTACATCAAATCTAGTGGAACAAATGATGGAGAGGTACAAAATCAGACACAGGAAAATCTACTCCCTATCATCCACAAGCAAATGGTCAAGTGGAATCTACTAATAAGGTCATTGAAGGAATCCTAACGAAGACTGTTCATTTGCATAGAAGAGATTGGGCAGATAGGCTTCCTGAAGCCTTGTGGGCCTATAGAACTACATGGAAAAGAACAACAGGCCATACTCCTTATGAACTTGTTTATGGAAATCAAGTTTTGTTTCCCATAGAGTTCCAGAATCAAACTTTCAAAATGGCAATTCAGCTAGGACTTCATCTATCAGAGGCACAAAAGCATATATTGGAGCAGATTAATGAATTGGATGAGATCAGACAAGATGCATTTCAGAAAACAAGTATAGTCCAACAGCAAAGGACTAGATGGCATGATAATTATGTCAAGGAAAATAAGTTCAAAGAAGGTGACTGGGCTCTCTTGTTTGATTCAAAGTTCAAGGATTTTCAAGGTAAATTCCAAACACATTGGCTTGGACCATATGAAATTATGAGAATTTTTGATAATGGAGCAATAAAAATCAGGAAAATAGATGAAGAGAAGGTCACTTTTCTTGTGAATGGTCATAGATTGAAGCTGTATCATAAGCCACTCTCAAGAGAAGAATTTGTCAAGAAATTCCAGGAAAACAGTGATGTGAAGTTACTGAAGAAGAAATTTTATTCTTCATCAACTTAATTGAATTTTCTGAAGTCAGATAATTGAAAATAATAATAATAATAATAATAATAATAAAATATAAAGTATAAACATGAAAACTAATCTCTGATTAGCATGTTTATACAGAAAAGATAGAGTGAAAATCAGAATCTTTCTGACACTTTAGCTTTTCAAGTTTGTTTTTTTTTATATGCAAGCAGCTATCATAAAATCATAAGTGATTCACATCCCAATTATGATCCATTTCACTCCATTCATTTCATACTCCATTTCATTTCATTCATCCATACTTCATTCATTTCATTCCATGGTCCACCTCATTTCCATCTCAGAGTTTTAAGATTGATTTCTTTCTGCAATTGAATGATACAGATCAGAAGTTGCAGGCCACCTTTTCACTCCACTTCATAATTGTGATTCATTTCATCCCATTATTCACTTCACCCATACTCCATTACACCATATTTCATTATCCATTTTTAATTCATTTCATAAAATATTCCATCATTCCATTTATGCTTCAGACCATTCCATTCCATGTTTTAAGACTTCTACAGGTACATTCTGCAATCAATCAGACATTCTGCAGCCAATCAGACATTCTGCAGCCAGACAAATATTCTACAGCCAGAGACCCTGAAGGAAATATCCAGTAAACATTTGATTTAGTAGCAAATTGATACTGCATATTCAAAACAACAAGCAAAATCAAAGGAGTTATGAGGAACTGAAGATCAATGATTGAGGACAAGGCATATCGAAACCACAAAGAAAATCAAAGGAAAGGAAAAGGTATGAAATTATTATGGTGACAAATCATGAAAATTTTACAATAGTTAAGTCATATATGATTCAAAAAGGTTATTTTAATTAGTCATGTTGATCATGCCTATCGACCATATCATAAAAACTTTGAACAAAAAAAAACCCTTCCATCTTACCATACCTGATTATCATTTCAAACTTAATGGTTAAAATACTGAAGTGATTTGATCAGTCACATCATTAGGCCAAAGTATTTAATGATGATTTTGAATTGCTTAACGAAATATCTCCGCAGTCTTTTCTTCCGTGTTAGCTTTCAACTCATATGAACCACCTCACCGCATTATACTTGTTTCAAAACCACTCCATATCATTCATTTCCGCAGCCAATACTTAGCCATTCCGCTCTATAAAACGGAGGAAACATCTTTGGGGAAGAAATATCTCTTTAACAGTCATTTCACCGTGAGCAGAGGAGCAGTAAACTGAAGGTTGGAAGAAAAGCTATGGGTCTAATAGTGAGGACTGAACCGGTTGGAACCAAGTACTTGGAGGGATATCCACAAATCAGAGAAATGTTACAGCAAGCAGGTTGGTTGCAATTTTTTGAGAAATTTAGTGGTTTTCACAAAGAGGTGACTAAAACATTTGCAAGGTCCTTCAATGGAGCCGAGGTCGAAATAGGAGACATTAAATTCACTGTTACAGAGGCTTTCATTGCAGAGGCAACGAAACTACCTAGACAAGGAGAAAGGTGGTTCAAAAATAGGGAATTCCATAACGAAGCATGGAGGAAAATGCTTAAGACTCCAGGTATGGATGTTTCCATTTTTAAAAAGGGTATTCCTAGCTCTACATTAAAGAATAAGTGGAGGAACATGTTACTCATTTTTCAAAAATTGATCACCTGTGAAGGTAGATTTGGTACTCTCTGTGTCTACCATATTCGGTTAATGATGAATTTCTTAGATGAGGAAATTAATTTTCCCTTTTTCCTACTTCATAGTCTGAAAAGAATGGCCTCAAACATTCAAAAAAGGGTTCAATTTCTAGAAACAACTTTGTATCACCATGGTTTAGTCAAAATCTTAATTGAACATCATTTGAGAAAAATGGGAGATAATTGGGAAGAATTTCTAGTGAGGAACCATTTTGAGGAACCCAAAGAATCTCCACCTGAAAGCAAACCTATAAGAAGAAGCAGGACAAGGGAAAATTCCAAAGCTATTGAAGTTGAAACGGGTAGATCAATTCAAGAGGACAATGAAGAGATGATTTCTGAGAAGTTGGCTCAAATAAAGAAGCAACTTAAGAAGGAGAGGATAATAAAAAGATATGCCAAAGAAAGAGGTGAAGGGCCATCTCAACCAAGACGGAGCCACAGAATTAGAGGTATACTAAAGAAAACAGAGGTTAGACAAACAGGGATCATAAACATTGAGGATGAAGAAACTCCAGAAATTGACCCAGCACAACAACAAGTTTACAATTATATTAAGTCATTAGAGAGGAGAGCTTCATAAAGTAGAGACAGAACTCCTAGCCCACCAAAATCTGAAATTGATGTGCTAAGAAGAGATAAGTATGAGTTAGAAGTACTCAATAGGCACATCAAGAATGAGAATGACATCTTGAGGGAGCAGGTGAAACTAAAAAGTGATATGAATTCAACTCTGTCTTTACAAATGGAGAAATTGTACAAGGCCAGTGAAAAATTGAAGAAGAAAAACAAAAAGCTAATCAGGGCACTTACAAATTTAAGATTCAAGTTAGTCATAAGGAAGCCCAGAAGACCATTGATTGTCAGGCAAAGCAGAAGAAGAGGGTTGGATGTCCTAGCAGAGGTCTCAGAGTACATGGAGTAGTTGCATGAGGACATGCAAAAACCTTGCAGTGGGGGTATGCTGAGCCCCAAAGATGTTCTTCTCTTTCACCACATTCTACTTCATTTTCTTTGTCCCTCATCAATTACAGGCTTAACTGATCAATAGGATTAATTAAAATTTCTTTAAGAATTTATATAATGACTAACTTGCTATGTTTTTATGATTTTGTTGGTGCAGTAATTTTGACTAAGACTCGGCTATAGAATACAGGCATTCCGCAGCCAGTCGTCTGTTCTGCAGCCATCCTCATGTTTATGTAGGTTCCAGGTGCCACTGCAAAGAAAAAGGCATATGGGTGAAATCCACAACACCTCCCCATCATCTCTTGCTCCCCATGAAGTCTGAGTTAAAGTATCAAAGCAGTTATGCACGTAGAAGAGAAGCAGTTTCCTATCAAAACACGGACTCTACATATGTCCGCGGTTAAGCACAAGACTGTTAATAATAGTTTTAATTTGATTAGAAGTGGGAAAGACACTTATCCCTGTTTTTATCAAAGATTAGTTATGTAATTTCATTATAAGTATGACTCGGGAGACCGAGAAACCGTTGATTATATTTTGTTTTGTTGCTAGATCTTTGAAGGCCGTAAATAATCTATTTTGAAGAATTTCTCCTTTAATGAAAGAAACATCATTTTATTGCACGAGCTGAGTCAATATTGAGTAGATTTGCATGCTACTCCGGTGGTAGAGGGCCCTTGCTACCTGAGGAGCTTTGTTCATATAATTTAGATAAGTAATTTAGCCTCATTTCATTCCTAGTTTAATTGACTTTCTGAACTTTGAGTTTTTATTCATTTGCATTAGATGCTACAACTTAGTCTCGTTCTTACGTACTCTTCCAAAATATCATTAATGTGGAATGAGGTGTGACTGTAGTATTTTAGGAGTTAGTTTTACATTCTTATGCTCAATTACATCAGTTTTACTAATTTCGGATGGGACATAGCTGTGGTGTTTTAGAGCTTTGTTGTGTTCTGTTGAATTTTATGCTTTCATGCTCATTTACATAACCTGTTGCAGCCAGTCCTGTTCTACAAACTATTCCAAAATACCACTAATTTTGAATGAGATAGAGATGAAACATTCCAGTAATTAGTTGCATCTTTAGTCTAGTTGTAGCACTGCAGAGGTAGATGTCATTTTAGTTTAATTCTGTCACTATATTTCAAGTTTTATAATAGCACTCTAGTTTAGTTTTAATTCACTGCATTTCAAGTTAGATTAGTGGCATTCTAGTTCAACTTTGTTCACTATATTTCAAATTAGGTTAATGGCATTGTAGTTTAGTTGTGGTTACTGTGTTTCAAGTTTGATCAATTGCTTTCTCAGTGTTATCCATTGTTCTTTAAGTAGTATTAATTGTTGAAATCAGATTCCATGGCCTTCATTATTTACAAAACTTCTTTTGTTCTAACTTTCCATTAATACATCATCATCTGGACAAGAGTTAGTAATCAGTTTAAGGCCTTGATTATTCTGCAATCCTTTGCAAATTCACAATTAAACCTTTCTTTCCAAAAACTATTTTAGAAAATCTCTACTTTTGGATGAGGTTTACTAGTGACAAGCTGAGCTGTAGAATGGAGTAATCTTAGCATTACAAGTTAATTTAGAGTAGAAATCTTATTGTGCTACAAATAATCTCTTTTCAATTGTGTTCCAATAAACCTCTAGCCATGGATGAGATTCTTTGTAATATTGTAAGATGATTGTGTCCTTAGGAGAACCTCATTTGTATTAAACTTGTTCTTTTTTCAAACTATTCCAACATATTCCTAATGAATGAATTGGATGAGTTCATGCTATGAGTTATTGAGTTCATGTTGTGATTTGTTTCCTTACTAGGAGTCATTATCAAGCTTTGCATTTTCTGTTCTTTAGTGTCATACACAGTTTAGAGTAGGTTTTTCTTTGTTTTAGTGTAACCATCCACTTCTCTTTACCAACACTTAGTTATTTTCCTTCTTGACATAAAACCATAAAACCAAAAACATCATAAAAACACTAAACACAACGTAGTGAGAAATAGATACCTAGGCACATATAGTGCACCACACTTGTGAGTTCGTACAGTTTGAGTAATTTATGACCTCAATTTAGGAACACTAAGTTGTTCAACACCATTATGGCTTAAAAATGTATCTATCAGCATGCGAATGCGCACTCATGACTCTTTTCTCGTCCGCTTTTCTCTATATTAACACTGTCCCTTTCTCATGTGTATAAACTATATCATAAAACCAAAAACATCATAAAAAACTAAACACAACGTAGTGAGAAATACATACCTAGGCACCTATAGTGCACCACACTTCAGCAGTTTACTGACCCTGGTTGATAATTTATGATCTAAATTTAGGAACACTAAATTGAGCACAACACTACTAGTTTTAAAGATTTCCATGATAGCTCCTGAGTTTTCCACATCCTTTTGAAATTTTATTTTGGACGACATCCCTGGATCATGACCATGCCTTTCTACTCTTTTCAGGGACCCATCATTCCTGGAAGAGTGCTTCTGTTCTTTCCTACTTGAGGTATCTTTGGAAACAGGTTCCTTATATAGAGATATTTTCTTTTTTGAATGAGAAGTTTCCAATACAGGGTATTTTCCATGCTTGTGATCTGCATCATGTTTTGTATCCTTATGCATGACTTCTAGATCAGGCTTAACTAATTCGATCCTAACCTTTATGTCGCCCTCTTTAGAATCCTTTATAAGATTTTTATTGGATCTTTTCAATATAATATCCTCAATACTGTAAGGCCTTGTGCGTGCTACTATGCCTTCAATATCCTTATTCATGGCATCCTAATTTTCTGAGCCAGACTAGCTCCTACGTTCATTTTGATCACTCATCCTGACATATGCTATTTTCTTATGCCCAAGACAGCTTAACAAAATGAGGCCGCACTCTATGTAGGTATTATAATTTCCCCTTACCCAATTTCAATGAGTAAGCATATGTTATCAACACGATTGTTTTTTTTTTTTAAATATTTTTAACCTTGCGTCGGAAGACCGACGCTTTAAACGTCGGAAGAGCGACGTCTTTTTTTTAAAATATTTTTACTGTTTCGTCGGAAAAGCGACGTCTCATAACTGTCAGAAGTGCGATGCCTTACATTTTCGTCGGTCTTGCGACATTTGGCACGAAATTTCTAAAATGTGACATTGCCAACATATTCTTCGGTCTTGCGACGCTTGGCACAAAACGTCAGAAATGCGACGTTGTTTACATTTTCTTCAGTCTTGCGACATTTGGCACAAAACATTGGAAATGCGATGGTGCTAAAATTTTCATTGGTCTTCTGATGTTTGCACATAACGTTGGAATTGTGACGTTTGTTTGAAAACCTAATAAGCGTTAGAAATGTGATAGTTCGGTATCGTCGGAAGACCAACAGTTGTGGCTCGTTAGAAGACCAACGTTTATAAAACATCGGAATAGCGACGATTTGGATAACTTTGGAAGAGCGACGGATGTCTGGAAACGTCAGAATAAGTGTCGCTCTTCCGACGCTTTATTGAAGTGTCGGAATTGTGACACAATGGCTAACCACATTTTTCCCCGCCTCAAACTGTCACTCTTACGACACCCATGTGTCGAAATAGCAATGAATTGGCTGTCAGAAATTGGGCCAAATGTGCTAGTGAGGTATGTCCAATAGCTATCTGGATTTTGATTTCTGTGAAAATTTTGTGTATGGGAAGCATAATTGGGTGATTTTTCCTTCTAGTGCTAAGAGGGCGAACAAGATATTAGAGCTTGTGCACAATGATGTGTTTGGACCTGTGTCCGTTCCATCACTGGGTAATTCTGTGTACTATGTTTCATTCATAGAGGACTTCTTAAGAAATACATGGATATATTTCTTGAGGAAGAAATCTAAAGTCTTTAATAGATTTAAAGAATTTAAGGCTCTGGTGGAAAGCTAGACATAGAAGAAGATAAAGGCATTGAGGACAGATAATGGTGGGGAGTTCTGCAAGAAGGAATTTGAAGAGTTTTGTAAGAAGTGTGGTATAGCACGGGAGAATACTACTCCATACACACCTCAGCAAAACAGAGTTGCAGAAAGGATGAACAGAACACTAATGGAAAAGGCAAGAAGCATGCTCAGTGGTACCGGGTTAGGACGAGAATTCTGGGTAGAGGCAGCGGATACTGCATGTTACTTGGTTAATAGATCACCTTCATCAACGTTGGAGGATAAGACTCCACATGAGGTATGGACTGGTAAGAAACCCTCTCTTTCACATATGATGGTTTTTGGATGTGATGCATATGTACATGTTCCAAAGGATAAAAGGACCAAGTTGGATAATAAATTTGAAAGGTGCATCTTTATTGGGTATAAGGATGGTTTAAAGGGTTACAAGATTTGGAACCCAAAAACAAGGAAGGTTGTGTACAGCCGAGATGTGGTGTTTAGAGAGGTGAAAGAAGTTTTTAAACATGAATTCCTACCAAAGGAACCTGAAAAGATAGAATTAGCCTCTACAACTGAAGAAGACTCAGAAGAGGAAGATCCACAAACTCCAGCTGTGAGAAGATCAGTTTGGGAAAGAAGACAACCAGAAAGGTATAGTCCATTTTCTTTCTGTTCAAATTTTGCTTTAACTATAACTAATGATGATCCTAGAACCGTCAGGGAGGCAGTAGATTCAAAGGATGGAAAACTCTGGAAGGAGGCCATGATTGATGAAATGTAATCCTTGCATAAAAATGAGCCATGGGATCTGGTGGAGTTATCAGTTGGAAGGAAGCCCATCGGGAGAAAATGAGTGTTTAAGAAGAAGAAGAATGTAGAAGGAAAGGTGGAGAAATACAAAGATCGGTTGGTAGAAAAATTTTATTCCCAGGTGTGGGGAATTGATTTTGGTGATATTTTTTCTCCTGTTCCCAAAGTTACTTCTATTAGATTACTTTTATCTGTTGTTGCTGCATTTTATTTTGAGGTAGAACAGATGGATGTGAAGACAACATTTCTTCATAGGGATATGGAAGAGGAGATCTACATGAAACAACCTGAAGGCTTTATTGTGAAGGGGAAGAAAGAGTTGGTATGCAAGTTAAAGAAGTCTTTGTATGGGAAAAAACAGTCACCAAGGATGTGGTATCAGAAATTTGATACCTATATACGGGGACTTGGCTTCACCAGAAGCAAGGAGGATCAATGTGTTTATTTTAAATTAATTGGTGACCGTGTTATTTATTTTGTATTGTATGTGGATGATATGTTGTTGATTGGAAATGACAAAGAAATTATCCAAGATTTGAAGACCCGACTATTCTCCAAATTCGACATGAAGGATCTTGGTGCTGCAAACTATATTTTGGGCACGAAAATTAAGAGAGATCTGGAAAAGAGGAAGCTCTGGTTGAACCAGAGGAAGTGTGTTGAGACTATATTGTAGAGGTTAAATAAGAGGGATAGTAAACCGGTGAATGTTATGATTCCTGTAGGTACAAATTTGTCTGCTGAATAGTGTCCTAAGACACAAGAAGAAGAGGAGGATATGTCATGTGTTCCATATGCAAGTACAGTGGGTAGCCTGATGTATGCAATGGTCTGTACTAGACCAGACATTGCACATGCAGTGGGAGTATTGACCAGGTTTATGTCAAACCTAGGGAAGGAGAATTGGACAGCGGTGAAGTGGGTTTTCAGATATTTGTGTGGCACTAGTGATTATGGCTTGTGATACCAGGGAAGATTGGGATTGGAAAGAGTGTTGGACATTCGTGTTTTTGTTGATGCAGATTAGATTAGAGATCTGGACTAAAGAAGATATACAAGTGGGTATGTGTTTAGCTTGTTTGGAGGTGCAGTTATTTGGATGAGTAAAATACAGTCTGTAGTGGCTCTTTCAACTACATAGGCAGAATACATGGCAGCCACTCATGCAAGAAAGGAAGCAGTTTGGTTGCAGAGATTTTGTTCAAGTATGGGGTTGGTGCAGCAAGCTATAAGGATATACTGTGATAGACAAAGTTCAATTTTTTTGGCTAAGAACCCTTCTTATCATTCAAAGACAAAGCACATTGATGTTCAATATCACTTTGTGAGATATATGGTTGAGGCTAAAAGGGTGTTTTGGGTAAAGGTGGACACTTTGAAGAATGTTGTAGATGCATTGAAAAAGTCTGTGAGCACCCAGAAGTTCTCTTGGTGTAGAGAAACAATGGGCGTTGCAAAGCTGGGCTAATGACTCAGCTCTCTTGTGGCCCCCTACAGAAAGAAAACAACAACTGGGAGAATGTGGGGTTTGTGCTATATTCTTTCCACAACTAATCATGCGCGGAGGGTTAACAGGGGGGCAATAGCCCCACCTATACATTGCGATGGGTGAACATACGAGGGGGTCACAGGAAGGGCAGTAGCCCCCCCTGTCAAGGTCTAGGGTAGCGCCCCAAAAACATTTTTTGGTCCTTATTTTCCGGTGGGTGGACATGCCCATGGTTTTGTGCATGGGTTTGCACATGGTTTTGAGGCATGATGGTTTTTGGCCCTTGATATTTTGTAGATCCGGTCAAGGGAACTACGGTTATGTTCTAATCTAGGATTAATGGAATGGGGTTTATGTATGCTTCGGCAAGTATATATATGTTTGTAACACTAAAAGGAATATAATAAAAAATCAATTTGGTCGTCCCGATTTGGGATCCAGGGGAAGATTACTGTGTTTATCTGTTTTATGTTTTATGCTCTTGCTATTGTTTATTTTCTATTTTTAAGATTTTTTTGTAGATAATTTATGTACAAGGTTAAAACCTACACATCCTATGTGTTTAAACTACCTGAGGTGGATAGGTGTGCATGCCCCTGATCATTTGGCACTTTCCTCTCTTCTTATCTGTCCATTCCATATCCAAGGTCTCCCAATCTATGGTGACCTTTCCTAGTTTGATCAACCATTGTACACCCAATATCACTTTGGTGTTAGGAATATTGACCACAAAGAAGTGATATGTCAATGTGTAAGTGCTCAAAGTTACATTCAATGTCAGAACATACTTCACATATTGCATAATTCTAGCTCCTGGAACCAAAACTAAGAATCCTTCAAAATCATTTGTAAGTATGTGTCTCCTATGCACTAGTTTGGTATCAATAAAATTGTGGGTAGCCCCACTATCTATCAATACCGACACCCATTTCCCCTAAGTTTTTCCTCAGACTCTCAATTTCATATACTTGGGAACTCCCCGTAAAGTTGCAAGGGCTCCTCTAGTTAGAGAAAATGCTCCATTTCCACCTCTTGGTGGTGGTGGATCCTCTCCAAGTGACACAACGTTGGTATCTCCTTCCAAATTTATTCTTCTTCCTATTCACTATGAGAGAATACGTCAATATAATGTTCCTTTCCAATAGGATACCGATGCCCTGGTGCCCATGGTTCTTGGCAAGTGAAGAAAAAATTCCTCCTCCTCAAATATCTTCAAATACCATCACTAAGAGGTCCTTTTCCTTGGTTCCCCTTTGGGGGAGGAACCTTCACATGTTTCCCGTTTGACTGAAAGGTGGGTTTTTGCTGGAATGGAGCTCTTACCCTTGGAAAATCATCTTGTAAGTCCCTAGCCCTCTCAATGGCATCTTGGAGGGTAGTTGTTCTAGTGGACTTCACCTACCCATGCAAAGGCTTTGCTAGCCCATAAATGAACATGTATACTCTCCTCGCCCTAGAAATATCTGCCACCATGACGAAAAGTTTCATGAATTCATAGATATAGGTCTCCATATTTCCCAACTGCTTGAGCTTAACTAGCTAAAAAAATTTTGCCTCTGGATATCTTCGGTCAAATATTTCTACCAACCTCCAGTTGACTTCTGCATATGAAATCACACCTGCATGCCCCAATGTAGATGGACAATGAAACCACCATTCATGTGCTTAACCTTCAAGGTGTAGCATTTCTATCTTAATAGCTTCAATATCAGATACTTGGTTTAGCTAGAAATAGATTTCTAATTTTTCCACCCAAGCCTTGGTTGTGCACTTGGATGACCCATAAAAAGCAGACAGAAAAAATCTACCCATAGTACGCTATAGATCATTATTCTGCATGTAACCTCCACTTCTATTGCTATTATGGGGTCTTTTTTTATCCTTGATCTGACATAACCCTTGGAAGTTCATATGCTCTTTGAACCTTTGAGATTAAGATTCATATTCTAGAAAGTAATCACCAAGAGCTTCCTGCTCTTGGGGTTCTCCAGCCCCATTTCTCACTGCTAGAAATGTATGCATGGTGGAGCATTTTGAAACCTTTTTCACTACTAGTAGCTCACACCAATGATGTGAAGTTTCTTAACTTTATCCATGTTGTAACCCTCTTGGGGTTTCCTTTTATCTTTCCACACCCATCTCCTTGATTTCTTTGGTAATATCCTGCGTAGTTTGGAGAAGAAGCTTTGGAAACTCTTTCTCATCCATTTCTCCTGATATTTTAGGTTTTCCTTTGTCTTCTTCATTGATTGTACAATCAAAATTGTGACCTCTATTAATATACCACTTCTCCCGGTTTGTAAGAGGTTTCTTATTCTTCAAATGTCATTGATGTAGTGCCCCATAGGCTGAGCCAAGGTTATGCTCTAATACCACTGGAATATTCCAAAATAGAAAAAACATGAATATAGACATAAAACTGGAAAATTCAGTAAAAATCAACACATCAAATACATGAATAGATCACTGAGCCATTTTATTATATGTAATATAATAAATGAAGTACAAGGGATTGAGAAAGAGACACTCAAGCTAGGAAAACAAGCCTGAAATGACCCTAAACATCAGGACATGAAATGTTGTTGCTGCTTAAATTGCTGGGAGGCTATGAATATGCAATATTGTTGGAATATACTATTTCTGGAAACTAGAAATGTGTAGATTTGCTGATTGAGTGCTCAGAAATTGTCAGGATCAGAGATCTGGGCTTTCTAGCACAATTCCAAGAAAACCCAGAAAGGGTTTCTTGAAATGACAATGATGAAAAATGTAGCCCTAGGGATGAATTACACACTGTAGCTAGGAGACTACTAGGACATGGTTGATTTGATGAGAAAATGTTTTCTACTCCTCCCCACTGACTTTTCAGATGAAGGGTTGTGTAATATTCCCAAATGGGAAAAGCATGAATATAGTGCAAAATGTTGGAACAATATTGCAGATCATCATTTATGAAGCAAGAGGCCAATATGGAAACCTTTTATATGTTATTACATCAGAAAAATGTACATAATAAATGGTCCATAAGATGCATAATAGGAAATACAAGCCTCCAATGAAAAAAATCCCTCAATATGAGGTGTTTCAATTGTATAGAAAAGATAGAAGACGCTTACAACATTATTTTATTGCCTCTACTACAGAAAATGATTATACATCAGATATAGAGCTTATATGTGCTTCAAAAATTAGATCTATATCATATCTTAGGACTATACAAGATACTATAAAGAACCCCTCAAGGGTTTTCAGCAAAACACCAAGTACAAGTTGTATATCTGAGATCTAAGACTGCAGATCTACTGAAAAATACAGATTTGGAAAGTGTGGCTGACCTAATATTTTCAATAAAATAACTTCCTCCAATATATCCTCAAAGTTAAAGGCATATCCCCTTCACTTAAAAATCAGCTCTCCAAATGGTGTGTTAAACCACCCTGCAACTCCTGCTATATAAATAATGCAGATCTAGAAGTAAACTACATTGTAGGGATCAAAATATGGTTAGCCTGATGCCAAGATCTGAAAATAATCTCAATGGCCTTCAATACTATCCTCCCAATGGAAAGGAAGCCTCCTCCACTGAAAATAAGCAATGAGATGGCCTAGATCTAGAGATCTAATCACCACTTGTTGCAACCTGCAAAAACAACCAAACCCTCAACAGGATTTACGTTGTAAAAGAAATATGAAGCTTGGCCTTAAGCCTGATAGTGGAAAATGTAGGAGAAGACTCCTCCAAGAACTCCTCAATGGAAGAGGTGGGAATCCCGATCAGGAACACCCTGTGCTAAACAACACTCTATCTCAGCTAAACAACAAGAGAAAGATATATGTCTAAACAGACCATATATTCAGAAATATAATAAATCCAAACATGATCAATATGGCTACCATCCTCTTCCTTAAATATAATATGAGCTTGAAAAACCTAATCCCCATCCAAAAATATCACTACATTCACACAAAGCATCTCCATCTAAAAATGTGTTGTCCCTCATTGATGACCACTCCTCCATGACAACACTTTTGATTTGGTCAAGGTTGACCCAATCAAAGTGATCCAGCCCCTTTCACACCAAGGGTGCTTTAATTAAGTTGCCAAGGTTTGTCTCTTTCACATTTGGCATTGATTTATTCATTATTAAGGAGAATTATGGACCTCCTTTGCCCTCTTATTATTTAAATAAAGAAATAAAGAAAAATTTAATATTCCACTTAGCTCATGAGTAATTGGGAATATTACAGTCCTCCCTTCCCAAATGTTGCTTGTCCTCAAGCAACTGACAAGGTGAGTGCTGCAACTCTTCTCCTCCTCCATTTGTGACACCAACATGTGATAAGCTTCTCTCATAAGCTAAATGTTCACCAATCCATCCCTCCATGAATTTCTCCTCAAAAGTTCTCATGAGATGCAAATAATCCATCCCATAGGGAGACAATAGTTCAAATGAAACAAACATGGTTTGCTCAATGTTCTCCCTAAAACATGTAACATAGTGAACATGGAGAATCTATCCCATAGGGTATATACATACCTCTCATCCTCCCTCCAAACATTCCCATAAGAAAGTATAAGTACATCATCAATGGATGGGATCAAAATTAAATACATACAAACAGAATTTTGTGTATATGGAGGTGAGTCGTAGTCCCACATGTGGAACCAGTGTAGTAAATCTCGTAACTGCATTAGATCATGGTGTGGTAAGTGGTTTCCCCACCACTTACTTACTTCCCAAGTCATCTCACCATGCTTGAAAGTGTGATATATATTTGGTGCCTTTGGAATGCACCCACAATGATATGATATCTCCCTTTGATCTCCAAGGGAGTGGCCATGTTCAAAAAAATTTGTGGCCCAAAGTTGGCCATTAATTTTATATGGTATAGTTCTCCTTCTTGGAGCTATGGCCTACATATACATGGTGAAAGAATGAAAATAATATTAAAATGAAACATTAGTTACACAAGCATGTTCTTCACCAAAATTTATCCTCATACAAATGGAGTGGTCCATAGTTCTATATCCTCTCATTCCAAAAGAGGAAAGAGGTGGCTTAATTAACGCCTTCATATAGTTATGTTTCTCTCCAAACTCCACATAGTTCATGCATCTTTGAAAATTATAATATAGTTCCTCTTCAAAGCCCTTCCAAGTGTAGCTTCTCATGATGATGTTGTAGAATCTCATGGAATATGTGTGGCTAAAAAAGAACTCCTCATAATCTCTTTGTAGCAACTTCTCCTTGAGCTTGGAGGCTCTAGATAAGAAGATCCTACCATGATAATAAATGACTCCTTCTTGGACTTAATAGCCCTCTTCATGTATCTGGTCATCAAGAATCATGCATGTGTGAATATCCTTGGAATAATCCACCAACAGTTGGGATTTCTAATATGAATCAATCTCCCATAGTGACAACACTGATGATCTATCATAAAGAACATCTATCATATGGTTGTCCTTCTCCTTGACATCTCCCATGTAAAAGGTATATGATGGAAGGTTGCTATCCCCCCCTTGTTGCCCTTCTTGCATATGCACATGCTCAAGTAAATATTGAGGCTTTTGAAAGTTAGTCTCCCATGAAAGGCTACCATCTATCCAATACTTCCTTGGTTTAATCAAAGCATGCATGTGTGGCAACCATAATATATCATGTATGGAAGATTTCTCTCTAAGTGAGATCATCCTCTGAGCCTTCATAGCCAAGGAATGATCTCCTTGCTCCTTTATGGTGTCATCCTCCAATCCTGCAACATTTCCTCTCAGCACTATATGAGATGAGAGAGTGGGTAATGGTTGTAGTGGAAGACTAACTCCCTCCTCCTTGAGCCTACCCAAGACTCTCAAAGTTGTATTTTGGGCTTCTAATTCTCCCATCCTTCTTGGATCTATGAATGGAGCATCAAGATGTGAGACATATTTCACCAAATCTGGATCAGGTGGTCTCCCAGGTGGTTTACCACAAGATAATTATGTTTCATGGATCATCCTCATGTGCATAATAGATGGGATCATCATATCCTGGCTTCCATTGCGTAAATTCCACTCTGTTTCTTGTGTGGAAGTTTCATGATCATGGGGTACCACTCTTAATGATGCAAGAGTGCCTCTAATTGGAGAAATTGCTCCATCCTCACCTTCAGGTGGTGGTGGATCATCTCCTGCTATTCCAGTGCTATGACCCCTCCCTTGTCCTTCTTATTCTTCCTCCTCATCATCTGAGAAGACCTCTATGTAATGTGATTTTCCAGCTACACACTTATGTCTAGGTTCCCAAGCTTCTTTTCATGTGAAGAAAAGATTCCATCTCCTTAGATATTTCCTGACATCATCATCAAGAGGTTTTTTATATTGATTTTTCTTTGCAGGAGGAACCTTCTTTTCTTTTCCCTATGATGGAAAAGAGGGCTTAGCCTGAAATGTTGCCTTTTCTTTTGGTAAGGCATCTTGAAGGTCTCTAGCCCTTTCAACGGAATCTTGTAGGGTAGTGGGCTTGGTAGACTTAACCAACCCATGAAGAGGTTCATCTAGCCCATCAATTAACATGTACACCCTTCTTGCTGCAGATAAATCAGGAACCATAACATAAAGTCCTAAAAATTCAGAGATGTAAGTTTTTGCATTACCTGATTGTTTCAACTTTGTAAGCCCCATGAATGGTGCTTCCGGATCTCTTCTATCAAACATTTCCACCAGCCTTCTAGTGAACTTTGAATATGTATTTTAATTGGCATGAACTAACGTAGACAAGCCATGGAACCACCAGTGATGTGCTTCACCCTCAAGGTGCAGCGCTATAATCTTAATGGTCTCCATTTCTGGAACTTTGTTCAACTGAAAGTAGATGTCAAGTTTTTATACCCAATATTTGGCAGTACACTTGAATGACCCATCAAAATTTGTTAAAATTAATCTTCCCATAGTATTGCTTCGATCATGATTTTAAATGAATCCACCTCTTCTATGATGATTCCTTGGTCTTCTATTGTCCTTTATTTGAAAAAAATCTTGAAAACTCAAGTGATCCTTAAATCTCTGAGTTTGAGATTCATACTCCATAAAATAGTCTTCAAGGGATTCTTGCTCGTGAAACCCTTCATTTCCCATAGCCAAAAATTTATGCATAGTAGAGCACTGGGAAACTTGTGGTTTATGCACTGGTTGATCATTCTAGTGGTGAGATATGCTAGAGCGTTCACCATGATGAAATCCTTTTGGGGATTCCTTGTATCTATCCATCCTCATTTCTTTGATCTCTCTAGCAATATCGTGCATGGCTCTAAGAAGGATCTTAGGGAAATCCTTCTCTTCATCTTCACCTCCAGATAAAGGGGTTTTACCCTTATCTTCTTTGTCATTTGTATAATCAAATTTATGATGTCCTCTTCTTTGATACCTCCTCTCTCTATAAGTAAGAGGATCTCCTTCTTCAGATGACATATTGGCTTTTCAAGATGCACAGGCTGTGCCAAGATTATGCTCTAATACCACTATAATATTTCCAAATGGGAAAAGTAGGAATATAGTGAAAAATGTTGGAACAATATTTCATATCATCATTTATAAATAAAGAGGCCAATATGGAGACCTTTTATATGTTATTACAAAAAAAAAATGTACATAATAAATGGGCCATAAGATGCATAACAGGAAATACAAGCCTCCAATGAACAAAATCCCTCAATATGAGGTGTTGCAACTGTATAGAAAAGCTGGAAGACCCTTACAACATTATTTTATTGGCTCTGCTACAAAAAATGATTATACATCAGATACAGAGCTGATATGTGCCTCAAAAGATAGATCTATATCAGATCTGAGCACTATACAAGCTCCTCTAAAGAACCCCTAAAGGGTTTTCAGCAAAAAACCAAGTACAAGTTGTAGTTTTGAGATCTAAAACTACATATATACTAAAAAATACAGATCTGGAAAGTGTGGTTGATCTGATATGTTCAATAAAATATCCTCCTCCAATGTATCCTCAAAGTGAAAGGCAAATCCCCTTCACTTGAAAATCATCTCTCCAAATGGTGTGCTAAACCACCCTGCAACTCCTCCTACGGAAATAACGCAGATCTGGAAGTAAAATGTGTTGTAGGGATCAAAATATGGTTGGCCTGATGCCAATATCTTAAAATAAGCTTAATGGCCTTCAATATTATCCTCCCAATGGAAAGGATGCCTCCTCCACTGAAAATAAGCAATGATATGGCCTAGATCTAGAGATCTAATCACCACTTGCTGCAACCTACAAAAACAACGAGAAAAATGAAGCTTGGCCTTAAAACTGATAGTGGAAAATGTAGTAGAAGACTCCTCCAAGAGCTCCTCAATGGAAGAGGTGGGATTCCCGATCAGGAACAGCCTGTGCTAAATAGCACTCTATCTCATCTCATGACTAATTGGTAATATTAAAAGTTTCTCCCCTCACTGGATGATAAGCTCAAAAGCTAGGGTTATGACCCCTCCACTATATTTTCCCTCCTATATTGCACAATTCCTAACGGAGACTGCACTGCTAATAGGGGTTGAATATTGGCTTGATGCCAGATGATGAAATGAAACTCAAAGAACCTCTCCTCAGTGGACACTCGAAGTCCCCCTAGGATGAAGGTGGGATTTCCGCTCGGAAACACCCTTGTGCTAAACAACACGTCAGACTTCTCTAATCAGCTGAAGCCTGCAAAAATTCATAAAAGACAATACAGAAACAATATTCAGAATTCTCTCTATGGCTACCATCCCCTTCCTTATATGCTTTGTGAGACTTCACCCCCTTGGCCCTACTCAATAATGATGCTACTCTCATGGAGACTCCCCTCCATTATGACTACGTTGTCCTCCACTATCTCCACTACCTCCATGAATGCGTCGTTGATTTGGTAAAATTGACCCCATCCAAATGCATTAACCCACATTCACACCAAAGAGTGGTTTATTCATCTTGATCCTATCTATATGCACTAATCCACATTCACATTAGAAGTTATTTTATTCCTACTAAATATATTTATGGGTCCCTCTACCCTCTTATTCATCTATCTTATTTACAAAAGCAAAACCTAATATTATAACTAGCTAAAAGCTAATTAGGAATAATACATCTCTCGACTTGGGTTTCTACCTTAAATTTTGGTGTTCATGTGTGTTTCTTATGTGTGAAAATTTATTATGTTCTTACTACACATATTTACTGCTTACTAAATGTCCAATGAATAAATGATGAAGTGGGCTAAGTAAAATTATAAATATTTATCTGTATAATAATTTTTCTGTGTGTACATGTGTTTCCTTTCAGAAAGCCACATCAATATGCTAGTTGAATCAATTAATGTCGTGTATAGCAATCAGTAAAATAAAGAAAATTATTGTGAGTTTTCAATACTGATTCACTCCCCCTCTGAGTAATTTTCCCAACAATTGGAATCAGAGCAGGTCCTTCTGAAGAAGCTTGATTGCTAGAAGGAAGATCTACCAATATTAGCAATCAAGATGGAACAACATATATCAGACCACCACTCTTCAACATAAATAATTTAATCTTCTGGAAGACAAGAAAAATATTCTATCTTTAGTCCCTTGGAGCAGATGTTTGGGTAATTGTTGAAGGTCGTTACCAATATCCAGCTAAAGTTCCCAAATATCTAACAGTGAAGAAGAACTATGAAACCAATGAAAAATTTGTCAATGCATTATTGGGAAGCCTAACTAAATCAAAATTTTCAAGGTTATGCATTTAAATACAGAAAAAGAGATATGGGACAAAATAATTCTAAGATATGAAGGCAATGCCAAGGTAAAAAGTGCTAAACTCCAATCTCTCAGAATTCAATATGAAAATCTCAGAATGCATAATGATGAAAGCATTGTTGGTTCCTTTTTCTTCTAGATGAGATCATAAATCGTATGAGAAATTTGGGCAAAGACATAAGATACACAACTTTAGTACAGAAAATATTAAGATCTCTAACTCCTAAATTCGAGTCAAAAGTGTCTGCTACTGAAGAGAAGTAGGATCTGCAAACTCTTAGTATTTTTCAACTTCATGGGATCTTGACTGCATTTGAAATGATAAAAGGAGGTCTTTATAATGTCAAATAATCTGCATTTAATTATACTGCAAAAGGAAAGGACAAGGAAGAAAAAAAATAATTAGGGTATGTATCAGAAGAAGATGAGGTAAATTCTGTAAAGAAACTTCAACTTGGCACTGGAAGGTTAAGAGTTAATATTCATTTCAAATGTTTTTCTTGTGGAAGGGTGGGTCATTATGCTGCTAAATGTCCTCATAATCATGATAAAGGAAAGGATTTATCCAAAGGTAATAGGAGACGATTTATCAATAGAAAAATTTACTATACTCATGAATATAGTTATGGCTTGTCAAATAGTGAAGAAGGAGAATCTGATCAAGATCTTAGACTTCTCATGGCATTTGAAAAATACACTATTGAGGCTAAAGAAAATTTTATGGATGCTTTAGAAGAAAATGATTTTCTTGAATAAATCACTCAACTTAAAATATGCTTGGAAAAAAACAAAATAGCCATATATACTCTAAAAAATAAACTCATAGAAAAGGAGAAGCACAATGAGAAATTAGAATTTGAAATAGTAAGTCTAAGAAAGGAACTTGAGAAAGTAAAAACTCTAAATATTAGATTTTCTAAATAATCTGAAACCTTAGATCGAATTATCAAGGTTCAACATTGTCCTCTTGTGAAGATAGGTCATGGATACATTAGTGAATCTTCTTAGTCAGAAAAATCCTCAGCTACAAGCTATCTAAATGCAGCAAAATCCAGTCAGAAAAGTTTCATCACTCAGTAGAAGAAAAAGTATAATTCTCATGTAAAGCATGATTATTCGAATTCAAGCATGAAAAATAAAAAAAGAATCAATAAAAAGGTAAACAACACTAGAAGGTTCTATGATCACATAAAATTTTCTTTGATGGAAAATGTTTCTCATGTAATAATTTTGGTCATAAATTTGCTCAATGTGTTGCATACAAAACCATCGTGACCAGAGAAGAAAGAAAGAAAAGAAATGATACAATAATGAATAAGAATACTTACAACAATTTCTCTCCTCTTCAAGACGGAATTGAATGTTCATTTTGCAATAACTTTGGTCATGAGTAATATGAATGCGGGAGTAGACTACAACCTAAATAACATATATACACAAGTTCTAAGGTATGGAGAAGGAAGGAATTACAATTTGAAAGTTGTGGCATAGATTTATTTAAAGAAGGAGAAGAAAATCAATGGTATGTTGATAGAGGATGTTCAAAACATATGACAGGTGATAAAGACAAACTTATTTCATACAATACTTTAGAAAAGGAAAAGAATTTCACTTTTGGAAATGATTATCATGTTGTCATTAAGGGTAAAGGATATTCTTTTATAAAAGAAAAGGTTAAAGCCAATAATGTTATGTATGTTGATGCATTAAAACATAACTTGTTGAGTGTTAGCCAAATTTGTGATCAAGGTAATGAAGCAGTCTTCTGATCAAAAGAATATGTGGTCCATGAACTTGACACAGGAAAAACCATAATAAAAGGAACAAGAACTCCAAACAATCTGTATATATTAAAAGGTGGCCAAGAAAAATTTATCTAGGTAAATCTGCAGAAAACTGGCTATGGCACAGAAGATTGGGACATCTGAGATTTTCTCAAATCAGCAAATCAAGAAGGCTCAAAGTTGTTCGTGATCTACCCAACATCACTTTACCAGAAAGTACCATATGCAATTTATGCCAATTCAGTAAGCAACCCAGATTTCAATTTAATGCCAAATAAGGATCAACAAGTAAGCCTCTTGAAATTATACATACTGATTTGTGTGGACCTCTAAGGAAAAAGTCACCTCATGGAGAACAATGCTATATCTTATTCATTGATGGCTTTTCTAGAATGTGTTGGATCAGTTTATTGAAACACAAAGATGAAGAATTTGAAAAAATTTAAGGTCTTCAAATATTTAGCTGAAAATGAGTTAGATATAAAAATAAAATTTATCATATCTGACCAAGGAGGAGAATAAATATCGCATGAATTCTTTGATTTCTGGGAAAAATATAGCAGAAAAAGACAGTTCTTTTTCGTTGGAACTCTGCAACAAAATAGCGTGGCATAAATAATGAATGGAACATTTCAGCAAATGTCTCGTGCTATGCTTGATGAATTTGGGACTCCTGAAACCTTTTGGGGTGAAGCTTCTCATAATGTAGTAAATATTCTCAACAATGCTCATGTTTATGTGAATAGTGATAAAACTCCATTTGAACTCTGGTATGGTAATACTCCCACTGTGAATTACTTTAAAGTTTTTGGAATAAAATGTTTTATAAAAAATAATGATGAAAAGCTTGGTAAGTTTGAAACTCGAGAAGATGAAGGAATACTTCTTGGTTACTCTTCTATAATTAAAGCATCCAAATGCTACAATAAGAGACTTCGGAAGAATTTTGAATGTATTGATGTTGTGATTGATGAAACACTCACTTCTCCCAAAAAGGAAATAATAACAAACAAGAATGGTGATGATGATGAATAATTTCCATCATAAAATCAAAATTATATAGAAGAAGAATCTAATGAAGCATCAGAAGAAGATACATTATAAAGAGAAAAGGATCCATATAGGTATGTTCAAAAGAATCATCCAGAATCTCAAATTTTTGGAGAAAAGGAATCAGGGGTACAAACAAGAACAACACTTGTGGGATCCCCTAGTTATCTAGCACTATTATTATTAGGTCCCTATATTACTATTGTAGTCCCTTATTGTTATTAGTTTAGCCCCCTTATTGTTATTGTTGTACCCCTGCAACCCCAATTTTGTTATTATTGTGCCCTTACATTATTATTGTTAGGTCGGCTATGATTATATTGTGACCCCATGGACTCCTATATATAGAAAGAGATTTTTTTCATTTGTATCATCCAAGAATTGTTCATTATGTAATGTAAAGGAGGTTTCCCCCTAGAAGTGGCTTATTTTGAAGGTGTTGATCTCTCTTTTATTCTATTTTTGGAGTTGGTTTCATAACATTTGGTATCAGAGCTTTGGATTATAGGGTTTCGCTGCTCCAAACAGGTCATCATGGAATTTTAGCTATAAATTTTTTCTACAAAGGCTCAGAAGCTAAATTTTTTATCACGCGAAGCCGAAATCTTGAGGAACTTCGTGTAAAAAATTCAAATATTGGTTTGCAATATGTTTAGAGATATGATCTATGGAAGTTAAGGGGGTTTTCAGGGTCCATAATTTCATCTCAAAGAGGTGACCGTGGGAAAATACTCATAACTCATTTTTTGAGAATTGGATTGGAATTATATAAAATGTGGCCGCAATTGCACAGACTGTAGTTTCCTATGTATCAATTTTAGAGTCGAAGGAGGAAACACTGAGATGTGGCACACCGTACAAGTTTTCTCTACTGAACCAATCCATAATTAGGCCATTGTGGGATATTAGATATAAATTTGATTTGAAGAATCCAAATCTTGTCAGACCTCTGGCATTTGAAATAATATTCAGAGGGCTACTACATCATTGAATTTCAGATATTGAAGATCTGAAATAAAAGAGATAATGCAGTTTCAATATCGAGCTCCTCAAAAGCAATTAAAAGTTGTGTATTTTTTTTCCAAATTGCACAAGTCTTGTTTGAAAAATCAATTTGAATTGATTCCAAGGGAATATTTTAGAATAAATATCAGTATTGGGTTCTAAAATTCCCCCTAAAAAGAATTCAACACCTAGTAAGCCTTCATAAGGCTCTACTATGACTCATGAAGATGAAGAAGTGCAACATGAGATATTAAAATTACAAGAGCAAGTGCACCAAATTTTTCACTCGCAAAGAGCAACAAAAAATGAAATGGAAGTTTTGAAGAAAGGCATGGAAGCTAAGATGGATGGTTTAAAGAAAGGAATGGAAGCTAAGATGGATGGTTTTAAGAATTGCATGGAAGCTAATATGGATGGCATCAAAACTGGCATGGAAGTTAAGATGGATGACATGGAAGCTAAGATCGAAAACATGAAGAATGATCTAAAAGAAGACATGGAAGGTTTGACAAAGTTGATAAAAGAAATGTTTTCTAATGGAAAAAAGGTAGTAGAGGAAACTCATGATGAGAAAAAAAAAATGTTAATCGTGATTTCATAAACTCTAATTTTGGATGGAAGACCCACTATATTCCAAAGATCGATATGACGAAGTTTATTGGTAAGTCGGATCCCATAACATGGATACTACAGATGGAGAAATATTTTGATCACAATAATGTGCAAAAAACACAAAAGGTACACATTGGAATTTTATATTTAGAACAAAATACATTTTTATGGTATCGATGGCTTTTCTCCCGTAAAAAAATTGTCACTTGGTAAATTTTTATGGAGGAAATGATAGCACATTATGAGGATACAAAAAGAAAAACATTATTTAGCAAATTGATAAATCTCAAAAAAAAAGGTTCAATAGGGGAGTGTAAATTTTTGTAGATGTTCTCTGCTTGATGCAACTTTAATTTTTATCCCCAATATCAATCAACAATCACATAAAAAAGAAAGTAAAATGTAGATAGAATATACCAGTAGATCGACAAAAGACAAGCCAAAAATATATATGTGTGTTGGTGCATTACGACGGTCAACATGATGCTTCAACCAACAAATTATCAATATGGTCAGTCAACCAGAAATGTCACACAACCCTCTAAGACATCCAGACCAGTCAACCCAAAAGGTCAACGAAAGTCAATGTATCAGTCAGTGGTCAATGCAAACAACAGCATCGACTAGGTCAACGCAGCAAAGTCAAAGTCAACATCTAGCCTCAGGAATAGTGCCAAAAAATGCGGATTGAGGAAATCAAAATTCTGGGAGAGTTTCAATTCAATTTTACCATGCGTTGACCAAAGTCAATGATGGTCAATGCTATGGTAGAAACCCTAGGCCGAAAACATATTTTTCTCCTTGTTGAAATTTCCCACGTGTGAAGAGAAGAGCCTCCAAGGTGATCGAGCCAATCAGATGATGAGAGAGAAATGTGTGAGGATGAGATGAGTGAAAATTTCCTCCAACGTTGACCAATTTATATCCATCAATGAGGGTGTGTGACACAATTGTTGGGGCTTCAAACCTTCAGGCCGACCTGCACATATTTTGAATCAATTCAAAATAAATTTTCTGCTCATCAGATCAAGATGATATTTAGATTGATCTTACACTTCTCTGAAAGAGGAGTCCAATAAAAATATTGGAATCGTCATCTAAGCATCACAACATGGATTTTGGACCTAGTTGTCCAAAATTAACACTCCCTCTCAACTAGAGAGAACTCCATCCACCTGTGCAATCGAAACATCATGCGTCATCCCGTCGTAACTTGCTTTTTTGGCTTCTTTATTTCAGAACAGAACTGGTTCAGTCACAAAGACATCATTCCCACCTGACAGATTCAGCCCAGAGGTCTGAAACCCTTATTAGACTCACAAAGAGTCTCATACCAAGCCGAAGTTGGTTTACCTGACCTGAAGTCAGTTGGAGGTCTGAAACCTCACTATACTTGATCCCAAATCAAGTGGTTGGACCGTGCCATCCTAGATAGAGAGTACGAAAATCTCTAATGTGTCCATCAGTCTTTGCTACTAGTCTCTATATTTTCCCACCTCACTGACCAAATGAGAGGTACTTCCCATGAGCCCTGAACTCAATGGGTAGGATGCATACGGGGCACAAATAATGAGAGGTGAACCAACTCAATCATCACAATGGTGGGGCAGAATTACACCAACAAGGTTCAGCAATCCTAGCCATGTGGTTGCTTATAGCTCTAAGAATATATCCCCAAAGCCCACCAAAGCTCCCAAAGCTCATCGTCCAACAAGACTCTCAGCATAGGGTCATTCCAAAATTCCAATATTCTCATAGAAGGTTAGGAACTTGACCTTCCCCAGGGACTTTATGACAATATCCACAACCTCCTCATCAGTTCCTATATGATCGAGCCTTACGGCGGCTCACTATACCATATCTCGGATAAAGTGGTACCTAATATCTATATGCTTGGATCAATCATGGAACACGAGATTCTTGGAAAAATGAATCCCACTCTGGTTATCACAGAGTATCACGGTGGTATCTAACACATACCCAAACAACTCACTAAAGATATTTCATAACTAAACTACTTCACAATAGGCCATACTCGCTGCAATGTATTCAATCTCTACGGTGCTCAAAGCCACCAACTTTTGCTTCCTTCTCATCCATGATATCGAAGCAGAACCAAGTGTGAAGTAACATCCCAATGTGCTCTTACGATCCACCACACTGCTAGCCCAATCAAAATTAGTATATCCATGGAGTGTCACGCTCCTGGCAATGTCTTTCAGCCCATAGTTTATCATGCCTAGAATATATCTCAACAGATTCTTGGCATCAACCCAGTAAAAGTGATGAGGCTCAACCATATGTTGGCTCAAATTTTTCACTACAAAACAGACGTCCAGACGGGTGTTCACTAATAACATCAGTACCCCTACAAGTTGATGATACTTGGTAGGATTTTCTAGCATGGGCCCAGCTGTGCTACCACTCAACTTCTTAAAGTTGAGCTCCATCGGTGTCGACACGGACTTACATTCCACCATACCAAATATTTCGAGAAGCTTCAAAATATATTTTCCTTAAGAAAGGAAAATATCGCCAAGTCTCTGCCAGACCTCTAGGCATAGGAAGTAATGCATTAGTCCTAGGTCTTTCATCTCAAACTCAGAAGCGAGCTCCCTCTTGCACTGATTAATGAGAGGGTCAACACCTGTCAGGAAGAGGTCGTCCACATAAAACACCATAATGAGATGATTTTCTCTATCAACCTTGAATTAAAGGTTTGGATCAGCATTACCAAGCGTGAAGCCGAGATTCATCAGGTAGATATCTATCCTCTCATACCAAGCTCTGGGTGCTTGCTTCAACCAATAGAGGGATTTATTCAACCTGCAGACATAGGTGTCTTGATCCTGGAATTCAAACCCCAGAGGTTTCTCAACATACACCTCTTCCTTTATCGCACCATGTATAAATATGGTCTTCACATCCATCTGATGAAGACTCTATCCTTGTGTAGCAGAAAGGGCTATGATAGATCGGATGGTGGTATATCAGGCCACAGGTGAAAATATGTCATCATATTCTATGCCTTCCTTTTAAGAGAAGCCATCGGTAACGAATCTTTCCTTGAACTTTTCAGCACTTCCATCAGATCCATGCTTGATCTTATAGAGCCATTTCGATTTGACAAATGATTTTTCCTCTAGTCTTGGAACCACATCCTAGACATCATTCTTTATAATTGACTCATATTCTTCATGCATAGCATCCTTCCAGACTAGGTGCTTTAGGGCTTCCTCAAAATATCCAGGCTCAGAATGTACAATAGTACTCATGGCTACTAGATACCCTTGGTATCTATTCAGCTTCTCACTTTCACAGAATGTCCCCCTTGGGGCCATATGTCCATCGGCATCCTCGAGAGTGTCCCTGAGCCATGATTGTCTCTTCCCCATTGAAGGAGGTGGATCAATCGGGTCCATCAATCCTTCAATATCATGCATCTTCTCATTCTTTGGTTCTTCTTGATTTCTAGGCCTTACTTCATGACTTTCCTCACATATCAAAAGATTTACTACTTTCCTCAAGGAAGCATCTTCGTCAAAGGTAACACCGTGGCATATCTCCACTTCCCTTTGACCAGGCATGTAGACTCTATAGGCCTTCGAAGTTTCGCTATAGCCCACAAACATTCCCTTCTTTCCAGAAGAATCTAGCTTTCACCTCTTCTCCTTTGGAACATGAAAATAAATAGCACATACAAAAACTATAAAGTGAGCGACGTCGGGTTTCTTACCAGAGAAAACCTCTTCGGGAGTTTTGGAGTCTAGAGCAGAATGCGGGCATCAGTTTTGTATGTACACAACAATGTTTGCAACTTCTCCCCACAGAAACTTCAGAAGACCTTGGTCACATAACATGGAACGGGTAGCTTCCACAATGGTCCTGTTATTTTGTTCAACAACGCCATTATTCTCAAGAGTATAGACAGTTGTGGTCTCCCTCTTGATGCCATCTTCTCTGCAAAATTTCTTGAAATCAGTCGTCCTATATTTGGTTCCATTATTGATCCTCAATATTGTTGGTTATGTGTTATATTCTTTCCATGAATAATCACACGCGAGGGGGTAAGCCCTTTGCATTGGGCGCAACGAGGGGGTCACAGGGGGGGCGGTAGCCCCCCCTATCGGGGTCCAAGGCAGCACCCTGGGGAAAATTTTTTGGTCCTTAATTTTTGGTGGGCAGTCCGCGCCCATGGTTTTGTGCATGGTTTTGCACATGGTTTTGGGGTATTATGGTTTTCGGCCCCTTGTATTTTTTAGATTCGGTCAAGGGAACTACAGTTATGATCTAATCTAGGGTTAATGGATTAGGGTTTATGTATTTTTCAGCATGTATATATATGTGTTGTAACACTAAAAGGAATATAATGAAATATCAAGTTGGTCGTCCCAATTTGGGATCCAGGTGAAAATCTCTGTGTTTATATGTTTTATGTTTTATGATCTTACTATTGTTTATTTTCTGTTATAAGGTTCGTGTGTAGATAATTTATGTTCAGGGTTAAAACCTACATTTGGTATCAGAGTTGATTCGGCTTCAAGGGGACGCCTTTGATGCTGAGGGTTTTTCGCTTGGGCCTAAGGTAGACCTTGTTCAGTGGGAGATCTGCGGGATCGATTCTTGTGGTGAAAGAAGATGGTGAGCGGCAGAAAGATAGAGATCGAGAAATTAAATGGTCAGAGTTTTGAGTTGTGGAAGCTTAAGATGGAGGAGCTACTGGTGGATAAATATCAGTGGGTCGCGGTAGATCTAGGTACTAAACCAATGGAAATTTCAGATGAAGACTGGAAGAAACTGGATCAGAAGGATAAGAACACAATACGGTTGTGTGTCTCAGATTCAGTATTTTTGAATGTATCTGGGGAAGCTATGACGAAGAATTTGTGGGAAAAACTTGGGACTTTGTACCAATCTAAGTCTCTGGTGAATAAGTTGTTCCTACGGAAAAAGTTGTATAACCTGAGGATGAAGGATGGAGACTCAGTGACAGAGCATATGAATGCCTTCAATACTATGGTAAGTCAGTTGTCATATTTTGATATTAAAATCTTAGATGAAGATAAGCGCATCATTTTGTTGTGTTCTCTACCAGACTCGTGGGACAATCTGGTTATTGCAATAGGTAGCAATACAACTACCTTAAATTTTGATGACATTGTCTCAGCCTTGTTATCAGAGTAAATGAGAAGGAGAAATATGGAGGGCCAGAATGGATACTCCTTATCTGTACGAGGAAGGTCCCAAAACATAAACAATAACAAGGTTTCGAGTGGGAGATCCAAATCTAGAGGAAGATCTAAATCTCCTGGAAAGTTTATAAAGGTATGCTAGAAATGCGGAAAGGAAGGGCACTACAAAAGGGAGTGCAGATCTAAAGCTCCTGAGAAAGGAAAGGGATTTGATGATGCTCCTTCTGCAGAGGCAAAAACCACCTCAGATGAAGATGGGGATGTGTATTTGGATTCTTCTTAAAATACACATGTAGATCATGAGTCAAGGTTGATTGACTTAGGTGCATCCTTTCACTTCACTCCCCATCGAGAGTGGTTCTGCGAGTACGAGAAATATTATGGCGGTGTTGTCTTCCTAGGGGATGATAGGAAGGCCAGAATCGTCGGACGTGGAAAGGTGAAGCTGAAGCTACAAGGTGGAAGGACTAGAACACATCTTGGTGTTCTACATATTTCTGCATTGGCCAGAAATCTGATTTATATAAGAAAGATGGATGATGCAGGTGTACAAATAGTGTTCGAGAAAGATGCCTGCAAGATGGCTCTGGGAGCACTGGTGTTAATGTGTGGAGTTCGGACTGGAACTCTGTACAAGCTACCAGGTAGCACTGTTATTGATGGTTGTAACAGTTCTGTGGTTCCTGGAAGTGGAGTGGAAAGCCTAGCTGTCTCTGGAGAAAAGACCATGATATGGCATCAAAGGCTTGGACATATTGGAGAGAAGGGCCTTCGGATACTGCATAGAAATGTTATGGTATAAGGTATGTCTAATTGCTCTCTGGATTTCAATTTCTTCGAACATTGTGTATATGGGAAGCATAATCGGGTGAGTTTTCCTTCTGGTGCTAAGAGGGTGAACAAGATATTAGAACTTGTGCACAGTGATGTGTTTGGACCTGTGTCAATTCCATCACTGGGAAATTCTGTGTACTATGCTTCATTCATAGATGGGTTCTCAAGGAATACATGGATATATTTCTTGAGGAAGAAATCTGAAACTTTTGACAGATTTAAATAATTTAAGGCTCCTGTGAAACCGTGATGTTATACAAAGACAAAGGTATTGAGTGACAGACAATATGGTGGGGAGTTCTCAAAGAAGGAATTCTGAAGAGTTCTGTAAGGCGGCAGCATAGCATGGCAAGAAGACCATCTACACACACACTTAAAAAAATGGAGTTGCAGAAGAACAGCTGTATTGACTGATGTGTGCGTGGGGGCTACGTTCAGTGGGTACCGGTTAGGCGGGCAATTGGGTAGAGGTAGTGGAGATCGCATGCTATCCGGTTGCCGATCACCTCACCGGGCAGTTGGAGGACAAGATCACACAGGTATGGAGATTGTAGTAGAAACTCTCTTTCACATTCAAGGGTATTTGGATGTGATGCATATGCACATGTTCTGTGCTGCAGCAAGGACCAAGTTGGATAATAAATCTAAAAGGTGCATCTTTATTGGGTATAAGGATGGTTTAAAAGGTTACAAGCTTTGGAACCCAGAAACAAGGAAGGTTGTGTACAGCCGAGATGTGGTGATTAGAGAGGTGAAAGATGTTTTTAAACATAAATTCATACCAAAGGAAATTGAGAAGATAGAGTTTGAGCTAAAGGAGGATGAATCAGACTCTACAACAGAAGAAGACTCATAATATGAAGAGCCACAAACTCCAGCTATTAGAAGATCAGTTCGGGAAAGAAGGCAACCAGAAAGGTATAGTCCATTTGCTTTTTATTCAGGTTTTGCCTTAAATATAACTGATGATGATCCCAGAACTGTCAGGGAGGCAGTATATTCAGAGGATGGAAAACTCTGGAAAGAGGCCATGGTTGATGAAATGCCATCCTTACACAAAAATGAGGCATGGGATCTGGTGGAGTTGCCAGTTGGAAGGAAGCCCATCGGGATAAAATGGGTGGTTAAGAAAAATATGAATGTAGAAGGCAAGGTGGAGAAATACAAAGCTCGGTTGGTAGCAAAAGGTTATTCCGAGGTGCCGAGAATTGATTTTGGTGATATTTTTTCTCTTGTCCCCAAAGTTACTCTATTAGATTACTTTTATTTGTTGTTACTGAATTTGATTTTGAGATAGAACAGATGGATGTGAAGACAACATTTCTTCATGAGGATCTAGAAGAGGATATCTACATGAAGCAACTAGAAGGCTTTATGGTGAAGGGTAAGAAAGAACTGGTATGTAGGCTGAAGAAGTCTTTGTATGGGTTAAAACAATCACCAAGGATGTGGTATTAGAAATTTGATACCTACATATGGGGATTTGGCTTCACCAGAAGCAAAGAGGATCACTGTGTTTATTTTAAATCAATTGGTGACCTTGTTATTTATTTGCTCTTGTATGTGGATGATATGTTGTTGATTGGAAATGACAAAGAAATTATCCAAGATTTGAAGACCCAAATATTCTCCAAATTCGACATGAAAGATCTTGGTGTTGCAAACTAGATTTTGGTCATCGAAATTAAGAGAGATCGGAAAAAGAGGAGGTTAAACCAGAGGAAGTATGTCAAGACTATACTGCAGAGGTTCAATATGCAGGATAGTAAACCAGTGAATGTTCCTATTCCTGTAAGTCTAAAGCTGTCTACTGAAAAGTGTTCCAAGACACAAGAAGAAGAGGAGGATATGTCCTGTGTTCGATATGCAAGTGCAGTGGGTAGCCTAATGTATGTAATGGCCTATACTAGACCATACATTGCACATGCAGTGGGAGTATTGAGCATGTTTATGTCAAACCCAGGGAAGGAGCATTGGACAACAGTGAAGCGGGTTTTCAGATATTTACATGGCACTAGTGATTATGGCTTGTGCTACCAGGGAAGACCAGGATTGGAAATAATGTTGGACATTCGTGGTTTTGTTTATGTAGACTAGGCTAGAGATCTGGACTAAAGAAGATCTACAAGTGGGTATGTGTTTAGCCTATTTGGAGGCGCAGCCAATTGGATGAGTAAAAGACAGTTTGTAGTGGCTCTTTCAACTATAGAGGAAGAATACATGGCAGCCACTCACGCAAGCAAGGAGGCAGTTTGGTTGCAGAGATTGTGTTCAAGTATGGGGTTGGTACAAAAATCTATAAGGATAGACTGTGATAGCCAAAGTGAAATTTTCTTGGCTAAGAACCCTGCTTATCATTCAAACACAAAGCACATTGATGTTAAATGTCACTTTGTTAAAGATATGGTTGAGGCTAAAAGGGTGTTGTTGGTAAAGGTGGACACTTTTAAGAATGTTGCAAATGCATTGACGAAGTCTGTGAGCACTTAGAAGTTATTTTGGTGTAGATAAACGATGGGTGTTGAAGAATTGGACCAGTGACTAAGCTCTCTTGTGGCCCCCTGTGGAAATAAAACAACAAGTGGGAGAATGTTGGGTATGTGTTATATTCTTTCCACGACTAATCACATGCGGGGGGGTGATAGCCCCCCCTTTGCACTGGGCACAACGGGGGGGTAGTATCCCCCCCTGTTGGGGTCTGGGGCAGTGCCCCGGCAAAAATTTTTTGGTTCTTAATTTCTAGTGGGCAGTCCGTGCCCATGGTTTTGTGCATGGTTTTGCACATGGTTTTGGGGTACGATGGTTTTGGGCCCCTAGTGTTTTGTAGATCTGGTCAAGGGAACTACGGTTATGATCTAATCTAGGGTTAATGGATTAGGGTTTACGTATTCTTTGGCATGTATATATATGTGTTGTAACACTAAAAGGAATATAATGAAATATCAAGCTGGTCGTCCCGATTTGGGATCCAAGGTAAAATATCTGTGTTTATCTGTTTTATGTTTTATTCTCTCGCTATTGTTTATTTTTTGTTATAAGATTCGTGTGTAGATAATTTGTGTTCAAGGTTAAAACATACAAATATCTTGATATTCTTCCTTGTCATATTTTCCACCAAGGCTTTGAAGGTACAGAACCACATGAAAGCCTCATCCTTATTCTTCAAGAAATATATCCAGGTTTTGCGAGAGAAATCATCTATGAATTTCATATAATAAGAACATCCTCCCAAGGATGTCACAGGCAGCATACCAGATATATCAGAATGTATCAATTGCAAGACATCATATGTATTTGTGACACTTGAGGGGAAAGGTCCCCTTTTATTTTTTCCTTCAGCACAGCCCTGACATACACCTTAATGATCATTTGTGAACTTGGGCATCCCCATCACCACCTTCCTTTCTTTGGGAAAGGCTTCATAGTGAAGGTGTTAAAATATCTGATGCCATAGTTTAGTATGTCAAATAGTATCACACGTCATTGCTCCCAGTGGACTTCTTTCAACCTTGTAGAGTGTATCAACTATAAACCCAATCTTGATAGCTTCCTTGAAACTCTTCTTCCAGATACGCACCTTCCCATCAATGAATGCCACATTGAAACCTTTTTCCTCCATGGCCAATATAGACACAAGTTTCTTCTTCAAATCAAGTACATATAGTACATCTTGCAGGCGGAGGACTTGACCTTGAGACAAGTGGAGGGTCACATACCCTTTCCCTTTCATGGGATATATGGCATTATCTCCAAGGATAATTTTCAGATTAACATCTTTCTCAACAATGTCAGAAAGTGCTTCTTTGAACCCGGTGATGTGCCTTGAGGCACCACTATCTATCAACCAGACATCCATTGTGTCGGGTGGATATGTAGCAGAGAGGGCAGATACAAGAAAGAATTGATTTATTTTATCAACAACTTTTTATTCCTCATACTTAGAATTTCTTGACCTTTTGAAAGGTTCCCCATTTCCACCAAAGTAAGCCTTCCTCTTTCCTTTGAACCTGTTGTTCCTTTGATTTCCATTCCTCCAGTTGTATTTGTTGTCATCATCATCGGGAGAGTCCTTCTTGAAAGGAAATTCTATAGCATATTGTCTAGGCTTGTGGAAAGTGTAACATTTTCCTTTTTTTCTTGGGCCCCTACTCTTCCTTTGTTCTTCGGACTGCCATATTTCTTCTTCTTAGCACGAGCAGTGAAGGAAATATTTCCTTCATTTTCATATTCCTTCATCCTTGTTTATTCTTTTACGCATCTCGATAGTACTTCACCAAAATCAGGTATGACATTGTTATTGAGAATGGTAGTGTTGAATACATGCCATTCGGATGAGATACCTCCAAGTTCAGTGAGAACCATCTCTCGATCAACTATTGTCTCCCCAAAATCCAGAATATTATTCTTGATTTCGGTCAGCTTCATAAAATATGGTGGAACAGAATCATCCCTGCCTTTCTTCATATTCTTCAATTGGTTCTTGAAGAATAGGACTTGATTCACATTGTTGGCCTTGAACATGTTGACCAACTTATCATACATCTGTTTGGATGTTCCCAACTCAGAGATGTAGGCAACCAGACTCTTATGAATTGAGTCCTTGATCATCATCTTTGCTTTGATTTCCCCCTTCTTGTACTTTGATTTGGCAATAGTAGTTGCAGTGGATGGAGGCTCTTGGATTTTACACTGCACATAGTCCATGACATCTTGGTCTTCCAACATAAGATCCAATGTCACCTTCCAGGCATGGAAGTCTTCCTTCCTAGTCAAATTTTCATTAGATTTAAAGCCATTGTAGTTTTAGGAACCCATCTTCTTCTTCGGTGATTTCTACAAACTAGGGCTTTGTCTTCACCTCAAATCTGATACCATGTAAAATTTTGTATATGTTCTATGCTTGATGCAACTTTAATTTTTATCCCAATATTAATCAACAATCACATAAACAAGAAATTAAAATGCAGATAGAACATACCCGTAGATCGACAGAAGACGAGCCAAAAATATATATGCGTGTTGGTGTGTTACGGCAGTCAAGAGGATGCTTCGACCAAAAAAGTCTCAATACGGTTAGCCAACTAGAAGTGTCACACAACCCTCTAGGATAGCTAAATCAGTCAACCCCAAAGGTCAAAAAAATTCAACGCTGTCAGTCAATGGTCAACGCAAATAGTAGCAGCAGCTAGGTCAATGCAGCAAAGTCAAAGTCAACATCTAGCTTTGGGAATAGTGCCAAAAAATGTCGATTGAGGAAATAGAAAGTTTGGGAGAGTTTCAAGTCAATTTTACCATGTGTTGACCAAATGCAACGTTGTTCAATGCTTCGGTAGAAACCCTAGGCCGAAAACAGATTTTTCTCCTTACTAAAATTTCCCACATGTGAAGAGAAGAGCCTCCAAGGTCATCGAACCAATCAGATGATGAAAGATAAATGTGTGAGGATTATAAAAGTGAAAATTTCTTCCAAATTTGACCAATTTATATCCATCAATGAGGGTGTGTGACACAACTGCTGGGGCTTCAAACCTTCAGGCTGACCTCACATATTTTGAATAAATTCAAAATAAATGTTCTCCTCATTGGATCAAGATGATCTTTAGATCGATCTTGCACCTCCCTGAAAGAGGAGTCCAATAAAAATATTGGCATATTCATCTGAGCATCACAACATGGAGTTTGGACCTAGCTATCCAAAATTAATAGGGAGCACATTGAGGACTTCTAAAAATTGAATATAAGGGTAGTTGATATTCCATAGGAACACATGATTGATGTCTTCATTCAGACTTCAAAGGATAACATCTAACATGAGGTTCATGTTTGGGAACCTAACTCATTGGAGAAGGCATTCATGTTGGAAAGATAAATTAAATGTAAAATTATGGTGAAAAGGAATCCTACCACTCACATCTATAAATATGGAAGTGTTGATACTCCTAGACTTCCACAACCTACAAGGTTAACACCACAACAATTGGAAGAAAAAGGAGCAAAAGGGCTTTTGTACAGTTGTGATATAAAATATGCAAAAGGTCATAAGTGTGCCGAGAAGAAATTATTTTACATAGATGTGAATAGGAGGAATAAAATGAACAAGAAACTTCAAAAGAAGAGGATATACACCAAGAACCAACCCTAGAAGAAGAAGAAATGATTCTGACAATATCGTGTAATGCATTGGTAGGAATTACCACTCCTCAAACTCTCAATATAGAAGGAAATATCAAGAAGAAAAAGGTAATAGTGTTGATTGATTCAGGTAGTACCCATAATTTTATTCATTGTAAGGTATCCAAGGAATTTAATTGTTTCCTATACCCAGCACCGAAATTTCAAGTGATAGTTGCAAATGAAGGAATATGTATTGAATAGTCAAATTATTTCCATTCCAATGGGAGGTGCTGATGTTGTACTAGGAGTACAATTTTTACAATATTTGGGGACAATAGCTTTTAATTTTCAAGAACTTTTCTTGAATTTTTTTTTTCAGAAGGAAAGGAAGTCAAATTACGGGGTATCGTAGGGAAGTCAAGAATGATAATAAGCTCTAATGTCGTGACAAAGCTTTTGGATAAAGAAAAAAGAGGCTTAATTTCACAATTATGATCACTAGAAGTTCCAACATCAAAATCATCTATTTCTCTAGATCCCCAAAAAGTCTTGGACACTCCTTCCAAGGTGTCTAAAACTCCCAATGGACTCCCACCTATTCATGATCATGATCATGCTATTCACTTGATTCCGGGATGTTTTCCTCCAAACATTAGGCCTTATAGATATCCTTATTTCCAAAAGAGTGAAATTGAATGTATGATTGCAAATATGTTAGAGGTTGGTAGTGTTAGCTCTCCGTAATTTGTAAGATTGGCAATAAAAAACGATAGAGGACAACATCAAACCACTTTGGAGTCCAGGACCTAACCTTGCCTGACTAAGAGAGGGCTCTCTCTATTCCTAATGATTTATGATTTATCTTGATGAATATAATTGCGTATATTAGGCTAGTTATAGAGATTATGAGAACTGTTGGTTTTGATTGGTTGGGTGGTTCGACATACAAAGTTGTGAGGCTAAATCCATTGAGCTATGGAGTCATAAGAGGCTTAATTGTGCATCAACGTTTCCAAGGGGAATTCATAGGGCAAGCTAACTATGAAAACTGGATCTTACTGGTAGTGTGAATATGAGATGAAAGAAAGCAGTGGTTTCAATGATAGCTAAAGAGAAGTTAAGAATTATTTAACTAGACTTTAGAGGAAAACATTGAGATAACAAAAACAGACAGAATTAAGGTGCTCTCTTAGAAAATCTTAATATAAAACTTATGTTTTGTAATCAAAGAAACATGATGCGCAACATGAAAATACAGAGGAAAAAATTAACGCAGAGGAAAGAACGTCGCCATTAACATAGCTCATGAATCCTGTGAATGGTCTCTTAATTATTGAAGCCGAGCTCAAAATAGTTACAATGCTCCAATACAATGATCTTTTACAACATAGAGTCTAGCAATGTTCCAACCCTTGATAATGAAAATTCAAGTTGTATTTAACTAAAACTTGAGTCGTTTGCCCTAATCTACTTGGGTCAAACTGCATTTATTACAAAACAACTGAAATTAAACAAGCATGGCCATGCAAGGCTTGAGCAAAAGATCTATGACAACATATGTTGTGAAACCAACTCCAAAAATAGAAGAAAATAGATATCAATGCCTTATAAATAAGCCACATCGAGGGGGAAACCTCCAATACATTACATGAATGAACGATTCTTGGATGATACAAATTACAAAACATCCTATCTATATATAGGATTCCATGGGGCCACAATGTAATCCTAGCCGACCTAACAATAATAATTTAAGGGCACAATAATAAAAATATGGTGGTTACAGGGGTACAATAATAATAATAATGGGGTTACACTAACAAAAATAAGGGACTATACTACTAATATAGGGACCTAACATGCCCCTCTCCCTCAAAAAAGTGCTTTCCTCAACTCTTGAGTAGATCTGCGTTCTTCTGTATAAAATTCTCATCCTCCCATGTAGAATCTTCAGTGGGTAAGTTCTTCCACTTGATGAGATACTCTGAAATTGATCGATTCCGTAGTTGTCGAGTTCTTGTTTCCATGACCGCTTCTGGTTCCAATATGATTTTTCCTTCCTCATCAAGTTCTGGCAATATTGTTTGAACTGGAAGATTTTCTCCTATAACCTTCTTTAAGCATGAAACATGGAAAACTGGATGTACTCGCGAAGAAGCAGGAAGCTCCAGTTTGTATGCCATAGTACCAATCTTTTGCAACACCTTGTAAGGACCATAGTACTTTGGCGATAATTTATTATCCTTCTTAGCTTGCTTGAGGGACATTTGTTTATATGGTTGTAGCCGTAAAAATACCCAATCTCCTATATCAAAACTTCTCTCGCTGCGATGTTGATCTGCTTGTTGTTTCATTCGATTTTGTGCCAAATTCAAGTTATCCTTTAAGAGTTGGAGAACTTCTTGCTGATGCTCGATGTGATCTTCCACTGCTTGAACCTTCGAATTTTCCCTTAAAGATGATGTGATCGATGGTGGATGATATCTATAAAGTGCCATAAATGGGGTCATTTTTGCTGCAGTATGGAAGGAAGTGTTATACCACCATTCAGCGAGAGGTAACCACTTGACCCATTGTGTTTGTTTATCAGATACAAAACAACGAAGACATCCTTCCAAACATTTATTTACTATCTCAGTTTGACCATCAGATTGAGGATGATAAGATGAGCTATGAGCTAATTGAGTACCCCAACAAGAAAATAACTCCGTCCAAAAATTTCCAGTAAAAATGGGATCTCTGTCGCTCACAATAACCCTTGGGCTTCCATGTAGCTTTTGAATTCTGTCCATAAATGTAGTAGCAATCGTACTTGCTTTAAATGGATGAGATAATGCACAAAAGTGTGCATACTTGGTAAGTCTATCAACTACCACCATGATGACACTCTTTCCTTCAGACTTAGGTAAACCTGTGATAAAATCCATTGAAATCTCCTCCCAATGTTGACTTGGAATGGATAAAGGTTGTAGAAGTCCTGGGGTCTTAATTGTTTCCACTTTATTCTGCTGGCAAACCAAACATTCCGCCACAAACTTTTGAATATCAGATTTAAGGCCATCCCAAAAAAATTCTTTCTTCACCCTGTGGTAAGTTTTTAAAAATCCTGAGTGTCCTCCTAAAGGAGAAGTGTGCAATTCCAGAAGAATCTTTTGTTTTAGTTGGGAATTATTACAAAGATATAATCGATCTTTGTACCATAAGGAATCATTTTTCCAACTAAATGTATTAGATGTACTAGGATCTTGCTGCAACTTTTGAATGAGTGTCCATACTTCTTTGTCCTTCTTCCATTCATCTCTTTCTTTGGTTATCCAATTTGGTTGGATAATAGAAATGGCACAAAGCAATGCTTCCACCTCTTCATTCTTTCTTGAGAGTGCATCTGCAACAACATTTAGCTTCCCTTTTTTGTAGAATATTTCAAAGTCATAACCCAACATCTTTGTGACCCATTTTTTCTACTCTTCTGAAGATAGTCTTTTCTCCAAAAAGTGTTTAAGACTATCATGATCAGTTTTTACCTTGAAGTGTCTTCCCATTAGGTAAGTTCGTCAATTCTTTAGTGTATGCAGTATTGCTAACATTGCTTTCTCATAAATATCTTTCTATAAATACTTTCCTTTGATTGGACGACTTCCAAAATCAATGGGTCTTCCTTCTTGCATTAAAACAACACCAATTCAATTTCCCAAGGCATCACATTCTACAATAAAGGTTTTTGTGAAGTTTGGCATAGCTAAGACCAGTGCTAGGAACATTGACTCTTTAAGATGTTCAAAGGCCTTAGTTGCTTCAGGAGTCCATGAAAATCCATCTTTCTTTAGTAATGTTGTTAGAGGTGCTACTATTTTTCCATAATTCTTAACAAACTTTCGATAATACTCTGTTAACCCAAGAAGTCCTCGCAACTGCTGTAGTATTCCGAAAATTAGCATGCAGCTAATGGGAATATTAAATTTTGTTTATTGCACTTAGTAGGTGAATAAATGGGAGAAAGAGACCCATACTTGTCTTGTGTTGGCATAAAATCCCTCTTGGTGTGAAAAGGGGATAACATAGTGGATGGATTTTGCACTTCCCATATGTGAACAGGAAAAGAATAATGTTGATTCAGTCAAGTTGACCAAGTCAACAACGCAACATGGAGGAGTAGTCTTGGTAGAGATACAATGCAGTTTTGGAGGGAAAGTATTCACATGGTGTTGGAAACCCTAATAGGTGGGACCCAAGGTGAGGATGCTCACAAAATTTATGAGGAAGATAGCAGACATTTGGGGTTAGCTTATGGATTATTGATCTTGGTCTGATTAGACACTTGAGCATTCTTCAGCTGTTGAGTTGAGTATGCAATGTTGTTCAGCACAAGGCATTCCTGCTTAGGGATTCCTTCTCCTTCATTGAGTGATCACTTGGAGCAGTTATGTTCTTCATTTTCCCACATCTGGGCTTTAGGCCAAGCACCCCCTTTAGCTACAACATTATTCCTATAGCAGGAAACGTTGTGTTGCAGTGTGTTGCAATGGGAGACTTATAACACCAGCTCTTGAGCATATCTTTCAAAGGAGGGAGCTCCCGTTTCTTTGAAAGATCTGTATAGGAGATTCCAGAGCACATTTCACATCCTGGCATGTGGCCAAATTAGTTTCCATCCACTATATTGCATTTTACTAAATAAAGTGGGTCATTTTCCAAAGTGTTGTAGTAGCAGGGTTTGAACCCTTGCTTGTGAGCTTGTTCCTTGGAGAAAGGGCCAACCCTTTTCCTGGAAAGCTTTATACTTAATTCTTATTCTATTATTTGTATATTTTAGTCATATATATATATTTCTATAGTAAAACTACGTTTTTTAGATCCAGATCTGTAGATATGCATTTTTATACATTGTACCCTCATGAAACCCTTGCCGGGTTGGTCTTATTTTGTATAAAAAGAAAGGAATATCCATTTTCTTAGCCATTAGATGATTGTACACTTCTGATCTCTTATTTATTATCATTTTCTACATAAACCCTCATTAAAATAATGCATTACTTTCTTCAGTACTTTATGCATGAGTCAGGCTATGGGGTTTGGGCTTATTTGAGCTGCATTGACTTGGGGAGATCTGTTTATGTTGGCTAGAGTGATCTATTTCACCTATAATTCTACATGTGAGTTGTATATGATGTATTATAAGGGATCCAAGTCCCATTCCTCACAGGTATAGTGTTTTTTTCTAAAGACAACTATTTTATGCCCTATATTGCTGCATTTCCCCACTTGGGAAGGAGGATATAGGCCATATACTTGCTGAGGTTATTTCATCTACTTGTGAGATTTTATTTTAAATATAATGTGCTGATCTACATTTCCATGCTCATTATTTTCTGAAGCTCCAACTTTAGAATATCTTAAGGTATTCTATTTGTTGTAGGTTTTCCCTATTTTGGGATATTACAGTGGTATCAGAGCTGCCATCTTGGCTCAGCTTATGGATTTTAGATCCAATCAGAAGATAAGAAGAAGAGGAGAACAAAATTATGGAGAGGATGATATTACTCTCATCAATTTTCATATCTAAGAGAAAAGAAGAAAGATGCAATGAAACTCCTAGAGGGTTTCGAGAAGGAGAGAGTTGCAGTGAGACATCTAGAAGGTTTCGAGAGGAAGAATAAGATCCATGAATTTCCTATTCTCATGGAGGAAGTGGAAAGCAATAATACCACTTAGAACATGAGATCTTGAGTGGGTATTTGGCAGAATACAAGTTCCAACCTAGGGCTCTCAAAGAGACCCTACATTTTCCTCAGTTTATTCAACTGAGAGAGGAAAGAAGACCATGAAGTAAGAGGATGATAAGAGGAAATAGATTCCTATTGTCTACATTTAATGGATCACTCGAGGGTGCATCAAAGACTTGGGTGATGAAACTAGAAACATTTTTCCTACTACATCCAGTAGTGGAAAAAGGGGTTGTTGAGATCTCAACGCTGCACTTGGAGGGCAAGGAAAGCTCTTGGTGGATCAACCATGTAATTCATGCAAGCGTATCTAATTTTTCTGATTTTACTCATCAAGTAATCAGAAGATTTGACAGTAGAAGATCAGAGGAGGAGGAGTCCTCTTCTCCACTTGAGGAGCCTTGTACCAGTGTTGTCACAATCATGGAGGGGCAACCATCTATAGCAGTAGTTGGATCAGCCAACACATTGAAGAGGGGAAATCTTGCAGCCCTACAAGAGGTTTCCAATGCTCACCAAGGTATGCATGTATTTCCATTTCTGATCATTTCAAAAAATCTTATGGGAAACCTTCGGAATTTGTCCTCACATGGTCAAGGATCAAAATGCATTGTTGTGGTGAAGCAGCAAGCTTGCACTGTGCTGTGTGACCCTAGAGGGATGAACATTCATTCCATTGCACCTCTATTGAGTTGCATGCAGCATGAGGAATTAGGGTGCAAGATTGTGGAGGGCATGATGAATGTTGTGCCACTTTATGTTAGTATTTGGCCTTTAGCACACTTGTATTCTTTTGGATTTAAGAGATTGATTGATGAGAGGACTTATCTGAAAGATATCCAAGGAGTTACATCTCAACTTTCCATGAGGTGTAAGGAGGAATATTTTCTTTGGGAGATTGGTGGTCTTCATTTGGAAGATACCAAGGGGAAGAATGAATGGATACATCCACACTTGGATGAATGGAGGTGGATGGAGAGCAAGAGGTTGGTGAGCCACTTGCAGATCTATGACACAGGGCAGCAAGAAGTAAGGCTACGTTGGCTACTCTTGAGAGAGTTTGGCCATATTGGGTCATACTCCTTGTGAAGGAGTATGTGGTGGATGGAGGCATGGCATGGTACCCATATGATATAACAACAAGAGTTGGTGTTGCTATGGTTACACTTGGGAGAGTATGGGTAGAAATTTTCTCATACTTTTCATGATATTTCCAGAGAGAAGGAAGGCACATTCAAGGTGCAAGGAGGCTATGCTTCATCATTGGAGGATTATGAGAGTCTTCCATGTCGGAAGAAGATCTTCTCACATAGCAGCATGATGTTGTATGGCTTTGGCATGTGGAATTTCAAAGGGAGAAGTCATGGAGTGACAAGAGCCTTGTTACTAAGGCCTACAACGTTGTCACTTGAGAGCATGTTCCTATTGATGGAGTGTTCCAAAGGGAGTATGTGCCCTCTCTTCTTGCAGATTTTTATGAGAAGATTCTCATGGGAGGACTCTCTCATGGACCTCACCTTCAGCTCACACATGATTCATGGTAAGATATACATTTATGTGCTTGTTGATTACTCTATTGAGTATTTGTATTTTCTCACCATATGTAAACAGTGCATTCCTCCACAAGAGAGCAAGATTATTTATGGGTTTCATGGTCACTTTAGGGCCAAATTTTGTGATGATGATAACCCATCTCTACATTACTTTGGGCAAGTGTTTTATTTTTTTTATTGTATACACCTGATATATATTGCTGCTTACTAGTTCATAGTAGATGAGCTAACATGCATAGTTGAAAATTCCTTGGAGGACAACTTGCCACTTGATGCTCTGAATCAGAAGCTGAAGAGACTGTGTTTTATCCACTAGAGAGACCATGTGTATCATCCAAACTTGCACATAACCTTCAGCCATTTTCTGATTTTGATTCCATATGGTGATGATGTGCCATTCATTTTGAATGGGATGATTTGGGCCAGCAGGATCAATGACTTTGGAGAGAGGATATTGGGAGATTCAATGTTCTTCTTGCCACTTGAGGGCAACCATGTTGCAGCCCAAGATCATCATACCCTCTACACTTACCACAAGTGGAGAGTTGGACAACATGGGATAGGCCCTCTTTCCTATCATCTTCAATTATTCAGCCCATCTACACTTTAGGAGCCAAAGGTGGAGGGAGTTGTGCATGAGTTGCCATGTTGGAGGGTAACTCATTTTATATGGATGATAGCTTGGGGGGTTCAGGTTTCACTTGGGAATGATAATTTCCCATGCACTTAAAACTCCATGCCTTGAGAGGACCTCTAGACAACACATAGTTGTCTTCTTGGGTATGTTACTTTTGCATGATGATAGCCATTTGGGATGTGCACCAAATGCGGATTTGTTTGCTTGGGAGAGGCACTATAGAGTTTCATTGTTGATACAACATATTATTCTTTGGGGGAGCTCATCATATGAGGATGCTACAAGAGGAGGGAAGGATAATTTCCAGTTCTATCCTTGTAGTTGATTTAGGACAAGCAAAATTTAGGAGGGGATGACTGTAATATTCCTAAAATTAGCATGCAGCTGATGGGAATATTAAATTTTGTTTCTTATACTTAGTAGGTGAATAAATGAGATAAAGAGACCCATACTTGTATTAAAACAAAAGGTAAAGTTTCAGAAAAAGGAGCAATTTCGTATTTGATTTTTCACTTCCCATGTGTGAACAGGAAAAGAATCATGTTGATTCTACCAAGTCAATGCCAAGCCAACGCAACATGGAGAGTAGTCTCTGCAGAGACATAAATGCCAGAGGGTGCTATTCACAGTTAAAACTCATTAGTGGGACACAAGGTGAGGAGGCTCACAAAATTTATAAGGAGGAATATAGCAGACATTTGGGGTTAGCTTATGGATTATTAATCTTGGTCTGCTTCGACACTTGAGCATTCTTCAGCTGTTGAGTTGAGTATGCAGTGATGTTCAACACAAGGAATTATTAGGGATTCCTTCTCCTTAAATGAGTGATCCCTTGGAGGAGTTATGTTCTTCATTTTCCCACATTTGGGCTTAAGGCCAAGCACCCCCTTCAGCTACAACGTTATTCCTGTACCAGGAAACACTGTGTTGCAGTGGGAGACTTATAACACCAGCTCTTAAGCTTATCTTTCAGAGGAGGGAGCTCCCCTTGCTTTGCAAGATCTGTACAGGAGATTCCAGAGCACATTTCACATCCTGGCATGTGGCCGAATTAGTTTCCATCCACTACAACACATTTTACTAAAGAAACTACGTCATTTTCCAGAGTGCTGCATTAGCAGGGTTTGAACCCTTGCTTGTGAGCTTGTTCCTTGGAGAAAGGGCCAACCCTTTTCCCAGAAAGCTCTGTATTTCATTCTTCTTCTGTTATTTGTATATTTTAGTCATATATATATAGTGTTGTGGTATAGCTATATTTTTCAGATCCAGATCTATAGATGTGCATTTTTATACATTGTACTCTCATGAAACCCTTGCCGGGTTGGTGTTATTTTGTATAAAAAGAAAGTAATCTCCATTTTCTCAGACATTAAATGATTGTACACTTCTGATATATTATTTATTATCATTTTCTACATAAACCCTCATTAAAATAACACAGTACTTGCTTCATTACTTTCTGCATGAGTCAGGCTATGGGGTTTGGGATTATTTGAGCTGCATTGACTTGGGGAGATCTGTTTATGCTAGCTAGAGTGATTTATTTCACCTCTAATTATGAATGTGAGTTGTATATGATGTATTCTAAGGCTTCCAAGTCCCATTTATCACAGGTATAGCATTATTTTCTGAATATAGCTGGTTTATGCCCTATATTTCTACATTTCCCCACTTGGGAAGGAGGATATAGGACATATACTTGCTAAGGTTCTTTCATATCTCGGTGAGATATTTTTTACATCTAATGAGATGATATAAATTTCCATTCTGAAGCTCCAACTTTATAATATCTTAAGATATTCTATTTGTTGTAGGTTTTCCCTATTTTGGGATATTACAGTGGTATCACATCCAACCACTATACCAAAAGCTTCAACTGTTAGTGAGGGTAGCATCCCAGGGTGTTAATGGTGGGCCTAACCCACCGGAGCATCTAAGGGTAGGGGCCCTTACGCATCACCCCTCATTACACAGACCCGGACACGTCGCTGCAGGCCCTACCCGCACACGGGATATTACAACGCACCACGCTCCGCAAGTCTTGACCTCGCGACCTCGACTTTGATACCACGTAGATCCAACCACTACACCAAAATCTCTAACCATTATTAAGAGCAGCATCCCAGGGTGTTAAGGGTGGGCCTAACCCCATCGGAGCATCTGAGGGCGGGGGCCCTTGCGCAGCACCCCTCATTACAAAGACCTGGACACGTGGTTGCGGGCCCTACCCGCACACATGATATTACAACTGCTTTATGGTTGTGGGGACTTTCCATTCTTTAATGCCTTTATTTTATTAGGGTCTACCTTAACACCCTCGTGAGATACAATATGACCCAGATATTCCACCTCTTGTACTCCAAAGAAACATTTGGATGTTTTTGCATATAATTGTTTCTCCCGCAATAGTTTGAGCACCCTGTCAACATGTTCAAGATGATCCTTCCAAGACCTACTGTAAATTAGTATATCATCAAAAAATACTTTCCAGCAATAAATTTTCCGTTAGGTCCCTACATACTAGTAGTGTCAATTATTGTTGTTAGCAACTCCCCCTTTATTAGCATATTGTACCGCAACCCCATATTGTTATTATTGTGCCCTTAAATTATTATTGTTAGGTTGGCTAGGATTACACTATGGCCCCACTAGGATTACATTGTGGCCCCATGGACTCCTATATATAGAAAGGAGGTTTTGTAATTTGAATCATCCAAGAATTGTTCATTCATGTAATGTATTGGAGGTTTCCCCCTCAAAGTGGCTTATTTTTAAGGCGTTGATATCTCTTTTCTTCTCTTTTTGGAGCTAGTCTCACAACATTGGTATCAAGGTGCATGAGATTCTAGGGAAGCTTCTATGTTAGTTCTCATAATCAACAATATTGGCAAAGTCCGATCTCGTAGAGAAACATCGTTTCCAACCACTTCCCAGATTCTCCAAGGATTCAGTTCCCCTCTCGGGATCCGAGAGGAATCTTCTGCAATAAGTGCAAAATGCAAAGATGGATTTTTCTTTGAAGTCTTGGGTAATGATATTAGGCTAGTTATGAAGGCTGAGGGTTTTGTTTGTTTTTTGATGGTTGAGCATGATTACAGTTTGAGGTGGAAATTTCTAAATGCAAAGAGTTTCAAAGGTGAGAAGTTGAAAGAAAATAGAACAAGCTTTGGCCACGAAGATAGATAATTGCAGGTTTTAGTCCATTGGGATATGGAGTCATAATAGGGTTTAATTGGAATAGCAACAGGTAAGAGTGGTCCATGGGCAAGTCATCTATGTCTAAGGATCTCTTTGAAGTTTGATTTATGGAATGAAATGATACAATAAGAAGGAGAAATAAACAAGATGTTAACAAAGAGCAACCCAAGATCCGGTAAGTATTTTTAAATCCAGCTAACTTTATATAAACCTTAAGAAAAACATGAAAGCAATACTAGATCTGTAAGTAATTTTAAAACTAATAAAATTTCTTTGATACACTTTTCAATAGAAATACTTTAAAACAAAGGTAACTTAAGGAAACTTTTGGACAAGAAACTATATGGTCATTTCACCATAAATCCCTCTCCTAGCTCGCTTTACTGTTACTTTCAAGACCAACACAAGACAACATGTAATGGCCCAAGATCTCGGTAAGTACCAACGCATCCAACGGCCTTTAACACATTCCAAGGGAAATATTCAGACAGCCTTTGGGGATAAAAATAGGACCAGGGCACACCATATCTTCCATAGTTCATCTCTACTTAACTAGTACTGAACATAACATTCAAGAATAATAATTCATCTAAGACAATAAGACGAGGGAACACCAACATTCCTATGCTTGTACAGAATTAAATCATTCCTAAATAACACAGTTTAGAAGAAAACATTCAGATAAAGATTTTCAGTCAGAGAAGGTTACTGATGTACAGTAGGTCCTAACTCTATGCATGTTGTTCTTTATAAGAGACTATGAAACACAGTGAAAAAAGAAACAAAATAACAAGTTACAATTAGAGAAACATCACTGTCAACATAGACCAGGATCCCATAAATGAGCTTGTATTGATGCTCCAAACCAGTTACAGCTTTAAGTCCAATGCTTTAGTTTAGCATCCATCTACACATCTCAGCCTAAACTATCTATCACTAGCAGAGCTCCAAGAGCCAGTGAATCACTATTTACAATCATAAATTTAAGCTCAAGTGTATATCAAATTTCTGCAACCAACCCCTCACTCATCTTCTACAGTAGTATATATAGAAGAATGAGGAGGTGAGATTTGATAAAAAATCTCCAGTTTACAATTAATATAGACTTAATGGCTTATTGGCCCTTGGGGGGCTCAATGAAGAAACTTTCATACATATCCTCTGTATTAAATGATTTACATAAATATTTAAGCTCGGTGGGAGCTTTTTTTTACCTTTAAGGCTCTGTGTGGCGTCGAAGTAACCCTGCAGATGTTTGTCATTAATTTCCTTGGCAGATTTTCCTCTTTGGCTGCATTTTGAGACAAATATCTGATCCTGATCAATAAATTCGGCCTCTGATTGAATACTTTGAGGCACAGGTGGCATCGTGGTAGCTAAAGGGATCAATTTGCCTCAATTGTGGCAGTGGAGGTTTTCATGTCGATAAAACACTTCAGATTTTCTTTAAACTATGTTCTAATTGGGGATTAGGATTTTGATAAACCATCTTAGACATAATCCCCACAATAGCTGTCTTCAAACTTCTATTCTGGCATATTTCTGGTTTTCTGCACTGATACTCTTTCACTGTGCTTGATTCATGTTTTTTTGCTGGTGTGCAGGGCTGCGCAGGGGTTGAATGGCATCAATGCCTCACGAATCATTGATAAAACGTGAAGTCTAAACCCTGCGATGATTTTCTTTAGTGAATCGAAGGCAGGAGGATCGTCACCCTCTACCTTTGAAATTTCTTCAGTCATGGCAGAAAAATCACTTGAAACCCTACAAAATACGAACAAAAATTATAAAATCCATGCATATATAGGTTTACTGCTTCAGAAGGCATGTGGAGGAAGCGTGGCCATTGGATGGCATCATCCAACGGTCAGGATTGATCGGGAGAAGGCGTAGTGAAGGCAGAAGAAATGTTAAATCAGTGTCGTCGATCGAGAAGAGATCGAGGGTCGGGAGTGGAAACGGGAAGTCAAAGTGGAAAACGTTGACTGGGCGATCGAAACAGAGCGATGAAATGTGGGCTGTCGATCTGCAGATAAGATTGATGATGGAGATTCGTTAAATGCCGCGTCGTAGCACGGTTAACTGTCGGGCATCTTCAATGAGCGATAGCCATCGGATGGGCGGCCTCAGATCGGACAACACGCATCAATATCGCGCTGGGTCCATGTCCGAACGTTAACATGTGATGGACGGTGGTTTTGTGAACAGTACCCAGGCCACGCGTCAATCGTTGAATGGAATCCCTGCTAATCAGGAAAAAACCGCCCTGGCCCAAAGGCAGTGCGATAGATACCACACAGTTTTGCAATTGTTAGTGGATGGCGGGGACCACCGGGGTGACGGACTCTACGTCGTCGATCTACAGATTGGATCGATGGCAGAGATTGACTGGGGTTTGAACTGGCAGAAAAACTTAGAAAATAATTAAAAACCCAAAATTTGGAAATAACATAAGGTTTTAATATTTTCGGGCAGGGGGGCAGGGGCGGGATATATATGTAATATGATCAGGCGCCCGGCTACAGGGCCTTTGGGCGCGTGGAGAAATATATGACTGAGGGTCAATGGGAAAAGGGATAGGACCCATATATGTCCAACATGTGGGTTCTTATGGTTTTTTAATGGTTTTCCAAGGATATTGAGGGTTCCGATATAGTTTAAAAATGAGTTTTAAACCATGTAAAGAGGATTTTCATGAAAGGGAGAAAAGGAATCATGAAAACAGAGGAGTTTTATGGAGAAAGGGGAGCAAATGAAAGTTAGTTTTGGAAGAAGGGGAAAAGGGAAATGGTGCTTGCAGCAGTATTTTGGCTTGGAAATCAGTAGGATTTCTGAGTTCTAAAGGGAAACAGAAGTGAAGTTTTGGACAGAGGAAAAGGCATGAGGCCTTCAAGAGTCTTCAAGAGCCAACAATTTTTAGCAATGAAATTTGTTCCTTGAAGGCTCAAAAAGTCTTAGCCACCTTTTGCTATAACAAATTTTATAGGTGGCTAACAGTGGCTCCACTTGGGGATGATCCCTTCTTGAAGGCATCAAGAACTTTAGACTTGCATTCTCTGGGAGGCTGACCTATGCCACATCCATTATGTTCTCTGAGAGGCTGACCTCTGCTTGATCCATTGGGTTTCCCTTCCTTTTCTGGGATGATCTTCTCTAAAAAAATATTAGCAGCTATGAAAACAATGGATCTTCATCAATACAAACTTTATACCTACCCAATCCTACTGATCTAACATTTTTTCTTCATTAGAGTGCACTTGGATTGGAAAACTATTTTCATAACATTTTATTCTTTTGAAAGCAAGAAACCTAATCTATTTCTACTCCTTATTTCTCCATGGACTCAAATTAAACAGTTGAGCCCATATGATTCTCTACCTAATCTACTGTCTGTTGGGATTAAACTGTCCAAAAGACTTTATTCTCTAAATTCTACAACATAAATTGAAAATCACCCAAGTCAGGGTTGAATAGTCTAACTTGATGTTGGTTTATGGCATAAGAACAAACTGCACATAGACATTTATTTTGCAGAAAATTTAAAACAAAATGGAAGGCTTAAGATCTGAAAGTTTCTCATCATGGCCTTCTCTTTTTACAACTCTGTTTTGGCTTTTGTTTGAGTTATTCCTCCTTTGTTCTCTAGTTCATATTTTGAGCTAATTAGAACCAGATTTACATATTTTTTGACTCAGAAAATAAAACAGATTTGAGTCATATCTCTTTGGAAACTTAGGTTCAGATTTTGATCTTGTTTGAACCTTTAATTTCTATCCTAAACTATCTAATGATAATCCAAGATTAAACAGTTTGGAAAATCGAATTCACTATCCTATCAATAGAAAATTTAAAACTAATTAGTCAAGATTAGGATGTTTGACTAACTAGAAGTGTGTTTTGTAGGAGTGGCATTTAAGCTTGCACACTTTCATAATTTGTTTCTCTTTTTTGGTATGGGGCTATACCTTTCTTGTTTTCACAATCTGCCCTCTTTTCTCTTTTCTATTGTTTTTGTAATTTTGAATTTTTTATTTTTCTTCAAAGCAGAAAACAATTCAATTCATAGTTGTTCTTTAACCATAACCCATTTATTTATCTCCATTCAGTCCTATTCTAAACATGAGTATTTACATTTATCATATGATACAAAAATGCCAATGGCAAACGCGCAGAGTAATGTATGAAGAAGTAGAACCCGTTTCTGTGTCGTATCAGTATCCATAGAACATATTGAAGATTAACCTTCAATATCAAGGCTATCACAGAAGGTGACAGCTTTTCATGTCTCTGGCTCTTGCAAAGGATCACTACTTGATAATTTGAGCCAGTCGGGACCTCCACACACTCTTCCAAAGGATCAACAAAGAAAATATGGAGTTTCTCTTCCTTTTGGTCCTCCACAATTGGTAGATTATCTACTTCCAAGACATTAACTTTGAGGACTATATCTTTAGTATGTAGCTTGGAAGTATCATCATCTTTAACCTGCACAATAGCAAACAGTGAAATATTTTCTTTCCCTAAACATATGCTTTCTTCTAATATACATTCAGGTTCTTTGGATGACAGTTTGACATTAATGAAGGGAGAAGTCTCTTCTTGGGAAGATGGTATATCCACAGCAGGATAGTCTTGTATTTGTTTCTCTCCTTCTTCTTCATCATCATCTGAACTGGAGGACTCATCATATTTGGCAGTGTTGTCCACTTGTAGCCCTGGTATGCTTGGATTCAGTGGGCTGAACTCTGTAAAGAGATTATTATATTCTTGAGTGGGGGTGTATTCAATGGTTTCCTCTTGCTCAAAAATTTCTTCGTTACTCTTCTCTTCACCTTCTGAGTTCAAAGGCTGTTGATTCCCAATAAAGTGAAAGCTTTTTATGATGGATCGAAAAGGATGATTGCAACTTTCAAGCTGATGATGGTGAAACTCATAACACCAATCAAATGTTGGTTGCCCTGCATGATTAGTTTCTACTTGGAAATCATCACCATCATAAGACTGATTGAAGTTTGAAAATTTTTTAGGATAAACATTTTCACCAGTAAAACATATTGGGATGTCAGTAGGTTCTTCTTCATTTTGATCCACAAAAGAACTTTCTAAATTTGTACAAAAAATTTCTCTATGTGAATGGGCAAGAGTGTTTTTTTTGCAAAAAGTTTCAGAGATTGACTGTTTATAAATAGTATGATCTATTTCCTTCTCTGTCAAAGGGGAAGATGTTTCCATGTCCCTTTGAACAGCAGTACAATAGTTCTTTGTCTCTTGTGAAGACTGATTTTGAGGCTGGATGTCTTCTTAAACCTCAGCTATAAGGGATGATTAATCAATATCTGAGTTTTCAGGGATATCTTGAGGGATGTTCTTTATTTCTTGGATCATCTCTTCCTCAATTGATTCATCTATGTTCTTAAAATTTTTCAATAGGAGATTAAACTCATGAATGGCTATTAAACGATCTTCAGGATGCATCTCTTCCAAAGCTTCCTCATTATCTATAATGTGTTGGGTGATGTTTTGTGATGGATCATAATATATTGCACCCAAAGATAATGATGTATTGTTTTCTTTATAGTTCTCATAGAACACAAATTCAAGGTCTCTTAAAGAAAACAAACTACTAGATCTTAAGTATTCATACCAATCCCTAGCTTTTCCTTCTAATGTTAACATGAACATTTTCATTAGGCAGTCTTCATGCCATTCAACTTTCAACCTCCATACATGTATATGAAATTTGATGAGATGTAATAGAGGGTTATCAAACTTTTCACCTTGAAAAATAGGCAGGTTGTCATCCCAATTCACATGGGGCATATTATGTGGAAACCCAGGGATATGATCTCTACTCATTGGGGCATATCTTCGTTGTATTCTTGGAATCATGTTTGTAAATCAAGAAAGAGGTCACTGTGTCTAGTCAATCAGTTTAGGGTCTTCTACCAGTGGATTCATTTGGTCTTTTGGGAGTTTCAAGACAGAGTTGCTGTGTGAATATTTTCCTTAGCTCTCAAGGACAGCAAAATGTTTACTTGTCCACCACCACATACCCATCTAAAGATCAAGTGGTACTCCAACTTCAGTGACGCAATGAAAAACCCTGAAATTCTCAGCGTGAGTCGTCAAATGTTAGCTTCCTCATAATCAAGAAGATTGGCAGCATTTATCCCTGTGGAGAAACATTTGCTTCAACCACTCTTTGGGAGATTCTAGGATCTAGCCCTTCCTAACCGGAGAGGATCTTCATATGTGCAAATATGTGGATTTGTCTTTGAAGTTTGGGAAGTGGGATATTAGGAGAAGCTGAAGGCCAATGGTTTTGTTTGTTTTTGGATGGTTGAGCATGATTAATTTTTGAGGTGAAAAGTCCTAAATGTAAAGAGTTTCAAAGGTGAGCAGTTGCAAGCAATGAGAGTAAGCTTCGACCAAAAAGATAGATAATTACAGGTTTTAGTCCATTGGGCTATGGAGTCATAATATGGTTTAATTGGAACATCAAGAGGCAAGAGTGGTCCATGGGGCAAGTCATCTATGTCTAAGGATCTCTTTGAAGTTTGATTTATGGAATGAAATGATACAATAAGAAGGAGAAATAAACAAATGTAGAACAAAGAGTAGCCCAAGATCTGGTAAGTACTTTTAAACTAGCCAACTTTTGACATAAACTCAAGAAACACATGAAATTAAACTACGATCTGGTAAGTACTTTTAAACTAGCCAGCCTTTGACACACTTTCAATAGAAAACACTTTAAAACAAAGGGAAACTTGAAGGCAACTTTTGGAGAAGAAACTAGCAAGCCAGGCTCACTAAAAATACTCTCCTAGCTCTGCTTTACTTGGTTACTTTCAAGACCAACACAAAGATAACACAAAATGGCCTAAGATCTGGTAAGTACTTCTAAACTAGCCAGCTTTTAACGCATTCCAAGGGAAATATTCAGACAGCCTTTGGGGATAAAAATAGGACCAGGGTACACCATATCTTCCATAGTTCATCTCTACTTAACTAGTACTGAACATAACATTCAAGAATAATAATTCAGCTAAGACAATAAGACGAGGGAACGCCAACATTCCTATGCTTGAACATAATTAAATCATTCCTAAATAACACAGTTTAGAAGAAAACATTCAGATAAAGATTTTCAGTCAGAGAAGGTTACTGATGTACAGTAGGTCCTAACTCTATGCATGATGTTCTTTATAAGATCATATGAAACACAGTGAAAACAAAAACAAAATAACAAGTTACAATTAGAGAAACATCACCGTCAACATAGACCAGGATCCCATAAATCAGCTTGTATTGATGCTCCAAACCAGTTACAGCTTTAAGTCCAATGCTTTAGTTTAACATCCATCTACACATCTCAACCTAAACTATCTATCACCAGCAGAGCTCCAAGAGCCAATGAATCACTATTGAAAATCAGAAATTTAAGCTCAAGTGTATCTCAAAGTTCTGCAACCAACCCCTCACTCATCTTCTGCAGTAGTATATATAGAAGAATGAGGAGGTGAGATCTGATAAAATATCTCCAATTACAATTAATACAAACTTAATGGCTTCTTGGCCCTTGGGGGGCTCAATGAAGAAACTTTCATACATATCCTCTGTATTAAATTATTTACATAAATATTTAAGCTTGGTGGGAGCTTTTTGTTGACCTTTGAGGCTTTGTGTGGCGTCGAAGTAACTCTGCAGATGTTTGTCATTAATTTCCTTGGTAGAGTTTCCTCTTTGGCTGCATTTTGAGACAAATATCTAATCATGATCAATAAATTTGGCCTCTGATTGAATACTTTGAGGCACAAGTGGCATCGTGGTAGCTAAAGGGATCAATTTTCCTCAACTGTGGCGATGGAGGTTTTCCTGTCGATAAAACACTTCAGATTTTCTTTAAACTGTATTCTAATTGGGGATTAGGCTTTTGATAAACCATCTTAGACGTAATCCCCACAATAGCTGTCTTCAAACTTCTATTCTGGCATATTTATGGTATTCTGCACTAATACTCTTTCACTGTGTTTGATTCATGTTTTTCTGCTAGTGTGCGGGGCTGCGTAGGGGTCGAATGGCATCAATGCCTCGCGAATCATTGATAAAACATGAATTCTAAACCCTATGATGATTTTATTTAGTGAATTGAAGGCAGGAGGATCGTCACCCTCTGCCTTTGAAATTTCTTTAGTAATGGCGGAAAAATCACTTAAAACCCTACAAAATACGAACAAAAATTATAAAATCGATGCATATATAGGTTTACTGCTTCAGAAGTGTTACACCATTTTTTGGTCATCTAACCTACTATCATTAGATGGACCCAAGTACACCATGTAAGACCAATTTTACCCTAAGTAAAATTGCTTTCACTATGTAAAATAACTTAATAAACCACATTTATTAGGTTATTTATGGTCTAAACAGGAAACCCCAAAAGGAAATATTAAACAAACCTATTTTGTTTGATTTTCCTCATGGAATAATTAATTAAACCATAATTTAATTATTATTCCTAGTCATGTTTAACCTAAAACAAAGAAATTAATTAGATAAACCTTTATTTATCTTATTATTTTCTAGGAATAATTATTTAAATCTTATTTAGATAATATTCCTTGTTAAATATGATCAAATCACCCACAAATAATTAAATAAATCATTATTTATTTAATTATCCTTCAACCACTTCCTTAAAAAGATAAATAAATCATTTATTTATTTATTATTAACAAATAAAGGGATTTGACCCAAGTCAAATACTTTTTCCTCCAACAAATATAATAAAATATTCCATAAAAGGTGGATCTAGATTTGGTTAACATTATTTTAATCATGCACCAAGATCTAGAATGACCCAATATTTTGTTATAAATAGGAGGGTTTTTCCTACCATTCTTCACCTTTTGTTGCCTATTAGATCACTTTGGATCTATACACTTGGTCACATTCTTCATTATTTGTTGTGTGAGCTCCCTTTGAGTTCTATCTTTGTCTGGGTTTTCTACACCAACAAGAGAGAGAGATTCTAGATCTGAAGTGCTGAGGACTTCCAAGAACTCATCCCATTGAGGAGAATTGGATACGCCTTCTTGTTTTCCTCCCAGGTGCCCTTAATACAAAAATTCTTTCAAAAATTGTTCTTGTCTTGTCTATTGGATATATGGAGCAAACCCTTATTTTTACTGCTTAATGTCTTTCATTATTAAAGATCCGTGTTTTTGCAAGACTTGTCTTGACCACCAATCGTATCCGAAGATATTGCGGCTCATACCCTACGTTAGGCTATAAGTTATGCGAGCTAAAGCAGACGTCAGACGTTCGACAAAGATTCATATGTATAACATATTGGAGGAAGCATGGCTATCGATGGCATCCAACAAGCGGATTGACGAGAAGGCGTAGTGAAGGCGGAAGAAATGTTAAATCAGAGCCGTCGATCGACGGTTGGGAGTGGAAACGGGAAGTCAAAGTGGAAAACATTGACAGGGCGATGAAATGTGGGCCATCGATCTGCAGATCAGATCGACGGCGGAGATTTGTTAAATGCCACGTCGTAGCTCGGTTAACTGTCGGGCATCTTTGGTGAGCGATAGCCATCAGATGGGCGGCCTCAAATCGGACGGCACACATCAATATCACGTTGGGTCCACGTCTGAACGTTAACGCATGATGGACGGTGGTTTTGTGAATAGTACCCAGGCCACGCGTCAACCGTTGAATGGAATCGCTGCTAATCGGGAAAAAACCACCCTCGCCCAAAGGCAGTGCGATAGATACCATGCAGTTTTGCAATTGTTAGTGGATGGCGGGGACCACTGGGGTGATGGACTCCACGTCGTCGATCTGTGGATCAGATCGACAGCGGAGATTAACTGCGGTTTGAACCAGCGGAAAAAATTAGAAAATAATTAAAAACCCAAAATTTGGAAATAACATAAGTTTTTAATATTTTCGGGGGGCGGGATATATATGTAATATGATCAAGCGCCCGGCTGCGGGGCCTTTGGGCGCGTGGAGAAATATATGACCGAGGGTCAATGGGAAAAGGGCTAGGACCCATATATGTCCAAAATGTGGGTTTTTATGGTTTTTCAATGGATTTCCAAGGAAATTGAGGGTTCCAATATAGTTTAAAAATGAGTTTTAAACCATGTAAAGACGATTTTCACGAAAGGGAGAAAAGGAATCATAAAAATAGAGGAGCTTTATGGAGAAAGAGGGGGGAAAATGAGGGTTAGTTTTGGAAGAAGGGAAAAGGGAAAAGGTGCTTGCAGCAGTATACTGGCTTGGAAATCAACATGATTTCTAATTGTAAAATGGGAACAACAGTGAAGTTCGAACAAAGGATAGGCATGAGGCCTTCAAGAGTCTTCAAGAGCCAACAATTTTTAGCAATGAAATTTGTTCCTTGAAGGCTCAAAAAGTCTTAGCCACCTTTTGTTCTAACAAATTTTATAGGTGGCTAACAGTAGCTCCACTTGGGGATGATGCCTTCTTGAAGGCATCAAGAACTTCAAACTTTCATTCTCTGGGAGGCTGACCTATGCCACATCCATTATGTTCTCTGGGGGGCTGATCAGTTGCCTCATCCATTGGGTTGCCTTTCTTTCTGTGGATGATGTGCTCTGAAAACATATTAGCAACCATAAAAAAAATGGATCTTCATCAATACAAACTTTCTACCTACCCAATCCTAATGATCTAACATTTTTTCTTCATTAGAGTGCACTTGGATTGGAAAACTCTTTTACAACATTTTATTCTTTTGAAAGCAGGAAAACTAATCTATTTCTACTCCTTATTTCTCCATGGACCCAGATTAAACAGTTGAGCCCATATGATTCTCTACCTAATCTACTGTCTGTTGGGATTAAACTGTCCAACAGACTTTATTCTCTAAATTCTACAACAGAAATTGAAAAGCACTCAAGTCAGGATTGAACAGTCTAACTTGATGCTGGTCTATGGCATAAGAACAAACTGCACATAGACATTTATTTTGCATAAAATTAAATAAAAAAATGGAAGGCTTGAGATCTGAAAATTCAAAGTACTGCCTTCATCTTTTTAACAACTCTATTTTGAATTTTGTTTGAGTTGTTCCTCCTTTGTTCTCTGGTTCAGATTTTGAGTTAATTAGAACTAGATTTACATGTTTTTTGACTCAAAAAATGAAACATATTTGAGTCATCTCTTTTTGGAAACTTAGGTTCATATTTTGATCATGTTTGAACCTTTAATTTCTATCCTAAACTATCTAATGATAAGCCAAGATTAAAAAGTTTCGCAAATCAATTTCACTATCCTATCAGTAGAAAATTTAAAGCTAATTAGTCAAGATTAGACAGTTTGACTAACTAGAAGTGTGTTATTCAGGAGTGGCATTTGAGCTTGCACACTTTCAAATTTGTTTCTCTTTTTTTGTATGGGGCTATACCTTTCTTGTTTTCACAATCTGCCCTCTTTTCTTTCTTTTCTTTGTTTTTGTATTTTTGAATCTTTGATTTTTCTTCAAAGCAGAAAACAACAACTAATCTACATGCTCAGAACTGAGCTTTATTGACATTCCTATCTAACCTATTCTAAACATGGATTATTTACATTTATCATATGATACAAAAATGCCAATGCAGCCAACTGAGTAATTTCAAGAAGAAGAAGAAACTTTGGCTGCTTGTCAGGGGTATCCATAGAACATATTGAAGACTATCCTTCAATATCAAGGCTACCACAGAAGGTGACAACTTTTCATGTCCTTGTCTCTTGCAAAGGATCACTGCTTGATAATTTGAGCCAGTTGGGATCTCCACACACTCTTCCAAAGGATCAACAAAGAAAAGATGGAGTTTCTCTTCCTTTTGGTCCTCCACAATTGGTAGATTATATACTTCCAAGACATCAGCTTTGAGGACTATCTCTTCAATATGTAGCTTGGAAGTATCGTCATCTTTAACCTGCACAATAGCAAACAGTGAAGTATTTTCTTTTTCTAAACATATGCTTGCTTCTAATATACATTCAGGTTCTTTGGATGATAGTTTGACATTAATGAAGGGAGAAGTCTCTTCTTGGGAAGATGGTATATCCACAGCAGGATAGTCTAGTATTTGTTTCTCTCCCTCTTCTTCATCATCATCTAAACTGGAGGACTCATCATATTTGGTAGTGTTGTCCTCTTGTAGCCCTGGTATGCTTGGATTCAGTGGGCTGAACTCTGTGAAGAGATTATTATATTCTTGATTGGGGGTGTATTCAATGGTTTCCTCTTGCTCAAAAATTTCTTCATTACTATTCTCTTCACCTTCTGAGTTGAAAGGCTGCTGATTCCAAATTAAGTGAAAGCTTTTTATGATGGATCGAAAAGGATGATTGCAGCTTTCAAGCTGATGATGGTGAAACTCATAACACCAATCAAATGTTGGTTGCCCTGCATGATTAGTTTATGCTTGGAAATCATCATCATCATAAGACTGATTGAAATTTGAAAATTTATTAGAATAAACATTTTCATCAGTCAAACAGATTGGGATATCAGTAGGTCCTTCTTCATTCTGATCTACAAAAGAAATTTCTAAATCTGTACAACAAAGTTCTCTATGTGAATGGGCAAGAGTGTTTGTTTTGAAAAAAGTTTCAGAGACTGACTGTTTATAAATAGTCTGATCTATTTCCTTCTCTGTCAAAGGGGAAGATGTTTCCATGTCCCTTTGAACAGAAGCACAACAGTTCTCTATCTCTTGTGAAGACTGATTTTGAGGCTGGATGTCTTCTTGAGCCTCGGCTATAAGGGATGATGAATTAATTTTTGAGTTTTTAGGGATATCTTGAGGGGTGTTCTTTATTTCTTGGATAATCTCTTCCTCAATTGATTCATCTATGTTAAAATTTTTCAATAAGAGATTAAACTCATGAATGGCTGTTAAAATATCTTCAGGATGCATCTCTTTCAAAGCTTCCTCATTATCTATAATGTGTTGGGTGATGTTTTGTGATGGATCATAATATATCACACCCAATGATAATGATGTAGTGTTTTCTTTATAGTTCTCATATAACACATATTCAAGGTCCCTTAAAGAAAACAAACTACTAGATCTCAAGTATTCATACCAATCCCTAGCTTTTCCTTATAATGTTAACATGAACATTTTCATTAGTCAGTATTCATGCCATTCAACTTTCAACCTCCATACATGTATATGAAATTTGATGAGATGTAATAGAGGGTCATCAAACTTTTCACCTTGAAAAATAGGCAGGTTGTCATCCCAATTCACCTGGGGCATCTTACGTGGAAACCCAAGGATATGATCTCTACTCATTGGGGCATATCTTCGTTGTATTCTTGGAATCATATTTGTAAATCAAGAAAGAGATCACTTTGTCTGGTCAATCAGTTCAGGGTCTTCTACCAGTGGAGTCATTTGGTCTTCTGGTAGTTTCAGAGTATGGAGTTGCCAGGTGGAAGTTTTTAGCTCTTTTGGAGGTAAAAGGTTTTATGGTCCACCACCATGTTTATTTAATTCCAATCTAAAATATTTTTGGGTTTTTCTGAGTTTTTGTGGCTGTATGGAAAACTAAAGAGTCTATAAAAGCTGGCCAAGCAACTATGAACTCAAAAATTCCCTAGTGGAGTCGCCAGAAATGTTAGCTCCCTGTAATCAGCAAGATTGGCAAAGTCCGATCTCAGGGAGAAACATCGTTTCAACCAACTTTGGGATTCTAGGATCTAGCCCTCCTGAATCCGGAGAGGAATCTCTCCAATAAGTGCAAAGATGGATTTGTCTTTGGAGTTTTGGGTAATGATATTAGGCTAGTTATGAAGGCCAAGGGTTTTGTTTGTTTTTGGATGGTTGAGCATGATTACTGTTTGAGGTGGAAAGTCCTAACTGCAAAGAGTTTCAAAGGTGAGAAGTTGCAAGTAATGAGAGTAAGATTTTGCCAAAAGATAGATAATTGCAGGTTTTAGTCCATTGGGCTATGGAGTCATAATAGGGTTTAATTGGAACATCAAGAGGCAAGAGTGGTCCATGGTGCAAGTCATCTATGTCTAAGGGTCTCTTTAAAGTTTGATTTATGGAATGAAATGATACAATAAGAAGGAAAATTTAACAGATGCAGAACAAAAAGCAGTCCAGGATCTGGTAAGTACTTCTAAACTAGTCAGCCTTTGACATAGACTCAAGAAAAACATAAAAGTAAACTAGGATCTGGTAAGTACTTTTAAACTAGCTAGCCTTTGACACACTTTCAATAGAAAACACTTTAAAAACCAAGGGAAACTTGAAGGCAACCTTTGGAGTAGAAAATAGCAGGCCGGGCTCACCACAAATCCTCTCCTAGCTCTGCTTTACTTGGTTACTTTCAAGACAAACAAAAAGATAAAACAGAATGGCCTAAGATCTGGTAAGTACTTTTAAACTAGCCAGCTTTTAACACATTCCAAGGGAAACATTCAGATAGTTGTGGGGATAAAACTGGGACCAGGGCTCACCATATCTTCCTCAATTCATCTTCACTAAACATATACTGAAAATAACATTTAAGAATAATCATTCAGCTAAGACAATAAGACGAGGGAACGCCAACATTCCTATGCTTGAACAAAATTAAATCATTCCTAAATAACACAGTTTAGAAGAAAACATTCAGATAAAGATTTTCAGTCAGAGAAGGTTACTAATGTACTGTAGGTCCTAACTCTATGCATGCTGTTCTTTATAAGAGAAAATGGAACACAGTGAAAACAGAAACAAAATGACAAGTTACAATAAGAAAAACATCACCATCAACATAGACCAGGATCCCATAAATAAGCTTGTATTGATGCTCGAAACCAGTTACAGCTTTAAGTCCAGTGCTTTAGTTTAGCAACCATCTACACATCTCATCCTAACCTATCCATCACCAGCAGAGCTCCAAGAGCCAGTGAACACTTTTTACAATCAGAAATTTAGGCTCAAGTGTATATCAAAGTTCTGCAACCAAAACCTCTCTCATCTTCTGCAGTAGTATATATAGAAGAATGAGGAGGTGAGATCTGATAAAAGATCTCCAATTAAAATTAATACAGACTTAATGGCTTCTTGGCCCTTGGGGGGCTCAATGAAGAAACTTTTATACATATCCTCTGTATTAAATGATTTACATAAAGATTTAAGCTCGGTGGGAGCTTTTTTTGACCTTTGAGGCTCTGTGTGGCGTCGAAGTAACTCTGCAGATGTTTGTCATTAATTTGCGTGCAAAATTTATCTTTTGGCTGTGTTGAGAGGCGGATATCTGGTCTTGATCAATAAATTCAGCCTTTGATTGAATACTTTGAGGTACATGTGGCATTTTAGTAGCTGGGAGGAATCAATTTGCCTCAGATGTGGCGGTGGAAACGCTCCTGTTGATAAAACACTTAAGATCTTCTTTAGCATGTTTTTTAGATCGGGGATTAGAATTTTGATAAAAATTCTTAGCCGTGATCCCCGGAAAAATGTCTTTCATCCTCTGTCCTGGTTGATTTTGATCTTCGTCACTGATACTCTCTGACTGTGCCCGATTCATGGTTTTTCTGATATACAGGGCTGCGTAGGGTTATGTAGCATCAATGCTTCATGAACGATTGATGAAAACGTGGTTTTAACACCCTGTGATGATTTTCTTTGGTGAATTGAAGGCAGGAGGATCGTCACCCTCTTCTTTTGGATTTTCTTCAAAAATGGCGAGAAAATCATTTAAACCCTGCAAAATACAAACAAATATTAAAAAATCCTTCATATATAGGTTTATTGCTGCAGAAGGCATGTGGAGGAAGTGTGACCGTTGGATGGCGTCATCCAACGGTCAGGATTTATCTGGAGAAGTCATAGAGAAGGCAGAAGAATTGTTAAATTAGAGCCGTCGATCGTGCAGAGATCAACGGTCAGGAGTGGAAACGGGAAGTCAAAGTGGAAAACGTTAACTGGGTGATCGAAACAGGGTGATGAAATGTGGGTTGTCGATCTGCAGATCAAATCGACGACGGAGATTCGTTAAATGCCGCACCGTAGCCCTGTTAACTGTCGGGCATCTTCGGTAAGAAATAGCCGTTGGATAGCCCACCCCAAATCGGACGGTGTACAGCGATATCGCGCTGGGTTTGTTGCCGAACCTTAATGTGCGATGGGGGGGCGGTTTTCAAATATTACACGGGACACGCGTCGACCAGCGTATGGAATCGCTGCCGATCGGGAAAAAACCACCCTTGCCCCAAAGGCGGTGCGATGAATACTGCGTGGTTTTGAAATCGGTTAGTGGATGGTGGGGACCACCGGGGTGACAGACTCCGCGCCGTCGATCTGCAGATCAGATCGACGGTGGAGATTGACTGGGGTTTGAACCGGCGGAAAACTTTAGAAAATAATTAAAAATCCAAAGTTGAAAATAACACAAGGTTTTAATATTTTCGGGGGGAGCGGAATATATATATAACATGAGCAGGCACCCGGCTGCGGGGCCTTTGGGTGCGTGGAAAATTATATGACCGAGGGTCAAAGGGAAAAAGGGCAAGGACCCATATATGTCCAAAATGTCGGTTTTTATGGTTTTTCAATGGATTTCCAAGGAAATTGAGGGTTCCAATATAGTTTAAAAATGAGTTTTAAACCATGTAAAGAGGATTTTCAAAAAAGGGAGAAAATGAATCATAAAAATAGAGGAGCTTTATGGAGAAAGAGGGGGGCAAATGAGGGTTAGTTTTGGAAGAAGGGAAAAGGGAAAAGGTGCTTGCAGCAGTATACTGGCTTGGAAATCAACGGGATTTCTAAGTGTAAAATGGGAACAGTAGTGAAGTTCTGACAGAGGATAGGCATGAGGCCTTCAAGAGTCTTCAAGAGCCAACAATTTTTAGCAATGAAATTTGTTCCTTGAAGTCTCAAAAAGTCTTAGCCACCTTTTGAAGTTTTTTGCCGAGGTAAAGAGTTGTGTGAGGACACACAAAAACTTAGGGATGGGAGGATGTTAGCCCCATAATTCGTTCTCTTTTTACTACTTTTCCCTTCCTAAATATTAACCATTTACCCCTGTTTCACCTCCTTTATGTACCCTCATTCTGCACTAGTCCAAGCATGGTGACATATTTTGCACAAACCTTTATTCTTCATATTTTAATTCGATTTCGCATTTATTAAATATTTATTACATGATTTCTTACTTTTAAATTATTCTTTGTAATTTATCGATATCTCCAATGTTGTTTGGTGGTTAGAATGCTTATCATGATTGCTGATCCTAGTGTAGAATCAGATCCTGTACCATGAATAGCACAATAGATCTTCGTGGAGGATCCGAATCCTCTTCATCACCGCCTTGACTCAAGAATTTTCCGCCATGACAGCACGAATATGAAGGCAGCCAAAGATTAGATCCATGAAGGAAGGAAGCCAAAGATTGGTTACGGCCAGTTTTGTAAAACTGTTTCATTTTGAAGACCGAACAATCTAAATTCTGCATTTTGTTATGTAACAGTTGAACGATCTATTTTAGCCTTCGGCCAATAGATCTATATAATGTAATTTGTAAATAGGACTTTGGAGCAAAAAAGTTATATATAACAGAGAAGAACAGTGAGGCGATAGCAGGTTATTTTGTTATCACCCAAATCTGGGCTAAACGTGTATTCACGCATGTATTTTCCTTGATGATCTAATACAAAGGAATTTCACCTTGGCTTCATGAATCACATTTTATGGTTTGGTTGATTAATTAAATCGATTGCTGAGTAGCGTTTTCACTTAAGAGGGAAACACGCTGGTTGGCTAGGGCCCAGCCAAACTAGCACGTTTACCCCATTCTTTCTTTCTGTAATTTATGTTTTATTGTCAAAGTGTGATTTAGCTTTTAGTACATAAATTATTGTCTGTGTGAAACAGATCCGTTGCGTGAAGAAAATATAATTTACTTTCCTGCACTTGATTTCAGATTGGCTTTCTCTGCCTGGTTCAAGCAAGAGAAATCATCCTGCACCAGTGCATGTTTGTGTGACATTTCCTTTCTGTAGTTTTGGTTGATAGGCTTTCCTTCTTGGTCCATGCAGGGAACATACACCTGCACCAACGCACATTGGTGTGATACAGCAAGTATTTATTTACTTTCCGCAACTTTCTTTCATTGAATGATTATGACAGGATAGATGTTTATGTTTCTTTATTTTCCGCACTTCGTTAAATTCAGAAACATTTACTTTTCATATATGCAATCTGGTTTTACAGCAAAGTAACACTTGCGACAATTAAAAAATCATTTCAAGAATGAAAAGCTAAGTGCAGGAAGCTCTGATTTGGTGTAAGAACTAGTTTCTTGTCACAGGATCTGAGTGCTCTGAACCTTGAATAGTTCGAGCCCTTGCATGAAGTAGAAAAAACCTTCAGTAAAGACACAGTTTATACTTTCTTCATAAAACTTTGACACTTGAATGCCACGTAAATCCCCTTTTTTCATTTTAAACCCCAAGGACCGTCATCCTGGCGGGTTTCCGCCACTGGTCTGGCTATGGGGTGGCCTTTAGCTTTGGTCGCCATTGCACTTGCAACCAAACAAAAACTGCTATATAAAACCTGTGAGGAAGTTAAACTGCTTTACAAAGGCTGTGTGGGGGCAAAGGAGCTGTGCGGAAGTGGAAATGTATGCAGGAGGATGTTATATGGTGAAGAACAAAGAAACTAGGGAATAAACAGGTTTAAATTCGAATATTGGCATGAAATAGTGGATGGGCGGTTTTGGAAAACCACGAATGGTTTTCGCGCAGAGGTTGGGCAGTTAGTGGTATTGGTTCCTTCGAATGCGATGCCACTCAGGTGTTGACACCTGTCCACCCCAATACCGCCCATTTTGCATGCAAGATGCACGTTGGAGGGGTTTGGTGATCAGAATGTGTCAGCCATCCGATCTGCAGGGATGTAGATCAACGGTGGAAAACACACGCGATGGATTGAATTTGATCGGTGGAAATGGCAGTGGAGGACAGGTGTCGGATGGGGACTGGGTGATGTTTTGCGTAGTGGGTGGTAGGCCCGAGGGGTGACATAAGAAAATTTGTTTGGTAGCAGGAGTGCGCGTCGGGAGAAGGAGGAGAAACGGGGAGCGTTGAGCCATTAGATCAATAAGATCTATGGTGGAGATGCGTCGGAAGGGCAAAGGGAAAGGGGATAGACGAGAGACGGATAAGGAGGGGAGTGCCGACAATCGTCGATCTTGGTAGATCAACGGTGCAGATCTTGCCCGAGGAAAGGTAAGGCGGGGTGGGGGAGAAAAGGGCCCACCTTTGAATTTTTAAAGATTTTTTTGAGATTTAATAAGGTTCGAGTTATGAAAATAATAAGGGTAGAGGGGTGAAATAACGAAGGAAGGGGGCTAAGGATAAAGCGCGAGAAGGGTGGTCTCATGGAGGAAAAAGGAACCGGGAGCGGAGATATAATGGGCTGGGGATAGCGCAGAGAGTTAAGCGCTTGGCCGTCAGATCAAATACGATCGACGGTGGAGATCTTGCCCGAGAAAAAAGAGGATGAAGAAAGCTGTTGGGCGAGCCGATGAGATGCGGGCGCGCAGTTACCGTTGGATCTGTATGATCGAAAATTGTGATTGCATCGGGAGATCGTCCAATCAGGGAAACAATGTTGTGTGAGGTAAAGGGGAAAACAACAGGAGCTTTCGGATCTAACGAAATGGACAGTCCAGATAAAATCGGAGGTTGGCCATCGACAAAAAAAAAGGTGAGGAGAAAGAAGAATTGGGAACGCCGATGCACGATGGTGATGGGGGCTAACGCCTGGTCACGGGCACAGGTTTTATGGCGGAGAAAGGGAAGGGGGCTTAAGACAAGGGGGCTTAAAACCCACATATAAAAAAGGTCAGCAACATGCCAAAAAGTGGGTTTTTTGTGCTCTTTTTAGGTTCCGATAAGATAAAAAAAAAGGTGTTTTTAAACCATAATAAATAAGTTTAACGGTTTAAGTAGGGTTTTTTTTTAGGGAAATGAGGGAAAGTAAAGGGGAAAGGGGCATTTTTAGAGGAAAAATGAGTGGTTGGGATAAAATGAAAAAGGGGTGAAATGGAGGGAATTTGGATGAACTTGGAAGTGAATAAGGGGAAAAGACAAGCCTTGTGAGAGGGGAAAAAGGGTGTTTTAAGGTGAAATGATGGAAATGAGTGATGGAGGGAGAACAAGCTTTCAAGACAGTTTTCTTGGGACTAGCAAGGCTTCTTGGAATGCTCTTTTGAAGAAAACAAAAGTGAAGATTACTTTTAAGTCAGAGGACACCAAAAAGGCTTCAAGAATGAGCAATTTTCTATGAAAATAATCTCTTGAAGGCTTAAGAACATATTTAGCCATTATTTGCTATGACAAAATTTATTGATGGATAACAGTGGCTCCACTTGGGGATGGCAACTCCTTGGAGGTGTTAGGAACCTCAGAAATTTTATCTCTGGAATGTAGACCTGTGCCTTTGTATTTTCTGCACCTTGACAACCTGCTTCTTCTTTGATCATGCTGCTTTAAAAGATGATCATTCATTACATCATAACAAATCAGTTTCCCCCAAAAATTCTACCTACACAACCTACTTTCTTAATATTTTTTTCTTCATAAGGTGCACTTGGACTTGCAAACCTTTTGACATCAACATTTTATTCTTTTATTGAAAGCAGGAAACTAATCTAGATCTACCCTTATTTCTTCCATGAGTTTAGAATAAACAATTGAACTCATAAATTCTCTACCTAAGCTACTATCTGTCAGGATTAAGCTGTCTGACATATCTTATTCTCTATTTTCTAAAATAGAAATTTAAATACACACAAACTAGGATTAAGCTGTCTGATTTGATGTAGGACTATGGCATAAAAACAAGCTGCACATAGACTAAAATTTACATAAATTCAAAACAAAATTGTGAAGGCTTAAGATCTGAAAATTAAGAACATCCTTCTTTCTTCTTATGACTCGGATTTTGATATGTTTAGAGCCATTCTTTATATCCTAATCTAGTCTACTGATAAGCCAAGATTTCATTGTTTGGATAATCTGATTCACTAACCTATCAACAGTAAATTTAAATGTATCTAGTCATGATTAGGTTGTATGACTAAATAGTAGTGTTCTTTTTGGTAGTGGAATTTAGGCTTGCACACTTTCAGATTGTTCTTTTCTTTTTTGGTATGGGGATGTACCTTTCTTCTTTTATATCTGCTCTCCTTTTCTCCTTTTCTATTGTTTTTGTATTTTTTCTTTTTTCAAATTCAAAAGAAATGTTATATACAATGAAAAAAAGATTTGAAAATAAAATATCAGTTAACAGAAATAATGTTTGAGATTCCTGCCATTGACAGGACCTCCAAAATATTCAGCTCCATCCAATTCTTACAGAAAGAATGCATTGTTTCCAATAGCAGATTGAATAAGATAAAGGCCTTGCCATAAATTATCAAATTTTCCATGTTTTCCCTTATCTTCTCTCCTTGAATCCCATTTCAATACTTTGTCACCAATTTTAAAGTCACTTGCCTTGGTTCTTTTGTCAAACAACTTCTTGATGTTTTCTTGTAGTTGTTGTACTCTGATGTATACCTCCTCTCTGGATTGTTGCAGATGTATATTCTGGTGTATTCTTCTTGTCATATCATCATCTTCAGACTGTACTTCTTGACTGAATACTGCAAGAATCTGGCCAAAAATGTTGGGCAATTTATTTGAACAAATTGCTGCATTAAATTATCGACCAGGGAAACTCGTGAGCTTGTGATGGTGCCAGCAATATATATGCAAGAGTAGGCAACTAACTCTATGTCTAACTAAATTATTTATGATTCAATATAATATGCAAGGGAAGAGGCTCCTAACTAAGGAGGTCCTGGTTGTCCTTCCCTACAGTATCATAGAGAAATCATTCATAAAACCAAAAACTTGAAATAAAGTTTTGGTGAATCTCTCACGAGATTATATTATCTTGTAAAAACATGGCGAATCACCAGTACAAATGGCGAATCACTACTAAAAAATGGTGAATCGTTGTCTAGTGGAGTTCGGGTTGTTGGTTCCAATGAAGATATGGTAGTTGAACCAGGAGTAGAAGGAGGAGAACCACCGAGACCAAGCATGGCACATGGTGACTCATGAGGGAAGTAGTTCTCATGTAGTTTGGAAAATGCGTTCTTCTAGTTCTGCTAAGAATAGTGTTGTTGCTCATGCTACTACTAGCACTGATATTGAGGTTGGAGAGGAGTTTCAACAAATTGGGATCTTTGCAGATCATTTTGTTTCAACAATCCTCCAACACAAAGGCCCATGCATTTTTCGATTTCTTCAATGAGTAGAACAAGTCGAACAAAAATTAAAATGCCAATAACTAATGAAAAGAGTCAATACGACAATCCCAACACACCTCCAAACCGACAGTTGTGCCTCACTGTCTGCTACGCACATCCAAACCGACTCATCTCATGGAAAAATTTTCTCATGGGAATGGATCGGGTAATTCGAGGGGGCGGTATCATAAATTCATGAAGCTCAACTCATCCCTCCAGAGTCCAATGCAACAATGGAGGTCGGCTCTCCTCCATGCATATAATCACCAACAGGCACCAGCAGTTACACAACTATTACACAATCCAGGCCTCTCAGAATAGTGGCCTCTCACAAGTTTGACCAGCGACGGTGCTTGACTAAAAACTTTAAAAATAAAAGTTTGACCAGGCAAATTAGTATTCAATTTTTTATCTTGTAATTAAAGAATTCAACATCCCAATATATAAAAATACCATCAAACAAACATTAGGCACTCCAATCATAAAATAGTTCAGGATAAGAGAAAGTGTAACTTCTCATTCCATTCATAACACAACTCATGATAAGAGAAAGTGAAACTTCCCATAATGGTAAAACAAAAGGAGGAAATTTAATAATGATAAAACAATTCCAAAGTGTGGGGTATCCCACTTTTTATTCACACACCAAACAACCCATCAACAACTTACTTGCACTTGTTCTTGCTAGAAATCAGGAAATTGATTTTACATCATAAATTAACGAAAAAAACTGCATATGGTAGAGAGCCTTAGTCACCGGCTAAAATTTTGATGTTGGTTGTTATGGAAATCAACTTATTGCCAACTATCCAAACCTTGAAGTGAAAATTACATTACAGTATGTACAAAAATGGATATAGTTTGAACATGTAAACTCCCCAAGTTTTCTTGTGCCCCTCATTCATGGCTGTTGTTAAGCTGTAACATGGGAAACCCCCCCTTCCCTTACAGTTCACTGCTTAGGGTTGCACAATTTCCATATCTAACCATCAATCCAGTCAGCTTCTTATTATTCAGACGTTGTTGGTAGACCGTTGGTTTTTCAAATATTTACTGAATTATGAAAAAAATCAAATAAATAATGAATTCATGATTATCTTTGGAGAGTATCTATGTATGATTAATTTCATTGTGACATAATAGTTAAAGAAAAAATATCATTAGGTAAGCAACCCAATTTAAATCTTGAAGATACATAATCTTCAGTGATTTCAATAACTGAACAATAATTAATTGATCTGTACCTGTTAGGGAACAGTATGAGGTGTGGCAAACCGAGCACGTTTAAGTCAAATGTAATCTTCAGAATTTTATAATATAATACAACTCTCACTTACTTACAAAAGAAAAAAAAAGCATATTATAATTTCACTATCAAATATCAAATATCAAAAGTATGAATTATTTCTTTCATACGCCCCCTTCATGGATTCTAAATCTTTGAGTTGTTTACATATTTAGTCTTTTACACACATTTTTTTTCCAAGAAAAAACTGTGTTTTCTATTTCAAGTGTGAAAGCAAAATATGCATGAAAAAGTCTGCGCTTTCATACAAAACTACTAGTCTAAATACATTGGAACTTAACCATTGGATTTACCCCAAATACATACCACATCCATCTTTTGCAATTGGTATACACTATACATGACAACAAGAGTTACAAGTCAACTACAACACCTCCCATTGTTCTTCTAAGTCAATAGAGGATTTTATATCTCACTGGGAAGCTTGCTTCCCCCTTGAACTCCTTGAACAAGAGCAAACCTTTTTGTTGTGCCATAACTTTTTTTGAGATTCCATTGGCTGATTTGTTAAATTCTCTATACAGATGTTGCAACGGACCAAAGAGTGAACCCTGTCTCCCTAATTCTGTGAAGCAAAGGAGACAACACTAAATTAGTGATTTGTCACTTCTCATTAAACCAATGCAATTTTCAACTTTGAAACTCCTGGTAGTTGAAAAGATCTGATTTGACACTTCTCAATAAACCAATGCCATTTTCAACTTTGAAACTCCTGGTACCTACAAATATTTGATATCATTTTCTAAAGAAAACTAAGACTTCAAAAAAAATCTACAAGGCAAATAGTTCTATCCTCTTATTTGAACCCTTGATCAGCTCCAAACTTTAAGGTAGAGTAACGGGTGAGATAAAAACAAAACAACACCATATCCGCATCTTCTAGAATACCTTGCTCCATCAAAAACCCTTGCTTCATTATGATTTATCTTAAAATCCTTTGGCTTTTTATCTTTGCAACTTTCTTTATAGGAAATTCTAATTATATGCGTTTCCAGATTCTCTATCTTATTCCAACCGTCCACTTATTCTGCCAGATCCTCAAAATTCCACTTGTTCCAACCATCCATAACCCCCACATAATATAGCTAAGAAGAGCTCAAAATTGAGTGTGTGCAAACCATGTCTCAAGACCCTGAAGTAGGGACCCAGAATTAAATTTTCCTCAACAATTTAAAGATTGGAGAACATCTTGCCATACAGAAATAACATATGAACATGTAATAAAGAGGTGATCCACAAATTTACCTTAACATTTGCAGAAAATACAACGATTTGGTCCCTGCCAATAGCACTTTTGTCCATTGTCACAGGTCAAAATTCTGTTTGATAGAGATAATGAGGAGAAGGTTCTAATTTAAGAAATATTCTAGATGCTTACCTACCATCAATGTCTTTCTCGCAGCAAATCCATGTAGGATAAAGCCTCATAACCTAAATTTTATGTAAGGATACTTGTGGCCTTATTCCAAAAGCATGCTATTTCATCCCTTGAAATCTGTAAAGAAATAAAATTGTGACATAGTAATGAGTTTTAGGGAGTATATTCAACAAAAAAAGCTCCTTGTAAGTTCAGATATTCTGCTACTAACCAATTTTTTAACCATCTTCCAGGAACACCTTGAACCCTAGCATTAGCCAACATTGATGCTTGATTTGATTTGATATCGACGCTTCTGCTTAGATAATAGGTTTGATCATAGTGGATAAAGGGGGAGAAAGTTAAGACTTGTCATTTACAAAAAATTTGTGCAGATTGTTGCTTTAAATCACTAGATAAAAATCGGTTGAGATCTTCTTTACTGCCACATTATTTTGAATTCTAGATCGTGTTGATTTTTGCTGTGTATCATGGCCACCTCCACCTGAAGACATTGTGAATTACTTTATTCTGAATTTCAGATTTCTTTGAGCTTAAAGTCGATGCATTGACATGAACAGAATAGGCATACTGCTTGAGACCACTAAAGATTCAATGCAAGAAAGGCTATGCATACCTGAATGCTTCGACGAACTTAAGTTGGCTAGTGATCATGAGGAATTAATTGCTGAGTAAAGAATGGCGGGGCATACCTCCTGGAGTCTCCTCCGCATTGATTTTTTGGCTGAGTGACTAAGCTTTAATGGCGGTGCACTCTTTGAGAAACATTTCAAATATCAAATCTCGTGTGTCTTATATGGTTTGACCTACTATGGACGACATATTCACCTAGCTAGCTCAAGAAAAATGAGATCCTTCACACCAGATTGTATTTGTTCATCTCAGGTAATTGTTCATCTAGATCTTGCCCCATGAATGTTTCCCTGATAAAATGTGAGGGTTTAATAATGGAACCAATAGCTACCAAGATAGATTATCGCCAATTCTGAGACTGAAAGGGACTTGAATAAAATGGGAATGTATTTTGATTAAATAGTTCCAAATCTAAAGATTTCTTGGAGTTGAGAATCAATAGTAAATTTAACTATTTTCGCACTATAGAAACAAGTGAAGCCAGGAAATAGAGTTGGATAGCTAGAACCAAATCCAGAGCCAAAGGGCAGAGTTGAGGTCCATGTTCCAAAGATGCTGATAGAAGACACATTGATCCAAAGTTTGGTTTCCTGAAGCTCTGGTTTCCAAATGTGCCCAGTTTGCCACACCTGATACGGTATTGGGATTACTATACCAATAGATTAGATCCTCTCCAAGGGATTACTATACCATATTTGTACGTTCTAGAACAGAGTCTATTTGGTATGCAGATCTCTCACCCTCACCTTTAAGATATGCAATGGTAGATCCTGAGCTTTTGTATGTGATACCAGGTCCCACAATCAGAGATGCGTTGATTGTCACCATATTCAACCCTCTGTCCATGGCCAGCACCCATGCAGCCCTCTCTGACAGTGTCTTGGCTAATGTGTACCATAACTGTGAACAGGAAATATTGCATAATTAGAACAGGAATACCACATATACCCTAACATTGGCTATCTATTTCTGCACTTGTTTCCCTTTCTTCTATCAACTATGTTGCAGATTTTGAAGCATACTACAGCCATAAAACAACACCTTATGAACGGATTGATGAGTAGCAATTTAGCCCTTGAAGACTGCTTTTCTACAACACATTTCCAGTGAACACATAAGGATCAAATGCATACATTAGGCCCTTTTCATCTCAAGTACACACCTTAAAGATGAATGTATCAAATTGTTTCTTCATCTACTAATTGGTAGAAAATGGTAAACAAAAATCTTCTACCATATGACCTGCTTCAAAGTAGTTGTTTGTGACACACAAGTTCTCTCATTTATCCAAATGCCTTATGGCTCCATTAGCCCATAACTGATAGGCACCAATTTCCTTCCTTCTCATTCATTCCTTGCTTTTGTCCATTTTTGTTTCTTCATCCTATTTCATACACTACAACCACCACTCATCTTATTAAATCACCTTGTGCCCCCATTCTATAGCCTAGCAATCCTACCTTTTAGGGATGCCCCCTTGAGTTGAAGAAGAGCCAACCAAAAGAGAAAGGAAAAGCTACTCAAAGTGAGTAGGTAATATTCTTGCATTGTAAAAAACTAACACCATCGTGATTGAGACTTTATACTTTTTGCGGGTGCTAGGTTTTGTTGTAACAACAGGGAATCACAGTGTAGATGAAAGATCAGATCTTAAGCCAATTTTACAGTTAAAAATGTAAATAATTACGAAAACAAGATATAATCAAGAAATGTAAAAATCATTACCAATAACAAGGCATATATAAGTAGCAGTAAATGTGTTCAATGCAAGTTTACATACCAATTCAGCTCTAGGCAATAAATACATCCCAAAATATTAAAAATATAAGGTGATAATCACTAGTGTAAGTAGGGTAGCAGCAAATTACATATACAAATTCAAAGCTCCCTCAAAACAACTAAGGAATCACACTAAAGAAGGAAATGTGTGATAATGTAAACTTACCAGAACTTTCCAAAAACTGGAACACAAATTTATTAACCAATGACTTTTTCATAAATGACTCCGATATGATGCTGAGTAACAACATTAGTATCTCATAACATTAGGCAGTTGCAGATCCACTCCATCCACTAGCTTCCACAATATCATTTAGAAAATAGAATGTATTGCTGAATAAAGGTATAAAAAAGCTGAATGTTTGGAGTCATGGAAAAATAAACTTAATTTTCTTCAAAATTTGGAAAATTAGACTAACAATAGTGGAATGAATAAATGGTGAAATTGCAATGCCTTGTATGAGGTCATTGACTTAATGTTGCTGCATGATCAACTTCATCTAGAAGTTATTCAATTTATGCATGAAGAAGCTCACTCAACATGTTATCGACTGTCAAGTGATTCAAAACCACCAATAACCAGGAAAAAACTAAAAAGGTTCACCCTAAAAGTAATTTCTTCAGTGTCAAGATTCAGTATGCAAGCGCACATAAGCAACAGATGGATATGTGTCACAACAAAGAAAACAAGAATGTAATTATTGTGGATTAAGAGGATAGCTTACTAGTCATGCTGAAAGAATTATCAGATCCCAACTAAAAAATAGTTTTAAGCCATAACCAGTAGCACAGATGCTCAAGAAAAATCGTTAATAGTTGAATTTCATGGTTCCATGGTTTGTTCATCACATTCTAAATACCATCTATAGATTTTAGCAGGTATCAAAGTCTCAATACTTCAAGCAAAACTATCATATGGGCATTTTTCGAAGGAACCTCATATGAATACTCAAAATCGGTTAACTGAAATGTAGGTTAGTGACTACAAGAAGGCCATACTAGGAAACATGGTAATGAAGATACATAAGTGTTTTAAGCATACTTACAGAGATTAAAATTTTAGCTCCTGTATTAACTCGTAACATTATTAAAGTTGAGAAACTTGACCACAGCTAGCAGAAGATGATGTTATTTAACATAGGACGACTAGCAATTCTATTACAAGTGTTTTCTTGATCACTAAATCTAAAGCATTGCCGATACTACATAAAGGTTACTTAATAATAGAGAAAGTATACTTACCTCAAAGAATAGATACTGCAAGTGGATTGAATTTCTCAGTCCAAACAAAACCATGCAAAAAAACAGGAAACAAGATATGTACAACGAAAAGTACTTTATGAAAGAGACATATTTCCATAATTTGGCCACATATACAAGGAATGCATGCAAGAAATATAACATGAGCAAGAAAGGCATCAACAAGAGGGAAAAAAATACTTAGATTGTCTCAATGTGTACTTCTAGGAAGATTATATGGACTGAAAATCCATATGCCTATTTTAGAATCAACTGACTCAACTACATTTTCCAGAGCTGTCTTTGTATTTCCAGGTGATTCATCCTGCTAAATTCCAGCCTCACCACACAAATCCTCATCTTGTTGATTTGGATCTAAGCACCCGACATTTATAGTATCCAAATCTACATTATCACGCCTCTCATGAAATTTAGAGACTTGACTAACCGTTTCTGAATTGGGCATCATAGAAATAGAATGTGATTCTCCTTCACATTCCCTCACTAACTTCAAGGATAGGGAACTCGAAATTTCCAGAAATGCTGCAACTTTATTTGTGACAACAATATCTGTACAACTGTATATTGGTACAGGAAAGTCCCTGGAAGAGTTTTCAGTCACTCTGAAATCAATGTTTCCTATGTGTCTATTTGACATTGTCTTGTGCTCTTCCGTATTCAATATTGAAATATTTCGTTTTATAAGGGAAGGGACATTGTTAACTTGCAATGGACCTACAATGTTAGCCTGCTCTTCTGACAAGACTATTGCATCAACAGGATCCACAGGTGCTTTTGAGACATGCATTGAATTAATGCCATAAGTAAGATCTTCTGGAGAAACTATGGTATTAATATTTGATTCTTCTGAGAAGCCTCTCAGATCATGATCATCCACCAGTTTTGGGTCAGTGACACCATCTTCAGGTTCTGCTGAAAACACCCTAGTATTAACATCATCCAAAGGATGTTCTGAACAACCTTTGGAATTGGTATTGCATCCCAGTACCAAATAATCTGCATCCTTTACATTCACCATTGGTTCTTTCACATCAAAGATTGGGTTGTTTTGACTTGAACTGATAGAGTTATTCATTTTTGCATCATCTTGAAGAACCATATAAGGGTTTTGAAGAACAATTCCTTTGAAGAACCATATAAGGAAAGCTCATCAAGAAGGAAGGATGGCTTTCTTTTTCAAGATTGGTCTACATTATAGGCTTTCTTTTTCAAGATTGGTCACATTCAGAAACATTTCTCCTAAAAATGATCTACTTTCTTGGTATTAATTGTAGGCTTAATATGAATTTTTCTATATTTGTAAGGTAAAAATGTAACCGTTGAATATTAAGCATAGGTGATGAATTTTACGACAAGACCAAAATCTCAAAAGCATAACAGTGATATATTTCCCTATTGCTACATTGGAGTACTTCTAATGTAAGGCACTGGATATTGAACTTGAAAGCTAAATTTTTCATACATTCCTTCATGTCAGCATATTTATCATCTAGGAGGGATATATGCAAAGTTTGGAAGGCAATATGGTAATACAAATATATAGGATATCCTGTAAATTAACAATGGGTGTAGAAATCCAAACTGAATTCTGGTTATCCATGATCTGTTATACACTAGTATGATTATGATCCATGCTTACAATGACTGCTCAACTCACAACCTAATTGACAAAAATACATTTATCATCCCCATTAAAGAACCTCATTGCTTACTCCTCTTACCCATTTATCTCACACCTCCATTCATCTATATGAATGGGATCCAGCCACGTTGAGCCAGCATTACTGGTTAAACAAGCAAGGAAGTAGTTACTGAACAAAGCTTTACCCCTTATTATCACTTTGCAGTTCTAGGACAATTTTCCCTGGAAAAAGATTTACCCCTTATTATCATCCATGACAATTTTCCCTGTATCAAAAAGAAGAACCTAACTCTTTCTTGCGTACATAAAAATATATCAATTGATTGTTAGGCATTGATTGATATCCAAATCAGCCATAAATCCACAATCACAACAAAACCCATCTTGGAAGCCTTGAAAGTTCACTATAGAAGAAAACAGAACAAAATAACGTTAAAAATGGAGGAACCTTTTGGGGCTGTTGCTTCTTTAAGGAAACCGATGAGTTACAGAGATTGATATCTGTGTATAGTAACAATATCATGGCTGGTTGCCTTCGTGACCTATTATTCTCCACATAATGTTCACAAAAGCGATGATTGTAGCTAAACTCATTGTCTTCTCCAACTACCCTGGGATGGCCACATTACTTCCCCAATGGCCATCCTTAACCCGATGGTAGATTCACGTCATCACAAAGCCCAGTCACAAAGTCACTTTGTGGCTGGCCCTCCGAGGACCCATCTCTACAATCAGGTTAAGGATGGGGCATTCCCCAACAAGGTTCAACTCTTACAACTGATTCATAAAAAAATGTATTCCTTGCAAATTTATTATGCAACAATGTAGTTGAGGGCTAACTTCACATACTAAACATCATTTTAATAAAAGATGGGAAAGAATATGTTGCCTAGTACCAAGTTTGTAGAAGAAACTGCAAATATACAAGACTTTTTAACCATGGAGAAAATTC
>MU968552.1:0-56154 GCA_034641835.2 Pinus albicaulis
ATTGAAGTATTCATTCCATACCCAGACACATGCATGCCCTTGCACCATGATTTTCTTGTCCTTATATAGATTTAGCCTTTGTCAATACCATGAGCCAAAACCACACCACTTCCGATGGTATTCTTGGACGGGATCAAATAGATAATCCAACGCTCAATACTGTGGGCCAATACCATGGTAAATTCCCTTGGTTTTATGAATTTAGAGCGCAAATAGGCATACGTGACTTGGCACGTACTTTTCTGCGTGCATACGCTACTTCTCCTTAACAAACCCGCGTATGCGTTGTGACATGACTTATTTATGATTTCTCTGGCACTTTACTGGAATTACTTTATTCTGTTACTTCTGAGCTGATCTGTAGATATATCATCCTTCCTTTTAACACATAGATACATCATCCTTACATATTTAACACATGGGTTGCTTATCATAGGCAACTCATCAAGCAGGTCTCCATCAAGAACAAATACATCAAGTAGGTTGCCATCCAAAGACAACTCATTAAGTCAGTTTTAATCAAGGACAACTTCATCTAGTAGGTTACCATCAAAGACAACACATTGCATCATATTGCCAACACTATTATTTCATCAAGTAGGTTGCCATCAAGGACAACACATGTAAGCTGATAGGAGAAATAAATTTGTTGTATTTTTAATATTCATGTATCCCGGTTTTCTGACATTTGGTTGAAAGAAAGGAAAATGAGTTTCTCTTTTCACATTATCATCCTTTAACTAATGAATTTTCAGCACACCCTTTTGTCGGTCTAAAGAACATGGGTAACCATTTGAAGCAAATCACTATTCTAGATGATAGGGGAAATTCTAATATTATTATTGACACAATGATCAATATTGATAACATTTATTATAGTTATCCTTTTTAGAAACTAAAAGGCATCTTGTTTTTTTTGTACAAGCTAAGGTTTGGTGCCTCTCCTGAAAGCTATGGTCTCCACATAGCCTTTCTTGCTGGGATACCAAAATCAATAGGCAAAGAAGGATTTGATGCTAGCCAGGTTATGAAATCTTTGCTTTCAAGTAATTTCAAATCAAGTGAAATGAGGGTAGAGTTTTCAACCATACATGAGAAGTGGTTGAAGACCCTTTTAGCCACACCAAATAATAGATCACTTTGTAAAAAAATAGACTTTACTACAATGGATTCCCATGATACTTTTTTCTGTGTATGGTATGAAATGCATAAATTCTCATGCCAAAGTTGGAAGGCATTATAAGATTTTGAGGACTAAAAGCCTTTGAGTCCTCTACTTTCCTAGTTGTATTCTACTTACCACTTCTGAAAAAATTTACAAAACTTCTCTCATAGAAGACTATAACATTGTCAGTTTGTTTGTTCAAGACACTAAAATTTTCATCAGGACAATATCTTGCTTGAATTACTTGGAAATCCTTAAGTCCAGAACCATAATTGCATGACCCCTCCAACATATTTTTCACGAATTCCAAGAGATAATATCATTTTTCTCACCAAATTCTGGTTCAATGTATTCCTACAAGTTATGATCTCCAGTGTAACCACCCCAAATTTTAGACAATAACTCAACAATTAAAAAAAAATCGTATTGAACTTGGCATGTGGCAGCTTGGAGAGAGCCTCTCTAGTGGACATTGGGGATTCATCCTCATGTTTCTATATGCATTTACATACTTTAATATGTATATATGTGTTGTTTCTATCTTCCTTAGAGGGGAGAGGCCTCAAACACTATCCATAGGCTATTTATAATGCATGTATGTTTGAGTTCCATTGACTTATATTTAGTTTATTATGGACTTTCATAAAATTTTCTTGCCTTTATATTGGTGTCAAAGACAATTATCCTTCATTATCAAGGTTAATTGTTAATTCCTACGATCATAGAACCATAAAACATAACATGTATCATTTATAGGCACTCTAGACTTGGAGACAGAAGGGAAATGTCATCAGGAAAGGATAAGTGAAATTGAGATATGAAAAAGGTGGCAACCATTGTCTACATGTGTTATCTCCTGGAGGAACCTCTCAAGCTCCTAATTCTAAAAAGAAAATAATGTTGTCTTTTACACTCCCACTACCACCCATTTTGGCAGTTGAACTTTCCAGTCCAACTGACCTATTTTGGTCATTAATGGACATTGATATACTTTCATTTCATTTATCTCATAAATATTTTTAACAACTTCTTCAATAATATGTGATGCATTACAAAGTTAAATGTCGACAATAGCATGTGGATTTTTGAAATGAATAATAATGTGGGGGACATGGGGATGATTAATGGGTTTGTGGGGAGCAGGGGTAGATTGTGTGGGTGGTGGGGTTTGTTTCTAGTGATCAACCAATAATATGTGCATAGATACACATAAACGACAAAATTTCATAGCTCTAACCTGATCAATGCATTAGGATGTTGCAAAGCACTGCCACCTTTTGCGGGTCAAAATAACTTTGTGTTGTGGAGCACAAAAGAAATATAACTCTAATATGGCCATAGTTGAAGTATTATGTAAATATTGCCAATATTTTATATTGGTCCCTTTAGGTGGTATACAATCAGTTCCACAAATCAGGGAGCAATTCCAGTCCAAACAACTATCAAAATATCATGACAGCTCATACATTTTCCAATCTCTATGGCATAATTTTACACTTTTGGCTCTTTAATGAGTTGGAGAGATGTCATCTCAAGGCCATAGGACAAATAGGTTTCCACCCCAACTACTAGATGTCATGGATTACCTTTAAATGCAGCATCAAATTCTTCAGGTGGGGTTAAGGTCTCATTGGAATCTTCCAAGTTCTCTGAAGGTTGACCTCAGTCAGGGTCAGCTATAAATTTTCACTTTCAACCTCATCCCTTGAAAATTGCATGAAAAAATAGAAAGAAAAACCTCTCAGTCTGTACAGTTTTATGCATTCCATCGTTTGTCATTTCTACATAGTAAGACCATTGGAATTGTTGATTGGCCAAGTAATCAACACTTCCACGAGTTTGATCTACATCTTTATTAATTAGTTTCCATGTTTCTTGTTTAAGTTTCTTTGTACATCCTTACACGAACAATAAATATTACAAACTCAAGTAACACATTATTTTTTTGTAATACTCTGTCACAAGGATACATGGCGCAATACATAAAGTTGAGATTCTTCTTCTTAGGGACCACATTCTTAGGTTATTCCATTCTTTACTTCCATATGTATAAACATCAACAAAACTTTGTGAACCCTACATATGTGCAAACAAATAAGGCCCATCTATGATCTTTTGATGTCCATTTTATTAATAATTTTATTACCGTAGAACATGCAGTTGTGAATTGTGCTTACAGGGTTTAATACAAATTAGAACTTGTAAATAAGATATATTTTATCTATCCAACACTTCAAATCAAGGAGATTCATACTGTCACTCAAAATATTGTAGCAAAATTACTCATGGAGATTGAATGTGAGGAGAAACAATTTCCAACATGGCAACTGGTGAAGCAGGGTGCATATTCTATGAGTGAAATTAGCTTGTTGTCTTATTTTTTCCTTGATTTTTTCTAGGGTGTTGGCTTTCTGTATTATTCACTATTTCAAAGTCTAATTGTTTGTATGAAGAGAATATTTGAATGCAACTTTCTGGGAAGGAGAGCCATTATTAAAGAGTGCTTCTCCAAGAAGTACAAGCATCCCATTTTGGATTCAACATTGACCTTGAAACGTCTTTATGGGCTCAGTGTATGAGACAAATTATTTTGTTTTTGTTTTATCTTTACTTCATGGCTATAAGTATATAGATTATTATGCATGCTTCCTAAGGTGGTTGTGAGTGAGATCCTTTTAAAAATGTGATTCTAGGAAGAACATTGCATGGATAAGGCTAGAAATCTTGGATTTTCATAATACACCTGGATTAATGTGAAATATTGGATTCATTATCATATATTAAATTATGAATGCCCTAGTTTTCCTTGCCTAAAGTAATTACGATAAGAATTTAATCCAACTATATAGACATGGTTGCAAGATGTTGGATACATTCTCATATAATAAATATGAAAGTGTGCCAACAACATGTTCGAGACCAAAATAATAACTGGTTCCCCCTCCTACCCACTATATCTTCCTTCATCTATTGCATTTCTAGAGCAAGTATTTTTTTATTGTCGACTAGAACCACAGATTAAGAATCACCACTAGTAGTTCTAAGTCAAGTATAAATGAATCAAAAAATACCCCCATAAACACAACCCAACCTACAATTGTTTTTAGGCAGAAATTTAGCCATGGTTGGTTTTATATATGGACTGAACATTGAACCAGACTTGTCAATAAAAAAAACCACATGATGTGGTATGTTCTTTGAATGATTGTAGACAAAACCATGACCATCTATAGTTATGTGGCCAATAGAGAATGCCACTAAGGCACGTATTTTCATTGGAACATGCCATAATTTCTCTGTGCAGTAAGAATTTGTGGAACTGGAATCAATATCACTATGATCCTCAAACACTCAAAGATGATTATATAGAGAAAAATCTATCTTATCCTTGTTAGTAAAAGAATCTTCAAACCACATTTTCTTCCAGTAAGTCTCATGGCTAAGTTCATCTTTTGGCACAATCTCATCAGGGCCATATTTTCTTGTCTCATGTCGGTTAACGGAGTTACTATGTTGGAATCAGATGAATGTGGCCCCAACCTTGGGATTTACAATGCATGTTACACATCTCTGCCACACTAGATTCCCCCCAAGTATATGTCCTACCATAGATATCAAATTCTTCATGTTCTGAAGAAAAAATGGCATTCCTCATGTTCTCATGAATCGTATGATGTAAACCAGAATCATTTATAGGTTTGAAAAAAATATCCACAAGCTTGGCATCTTACCTTACAATAATTCAATGCATCTGGATTTAGTGTGTGCATATGCTCACCATCATGGTATATTTTAAAAGGTGGAATGGAAATGCAACAATCCTTTCGCAGACCATTTTTTTCAGGAACTTCTTATGCCCTGAAATGTCAAGATCAATCATTATTTGGATTCTACTCTCTTTTTAATAAAATAACATTTATGCAGTGGATATTTAGACAGTTTTATGATGTCCTCTCTTAATTTTTCACCTTTATTTATGAAATAAACAATGCGAGTGATTTATTATCACCAAAAATAGGAAAATAAGTAGTTTCTTCTGGTCAAATTCTCTAGCATTCCATACTTTTCATGAGACTTGACCTAAATCCACATAGGAATTTGTAAGTGGTGGTCCAAATCTACTGGGTTTCCATGTGGCACATAGGATAGGAATAAGTATATAGGGGCCAAATGGTTGAGAAGTATAGTCATATCTTAGATTTACAAATATGGAAATTTATGTAAGGGTGGATATCTATAATTTTTCTACACTTTCACTTCAGGTTTAAAATCACTTGACTACATGTATACAAGAGATTGTCTGGAAACAAAAATTTTATGAGATTACTCTGTTTTGTAGAAATTTGGAGCACATTAGATCTTGGTTTAGGATGATTAAAAAAGTTTGGGTTATTCCTCTAGAGTCTTGGGATGTTTTGGTAACAACTTATTAGTTAATCAATAGCTCATTCCTTGCAATTATATACTTTTTCAAATTCAGTAAGTTAGATTTGACAAATGGAAATGCAATGTCAGTCATTTTCAAACGTCATTGATCTTGTTGATTACGTTTTTAGTGTGGAGGTAGATCTCTTTGCTTGCATGCACAATTTGACTTTTAACCATTAGGTACATATTGAGTAAATGAATGCAGAGACCAAAGCATAAGACACAGACCAGTTTTCATCTGAAATGCAAGGAGGATGTTCGACGAGTGAAAAATTAGGTAATTGAATTAAAGAAGCAATGTTCGCTCAAAATTGAACTTGTCTATGCCCAATTATCTCACATGTATGTTGATGTTGTCAGTGGGCCATTATGAAGAGGACACGATTTTGTGGTTCATTTTAACATTTGATATACACATTTATCTAGGGTGGTCTTTGCTTCTATAATTTGAACTGAACATGGACATCACGTGTCATGTCAATTGTAGGAAAGGGGATTAAGGTTACATCTTCAATTATAGTTTCCGTTGTACTTAACAAATTTAGTGTATTGTGAGGGAATGATATACAGTGAAGTTGTGTTGTCTATAGTTGAGTAATTTCTCTTTTTGTACCCATGCTAACTCCCAATAGTGGCCTTTTATGAGTTGAAGAATTTAATGTTTCTTTATGTATTTTTTCATTTCCAGCTTGTGTACCATCACTTCTTCTAACCCATAGCATGACATGCTTCTAATAATGAAGAAGTTGCATGATTTTGGGTCCAATTATAGTTTTTTGAAGTAATCCATATGCTTGTATTAATATATTTGAATGTATGAATGAACTATTTCATTTTATTGCATCAGAACTAGATGCTTTTGTGCAAAGCGAAGATGATGGTTTCCAGACTCCTTTAAAATTAGAAAGGGAGCTTTGGTTTAATTTCTCTTTTCCAATGAAGAAATTCTCCAGTTCTTCAAGCATACTCATTAAATGGAATAAAGTATTTCAAATAGAAGACACAATGAGTTTTGCCCCTTAATCCTTGAATCAGTGGTTTATAGTAAGGTTTCTAAACTTTTTTTGTTTGTTTTGATTTTCTTTATTAGGAAGAAAGAAACTTGGTGCACATGCATGGGGAAATATTTTTCACCTCTAATATATGATATTACATGACTAATCTTAAAATTTTTCTTGGATAAGTAATTAACATGATGCCTCTATCTTTTCCTAGAGTGTGCATTGAACATGCCTGAAGTAAGTCTACAAGTGTTTTTCATCTGTACTCTGTAGATAAATTTGAAGCATGATATTTTTTTGTGGTTTATGATCTCTTTTTAATAAATAATGATTGATCTTGACATTTTATAGCATATTTCTTCAAGTAAAAATATTAATAAACACCATGATGCATAGATAATTACAAATGAGAAAGCATTATGTCAAGTTTCCACTCATCACATTTTACCCCGTGATAATGAACAAGACTCTTCCTACATCAATGAGAAGAAAAGAGTTTGGTTAACTAATATAATGAGAGTTTTGAGAGCTAGAATGGAAATAATAATTTATTAACCAAACCACAACTTAGTAATGGATAAAAAATTAAATTCACAAAAGGTTCTACACATTACTTTAATAAACTTGATTTAAGAATGGAAGAAGATTATAATAAACCTTAAGTTTATAACGGTGACCTTGAAATTGGGAAGAAACATCATCAGAGTAAATTTGTAACATTGGGTTTGAGACTAGTGGCTAATTTTTCAAAGCTTCATGCCAACTGCAAGTCATCAAGACTATGCTGGAAAGATACATTCCCAGTTCCTACCATATTCTCCAAAATTTCAACTATAGGATCTGTTACATACATGATTGTATGGAATGCTTCCCCTGGTTCTATATTCTTCAATCTTTTCAAAAAATGAACAAGATATTTTCCACCATTATTTCCACCTTCACTCAGAAATATAATTGTTGGCTTCTTTGTATCCATGTTAGGATTATTAAAACTTTGATAAATGACTTATTCTTCCAATTTGAGATCAGAAGAATAACGAGTTCCCCCTCCTCAAAAATATTGAAGAATCTTGTCCACTATATCTTCCTTCATCTCTTGCATTTATAGAGCTAGTATTGTTGTATCATCAAAGAGAACCACAGATCAAGAATCACCACTAGTAGTTCAAATCCGAGTAGCAGTGAATCAAACACTACCCTCATAGACACAACCCAACCTACAATTGTGTTTAGGCATAAATTTGGCCATGGTTGGTTTTATATCCAGACTAGACATTGAACTAGACTTATGAATAACAAAAACCACATGATGTGGTATGTTCTTTGAATGGCTGATCTGTAGTTATGTGGCCAGTAGAGAATTCCATTGAGGAACTTGTTTTCATTGGAACACGCCATAATTTCTCTATGCCATAAGACTTTGTGGAATTACCATCAATATCATTATGCTCCTTAGACCTGAAAAGATGATTACATAGAGAAAACACTACCATATCCTCATCAATACAATTATCTTCAAACTACATTTTCTTCCAGTAAGTCTCATGGGTAAGTTCATCTTTTGGCACATCCTCATCAGGGCTATATTTTCTTGTCTCATGTCAAGAGCCATCATACATAGGCCTTGTTCAATTATCATACATACGACAGTGAATCAGATGAATGTGGCCCCAACCTTGGGCTTTACAATGCACGTTACACATATTTGCCACACCAGATTCCCCCCAAGTATATTTCCTACCCTCGATATCAAATTCTTCATGTTATGAAGAAAACATGGCATTCCTCATGTTCCCATGAATTGTATGATGTAAACTAGAATGATTTAATGCCTTTTGACAAAAATATCCACATGCTTGGCATCTTACCTTACAATAATGCACTGCATCTGGATTTAGTGTGTGCAGATGCTCATCATCATGGTATCTTTTAAAAGGTGGAATGGAAATGTAATAATCCTTCTGCAGACCATTTTGTTCAAGAACCTCTTCTGCTCTGAAATGTCAAGATTAGTCATTCTTTATTTTATGCTCGATTTTTAATAAAATAACATTGAAGCGGTGGATATTTAGACAGTTTTATGATGTCCTCTCTTAATTTTTCACCTTTAATTTTGAAATAAACAACATGAGTGCTTTATCCTCACCATAAAAAGGAAAATATGTATTTTGTTTTGGTAAAAGTCTCTATCATTCCATACTGCTCACGAGACTTGACATGAAGCCACATAGGAATCTGAAAGTGGTGCTCCAAATATGCTCGGTTACCATGTGACACATATGGCTATGAAGAAGTCTTTAGGGGCCAAATGGTTGAGAAGTACATTCATATCTTAGATTTAAAAATCTTCAAATTTATGTAAGGGTGGATATCTATAATTTTTCTACACTTTCACATTAGGTTTAAAATCACTTGACTGCATGTATACGGGAGATTCTCTGGAAACAATCCTTTTATGAGATTAGAAATTTGGAGCACAGTAGATCTTGGTTTGGGATGATTCAAAAAGTTAGGGTTATTCCTCTCTAGTCTTGGGATGTTTTGGAAGAAACTTATTAGTTAACGAAAAACTCATTCCTTGCAATTATATACTTTTTTAAAAGTCATTAAGTTATATTTGACAAATGGAAATGCAATGTCAGTCATTTTCAAACCTCATTAATATTGTTAATTGCATTTTCAGTGTGGAGGCAGGTCTCTTTGCTTGCATGCACAATTTGACTTGTAACTATTAGGTACATATTGATTAAATGAATGCAGAGACCAAAACATGTGACACAAACTAGTTTGCATCTGAAATGCAAGCAGGGTGTGCAATGAATGTCAAATTAGGTAATTGACTTAAAGAGAATTGAACCTGTCAATTCCCAATTATCTCACATGTATGTTGATGTTGTCAGTGGGCCATTATGAAGTAGGAAGTTGGTTTTGTTCCTTAATTTATATTAAGTCATTTGAAGTGTGATCTTATGAATTGGTAATTTATAAGTTTGGGAGCACATTTTTTAAACAACTTGTAGTTTCAAGTAACAAGATCTATGAAATTTGGTACTTATATGAAATTACTTCATATATTTTGTTGTATTTTTGGTTGATTATCAAGAACCCCTTTGTCTACTGTGAAGTATAGTAATTTTATGATAAATTTGGTGAATATAATCTAACACGTCATGAACAACTTTTTGTAACCTTTAATTTTTCAAAGTATCTTCCGAGTAGTTATGCTAATGGAATCACACCCATTAGCAAAGAAAATAATAATTGATTTGCATGGGTGTATGTTATGGGGAATTTCAATGAGAAAGTGAAAATTCTACACATTTTAGAGAAATCAACCATTGAATATATGTATGATATATTTGAAAATGTCAGCATATGAGTATTAATAACATATTCGGTATTTTAATGATTGGAAAAAATATTGGGCTTTGCTTTCAGCAAGCAATTTCTCAAAAAGGGTTGAATATGTGAATTGTAGCTTTGGTATTATTAATAGAACTTTTATTTTCGTTGGTATTGTTGATATATAAGAAATTTATACCGCATGATAGATTTTTCAAGAGCCACACAATTATCATTTCAGGGGTTTTCTTGTTTACATTTATTCCGAATAATATAATTTCAGGGCTTATCATATAGTTTGTTATTTGTCAATTGTAGTATTAAAATTATCCATCTTTACTATTCCAGAGCTCAACAGAGCTAAAAAAATAAATCGACTCAGGCTTAATGGCATCATGGTGTTGTAAATGGAAAATTTCCATAATAGTTTTCTCTTGCAAATATGTTAGACTTTTCAAAGACAACTGCATCATAGTGTTATGAAAAAAAAAATCATAGTAGCCTTGAGCAAATATTTTGGCATTCTGATTTTGTTTCTTCAATTTTGACATGATTTAAATGGATGCAAGGATTGTAAGTTCCTAACAAAAAAAATGTCTTCAAATTTGACTATTAGTTTGTTTGTGAGTATTATAAGGCTTGTATTTGATTTGACAATTTTAGGTTAATGGTATTGTTGGAACACTTGCTAGAGCATGATATTATGATGAAGATGTGATGGTTGCATTAATTCATGGGATAGGAACAAATGCATGCTCTATAGAGTGAGAAGATTAAATAACTAAATGTGAACTTGCAAAATCTGGTAGCATGGTAAACTTTCGTCTTTTGCTATTCATTCCCCCCCTATATAATCTTCTTAAGGATACTTCTCTTGCTAAATATATCAATAAATATTTATTTTGCACCTTTAGTTAATCTTATGGAGTTTGGACTATAAGAACTATTTGGAATTGGATTTTTTTATTTGGTAATCAACATGGAATGGGGGAATTTTTGGTCGGGTCATCTACCATGGACTTGTTATGACAACTATTTAGATGCAAATAGCTTGAGTCCAGGCGATCAGGAAAAATCCTAATTTCTAGCACAAAATATTTCATTAGTCAACTTTGTAGGGTTATTGAGTACCTAACTTATAGTTTGAAGATGTTCTAATGGTTCTCTGTATTTTTCTTTAGGGTTTTGAGAAACTAGTTTCGAGAATGTATCTTGGTGACATTGTGAGAAGGGTGATTCTTAGGATGGCAAAGGAGTCAAATATTTTTGGAGATGTGACCCCTCCAATCCTCTTTGATTCATTCATCCTCAGGTTTGTATGCAAAGTTTTGTGTGTACAACCATTTCACTACATTGATTAGAATTATGTTTCAGAACAATTTATCTAAGTCAATAGTTGCACCTGTTAGAAGAAATAGTGGGATGGTTGTCCGATTGATTGGAAATGAACTTGTTTCGTGCACATCTACTAAGAAAACATTCATTTCCATTGGGGTATCTCCCTATTTTACGAATAGCCCATGCAACAAAATATGGTACCATTGTGAAAATGTTTTTCTCTTCTAAACATGCTTTTTCTATCCAAAATATGCAATTTTTCCTTTAACATGAAGTCTTTTAAGAAATATTGTACACTATTTTTTACTTGCTTGAATTGTCTATCACATGGTCAAACTATATTTTTTCAGTACCAAAATCATTTTATGAAAATCAATGAAATTCACTGTTTCATTTTGCAAGGCCTTTGGGTAGCTTCAGAAACCTAAAAGATTGAATACAAATTCTATTTTTAGGATAGAAAAAAGCTTCATGGATAGAGCAAATAATTTCGAAGATGACTTCTTCAGGTAGTATTTCTCTTTGAAAAACACCACTAGTTGCAGTGGATTGTCAGTATTTATATTTTTTTATCAAGCTTCAGCAAAAAACTTGTCCTTTTTTTATTGATTATTATTTGATGGATTTTTTATTTATACTTGTTGCTCTTTCTTGAAGTTTTTATGCTAACTATTTTGAACTAATTGAGGATCAAACATTGGTGGAATTGTTGTAATATGTTAAATTCTTGTTTGTATTGAATCAATTATTTGTTGTAAAATATCAATCAATGTGTCATGTCTTGGAAATTACAAGTATGGTAAATATGGGAAAACTATTGGTGCTTTGCATGTAAATCTGCAAAACATATCAAAACTACTTTTATTTTATCTTTTCATTATAATGATCACTGATGTTTTGAGTTTGAGTGATTGAGGATGACCACATTTCTTCCCTCAAATTGGAAGTTTGGTGTTGGAATTCAGTGTGGATTTTCCATTCGAGAATCATATATCAAATGGAATTTGAAAGTTACATTTCAAAATAATCCTTTTTTGGGGATTACTAGTGGTGATTGCTACATATTTTTCGATGTTGGAGATTTTCTCCAAATCACAACTAATATATTGTACCACAGATGAGGAACACAATGGGAAGAGAATTGTATTTTCAATTTATCCACTTATATTGTAGTGATCCATAAATATAAGAAAAACATTAATAATATAGACTAGTTGGCTTATTCATATGTGATAATGGACCAAAATAGTAGTTCTTATCTAAAGAAACGCTCATCATACTTGGGCATTCTTGACATCATTGACCTCTAGCTTCAGACTTATTCACTTAGCTTTCTAAATTATCCAGTGATATAGATGTATACAAGGCTATCCTATTAATGTATACTTTTTACTTTATTTCATTTTATTCTAGACTTACCTTTACCATTTTTTAGGAGTTTTTTTTGCACTCCCACATTGTATAAGTAATCTACAACTTGATATATTTAGCATGTAACTTAGTTTTCATGATTATGCCTAATATTTCCTTGAATGTTGAATACTAATTTTACTAAGGTGTTATTTTCTATGGTGACATTTTATTTTCTTTGTTTATATAGGTCATTTGGCCACATAGAAGCCATTATTCTCCAACTGAAGAAAACATGTTCGAGTTTCTTGCTTTTGTGGGGAAAAATGACATTGAAAATATTGTTTATGTTGATGCATATATCATATAAATCTTTTATAGTATACCTTAGTTTATATTCTAGTGTTCATTGTATTTCATGTCTTATACTCTGCATTGTATCTTCTTTCTTTTTTTCAGAAAAAGAATTAAGTATCGATGGTAAGAAGCAAGAATTGAAGAAAGAGGAGAAAAATAACAATGAAGTGATAAAATGAAAATTAAAGAGAGAGAGAGAAGAGAATTGGTCTAGTGGTACCTATAGAACCAATATCTTGCATAAGACACACATATAGAGATTGATGGCCAAGTCTTCATAGTTGGTGAATTCACCTGCAATGCCTTGGCAACACAATGATAATTTTTTGCAGTGATGAAACAATATTTCATCTGTAAATTGTACTCCAACCAATATTAAGTTGGAAACTCATATTGTAATAATTGATATTTTATATAATATAATTTTTGTGGTTGAAATTATTTATATTTGCACTTGATATTATTTAGTATTGTAATTAACATATGTAACTTTTCTTTTTCATATTAGATGAACATGTACATTGTATGCCATTTTTTTTAATTTAGTTGCAAAATCGTACTAATTAATTTATTTTGATTAATAATGAACACAAAAAAGCAATCTAAAACTACTAAATTAGTAGTTTATGTTTATTAATAATGAACAGAAATAAAATGAATATACCACTAAATTAGTTGCGTATAATGATTTCTAGTGAAAGTAATGAAATGAATATAAACTACTAAAGTACTCATTTATATAATGAATATGGAAACTACCAAAAAGATAAGTAATACGCAAATGATAAATTTGTGATTATAGCTAATTTACAATATCTTATAACATGACCAAATTTAGTCATATTTATTGGTTATTAGTGGTTTCAAGCAATGACTAAAATTTTCATATATATATGACTATTAGTGGCTAATTTACAGTATCTTATCTTCGACCAAAATTTAGTCATATTTTTTGGTCATTAATTAGTTTCAAACAATGACACAAATTTGCATATGTGACTATTAGTAGCTTCAGACTACAGTATCTTATAACTGCGACCAACATTTTGGTCATATTTCTTTAGTCATTAATTGGTTTTCTTGGGTGATCATTTATTAGTAATATATATTTTGTTGTACGTTTGGTCATTAATTGGAAATTAATGACTAAATCAATGATTAAATTAATGATGTCCATTTGTTCACTTTTGATGTCTTCCTTTCAATATAAGCTTCCTGCAAATATCATATATAGGAGCAAAGCTCATCACATTTCTAGGCTTATCTCTTAGATTCGATGCCGATATAAAATCTCAGAAGAAAATATGATCTAGTGAAGGATTAGGATAAATGCAATATCGATAATTAATAAATACTGCTTGTGTTTCAGAAAAAACAAGATTATGAACAAATCTCATTTTCTTATAAATTTCATACCTAACAGTTTGTTAAAATCCCCAAAGTTTAAAGGCATTTCTCTACAAATATATTTATAAATTCTAAGGAATCACTATCGACATCATATTAAATTAAATGTGTGAAAAGAAACGATTCATTTAGCGAGACTTCACTACTACATGTTCAACAGTCTTGATAATATAGGGAAAGCGGAAAAAGAAAAAATTTAACATGAACCTTTGATGTTGGTCACTTTAATTGTTTTAACAATTCAAGCACCACATAAATTGTCAACCCGGGAAGGTCTGTTTATTCCAAAGACAATCACGCACTGGATATCCTCAATTCCAAAAGCAAAGAAATGTTGTAGTACAAATATCAATAACACAAACCGAACTGTTCACACATTGCTTTAACAAAGCTAAAGCCTACTTGTGTTACAGCAGAAACAATCCCTCTATTGCAGAACTTCATTAAAAGAATCCTAGGAAAAATAATGAAAGGAAATCATCCTGCAGAAAAGGAGATCAATCAACCATAACAGAGAACATGACCCTATTCTTCCAAACAAGAATCTTCAGCACCTGTTGCCTGATATTAATCACACAGTAGAAAAATCAATCCACGGAAAACAGGACCCTATTCCTTTGAACAGGAATCTTCAGCACCTGTTTCCTAATATCAACCACAGTGCAGAAAAAGAAGATCAACCTGCGGAGAACAGGACCCTTTTCCCTCAAACGGGAATCTTCAGCACCTATTTCCGATATCAATCTATCACACATTCATCTAATAAGAAAATGACTGAAATTAAAGTAACTCTCAGCTTCTTAAGAATGAATGGTATAAAGCTAATGCAGTGTTAAATAAAACAGAGTGCTTAATAAGAAACACAGAACTGTATAAGTAATTCTTCAGCAAACAAGGTTAAATTAAGGTGCGAATAACATAAAGAGTAACAGACTATAGGAGCAATTGGGTGAATCTTGTGATGAAGGTGGCCCTGTCCTTCTCACAAGATTCCCTGAGGAAAGAAATTAAATTGAAGCGCTCAAAATAGACTTTTATTCATCTGTCAAGAAATGATACATTACAACAGAGCAGAGACTCTTTCTTGCTTTCAGAAATGTACTCCCGCAATCCCCCTTCTAATGATGATGTCTCCTCTTTTTAAAGAGGAGACATCTATTACAGTTACATCAGAGAAATCCTATTTTTATCCAAATCTAATCTCTTGTTTTAATACAGGGTCTTTTCTGTTCTTCCATCCTGGAATGCTGTTACAAAAGGTACAAAAATAATAGCTTCAAAATGGTCCATGTAACAGCTTCCCTTGCTCGTCTTCATCCGGTTGCCAACATTCTTGAAATACGCTTTAAAGATCGCAAATCACGAGCTGTCTCAGCTACGAGATTTGCGTGCCTGTTGACTGTTTCAGCAACGGGTTCGACTGTTTCAGCAACACAATCCTTTCATAGATTATTTGCGTTCTTTTAGACTCGTTTTAGCAACTATCTATCTTTGATTAATGATTAAATATAAAATTATGTGGATTTATATGCAAGAAAAATTAAATACATAGTAAAGAGAAGGATTTCATATACCTTTGAATAAAATGGATGGAAATGATAATGTAAACTTTTTAAATATGGACTATAAAGAGTAAAGTGGTGTCAAAATGTATGGTCAAAATGGTACACAGATCATTCTAACACGTAGTAATCTTCCTGGAATAAAATTACTGAAATAAAATAGAGTTTTTCAGCCGCCTTGATGGCTCGATTAACATTAAATTCCTCTCTTCTCTAACTATGCTCGCTCTCTCTTTCTCTCTCCCCCCAAAAAAACCCAAATGCATTTTTTCCTTTTATTATTTTAATGTGGCTATCCTATTCCAATCTCTCCAACAACCTAATCCCTATTCTATAGGTTTAACACAGAACTAGCTAACATACCTAATATTTTTCTTTCTAATCTAGTACTCTATTAACTATTACAATAAATAATTATTAAAAATAAATTCAAGTGGCCCAACCCTCTTTACTAAATGATGATTGACCATTCAGGTCAATAACATTGATCTCATTTGATGCTCTTGCATCGGATTCCCATGGAATAAAAGAATGATCCATCAAATATTCAGGATTCATTTGATATTTTTGTAGCTCTGCTATTGTCATCCAACTAGCATCCGCAACTGGTTGTCCCTTCCATTTGATTAGATACTGATAATAGGTCTGTCCTCTAGTCCTCTTTGTTACTCTCTTTTTTAGGATGGCTTCCACTTCCTTCTTGGTTGTCTTTGGCATCTGTTCTTTCCAATTCAAAGTCTGAACATCCTCCTCTGCAGGTTCATCTTGTGATTCTGCCTTTGTTTCCTTGTACATGTACAAATTCGCAACATTAAATATAGGTGATATTCCAACTCCTTCTAGTAGCTCAATCTGATAAGAATTGGCAGAAAACTTCCTCAAAATTTGGTATGGTCCTATCTTTTTCATTTTTAGTTTTTTATATGTCCTGAAAGGACACCTTTCCTTCCTTAGGTAAACCATGAATAAATCACCTACTTGAAACTCCTTTTCTGTCATCTTCATATCAGCCCTCTACTTATACTTACTGCTGCTTTCCTATCATTTCTGTTTGACACCTTCCTGCAATTTCTGCATCTGTTCTGCAAATTCTTCAGCCTTTGCACTCTGTGTCTCTTTCTTACCCAATCTATAAGCTCATATATTCCTCTCGGATGAAACCCAAAAACAATATGAAATGGAATCATTCTGGTACTCTAGTTAGGAGTATCATTGTAGGAAAATTTAGCTTGAGCAAGCACCAAATCCCATTGCTTTGGATTTTTTATAAACCATAATTCTTAATATGTTTCCTAAGTTCCTGTTCACCACTTCTATTTTCCCATCCATCTGTGAATTATACGCTGAACTAAAACTGAGGTTTGCACCTAGCTTCCTCCACAGAGTCCTCCAGAAGTGTCCTACGAACTTTGTATCCCTATCTGAGACAATACTCACAGGTAGCCCATGTAATCTTAAAATTTCTGAGAAAAACAAATTAGCAATGTGAGTTGCATCACTAGTTTTCCTAAAAGCAATGAAATGAACCATTTTTGAAAACCTATCTACAACAACATAGATATAATCATGTCCTCTTTGATTTTTTGGCAAACCCAAAACAAAATCCATGTTGACCGCATCCCAAGGTTTGTTTGGTATTGGAAATCGCTTATATATTCTAGTGTTTTGACTTCAACAAACTTTTTTTATATCAATTTTCATCTTTGGGCCAATTAAAAAGCACTTACTTGAGTGAATTGTTTTATCCTTCCCAAAGTGTCCGGTGTACCCTCCACTAAATTTTTCTTTAATTAAATTTTCCTCATGGAGAATTTAGGAATACACGGTTTATTATTCTTGAACAACAATCCTCCTTGAATCAAGTAATCTAACCACTGGCTTCTATTATGAATCACTGGATTCTTAACAACTGCATATATTTCTTTGAAATATGTGTCTTCCTCATACATGTCAATCATCTCCTCAAACCCCAAAATGCCAATCTTCAATTCCTGCATAATCAAATTTACTCTACTTAAAGCATTAGCAACTTTGTTTGACTTACCACTTTTGTGTTTGATTACAAAGGTAAAATTCTGCGAAATTTCCACCCACTTTTCATGCTTCTGGTTCAACTTCGATTGATTGTTTATGAACAGTAGTGCATGATTATATGAATACAACACAAATTCTTTGAGCAACAAATAATTCCTCCATTTCTTTAAAGCCTGCACAATAGCATATAACTCCTTATCATAGGATGAATACTTCTTCTTAGCCTTATTTAACTTTTCACTGAAGTAAGTTATCAGTCTCTACTCTTGAATCAAGACAGCTCCAATTGCTATCCCACTGGCATCAGTCTCAACTTGGAATATTTTATCAAAAATTGGCAAGGCCAAAACAGGGCTTTCAGTGAACTTCTGTTTCAACAACTTGAAATTCCGATCTGCTACTTCTGTCGATTTAAATGGTTGGTTTCTCTCCTTTATTGTTTTAATTATTAGTGCATAGATCTGACTAAAACCTCTTATAAAATTTCTGTAAAAACTTTCAAGACCATGAAATCTTCTCAAGTTACAAATAAATAGCCTCCTCATCACCAGACTAGGAGAAGATAATATGGAAGGAATATAGAGGCCTAAACTAAACCTTTTGCCAAGGTAACGCGCCCCAATAATATCCAAAGTGCGTTATAACGCACCCGATCCATGATAATGCACCCGATCCATCAAAAGGTCACGTTAGTGGCTAGGGCAATGCCTGGTCAGCCTAGAGGGCGACAAGTATCGTGTTTTGAGTTTGAAATTGGGAAAAATCCGCGAAGAATGATTTGAAAACTCAGAATTTTCTCATAAAGGTTAGTGCAAAATAGGCACAAGGCACTAACCTCTTATTGAGTCTTGCCAAAAAAAACTACACTCTCAAGAAAGGAAAAAGCATGGAAAGTTGAAGAAACATCTTGGCTTTTCTATTTAGAAGCGAGTGGAAGGAGAAAGGCAAGTGCACACTCTCCATCTCTTACAAAATGGAGGTGTGGGCTCTTGGTCCAAAGTTCGATTTTTTGAATACATGTGAAGCGAGTGTTTATTGTTGTAGTGTGAAGGTCAAGGTCAAAGAGTTTTCATTGAGAACTTGTTGATTAAGAAATCACCACATTCGGAGAAAGAGATTGGAAGGCGGGGAGGGCTTGGTACAATGACGGTTGTAATCCTCCCTTTTTATAAATCAATAGAGCTGTGCTCTTGTTTTCCATGGAATCGTCAATATAGTTATTGTTGCTCAATTACCTATATAGCATGAGATGAATGACTTAGACGATGCATTTTTAATATTTATCATATGATAACTTAATTGATAAGAAATGTATATTGTGGTAGAGATTACTACGTGTGATTTGATTGATCATAGGTCCAAGATTTTGGAGTTGGTGAAGAGGATCCTGTGGGCCTTGGTGCTCTCCAAGGACTTGAAGATCTAGAAAAGAGGTAATCTTCCATCTTAGTCCATCAAGTTTTTTAAGTTGATATGAACATATATGCTTCTTCTTTGTGGTATACGAAGCTAATCTTCTTGTGCTGCTTGCTTGAGCACACGAGAAGAACCTAGAGGATATTTGAGAACCAACAACCCAAGCATTTTACTTTTTGTAAAGCGAGTGCCGTGACTCCTTTGGGGGAGTTTAACCCCAAGTTTTTAGATTATTTATTTTATTCCTCCTTCTTTCCTCTTATTCACATATCCTTACGACCAACTTTGTGCCGATGAGCATTTTCGCTCATAGGTTCATTCCGCTGTACAGCCTTGAATAACTTTACCAGCTACTTGTTTGCCTTTGTTAGTATTCAGGAAGCATTATAACATGGCCTAGCTTTGATTACGAGTGCATTAGTATTTGCAGTACTTTTGATCTTTTATAAGAACCGATGCGTTACTCGACCAAAAAAATCCTATTCACCCACTGTGTTGTGTTCCTTTTGGTTGCGATTTTTGGCCATCGAGAACCATTCCTTGGTGAATCCTTTTTTGTGCTTTTTTACCAACTAGCATTCTTTGTTTGTTTGTTCTTGTTTGAAAAAGTTGAGTATCAATACATTTCTTTTTAGAAGATTTTTTTTTAGTTTTTACTGGCATACGGAAATTTGGATTAATTAAGAAATTTCGGTTAAAGAATATTAAGACAAGATAAATAGATGTCTCAATATTTAAGGTTGAAATTTTATATTTGAATATTGGTGCATGGATGTTGAAAAACCTCTCCTTGTAGAAACACTCTTCATCGGGTGAATATTTAGAGCATATTTTTGCATGGTTTTTTTGAGTCGGTCTCATCACATTTCATATGTCCACTCCCCCTTCGCAAGACTAATATTCAAGTGCACTAAGAATCAATCGATAATAAAATCAATCACATAACTTTTCGAGCTCACACCAACGGTGGTTCGGGCTAGGATCTTGGGTTAGGAAAAGTGAGAAAATCACCCAGATCTCAAAAACTTGAGACTAGAGTCATTAACGAGCGAAATCCTCACTCATGTTATCGGGACCACTCCTAACTGGAGCTAAGCACGAGACAACACTTGGGTGCACAAGAAGGTAGCACACCTTTGTTGCTGTCTGGTGGGCATTCTATATGTTGGGGTTCCCTTCGGGGGATGTCGAAACTAGATCGGGGATCTAGGTATTTTTGCCGGATAGCATGATGTCTTAAATTGTGACCCCCGATGATGTTTGTGATTTGAGGTATGGCTGGCCATACTATTTAGGGACTTACACAAGGTAGTGGGACGGAGTTGTGTTAGTACCTAAAATAAACGGACCTACTCTATCTTCGGTCTTTGGGAAATTGCTCATCTTCACGAGTACTTACACCTGTCGTCTAAGGTTCGGGTGAAGCTCTGGAAAGTAGCATGCTTTGTAATTTAGGCCAACCCTCTCTTGTGTACTAATATTGTGATGCGGGTTCATCTCCCGAGAAAATGGTGGTACTCGAACTAGGGGCACTGCAATACTGGCTAATTTACGATTGATTTTAGAGTCCTTTTTTCTTTTTTTCTTTTTAGGTGTGTGAAATTCTGTCATTGAGAGTTTATAATACATCACAGAATTTATTGAAATTTGTTAAAAATAAACGAGTCACCATGGCGTCATACGGTCCACGCCATGTGTCTAAACAACAACAGGTATACCTCCTTTGACTCCTGAGGAAGAATTGAACCTTGGTGAACCTATACCCGCCTTGCGGAAGAAACGGACTCCATTGACGAATCTGATTTTCACCTTGTCCTAATATCATACGGAATTTACGAAGGACCCTTTCATGGAAGGTGTCATACCTCATTACAATCTTCCACTCAACGATTCATGAGAAACCATGATAATTCGAATTCACACGCTGAACATTTCTTTGTGCACAAACATCCATTTCACAATGGCATCCTGGTCGATACTGATGGAAACCATCCCGAGGTTTGCCACCATCCTCCCCACCGATTGTCGATTCCTGTACCGTGCTTAATAACGATGGTCAACTTATGCCTAGTCCCAACCCTACAATCATCACAACTTTGAGTAACTCACAAGGTCATCGAGGATGCTCTACCAGCACGTACGAGACCTACGGTTTCCCCTCCCATGAGTGGGACTACTTTGGTTCCTTTTAGAAACCATTTTGATTTGGAACCTTCTTTGGGTTCAAACCCCTTGGCCTCCATACCGGGGGCAATGTCACTGACACGCAAATAATAGGGAACATTTCACCACCCACAGGTTCGTTAGGAAAAAATCGGACAACCTATTGTTAACACTATTCCCTTAAGTGGTTTAAATGTCGGTGTGGGATCTATGCCATTCTTCCGAACTATGCAAGTAGTAGCATGCTCACGGATAGCTTATTACGTCCACATGGGCCAACCACCCCAACCTCCATCTAGAATAGGGGCACTTTTATGCTAGGGGCAACCAGCCATTAAGCACCCCACAATACGGTATGCCCTATGGACAACAACCATATATCCCTACGCCTCCACCCATAGGAAATTTTTGCTCAAAATTTGTATCTATGCGGCCACACATTGATGGGTGGATCATATGGTATAAATAGTCATTCGAACCTTCGTAGCTGAATTCGAGAACAAACCCTTAATTTCATTTTTGGCAACTACTGAACATCCACGAGCATCTATAAAGTGACTAATGACCCCATAAATCACAACCTACTGCGGCCTCTAATCTTGCTAGGAATTCAACACGATATCCAAAAGTTCGATGGAAAGCAAGGGGAAGACCCAAGTGACACACATCACACCTTTCATTTATGGTCTATATCTAATTCCATGGTGGATGATAGTGTACGGCTTGGCTTGTTCCCCCGCACCCTTACGAACGATGCGCAGCGTTATATTGAATTACCACACACGCCACTAAACACTTTTAGTTGCTTTAGCTACGAGTTTCTAAAGAAATTCCAATTATTGATGGGATATGAAGCACGAACGGAACCTTAACCTCTTTGTGCCAAGACAACACACATCTACGATCACATTCATGAATGAGAGCATAGGAGGAGGCCATTAGCTTTCAATCTGAATCATCACTTCTATCTAATTGGTTTTGTAAGTCTCTCTTAGCCCACATCTCTAAAGACATTGGCCTATCGATTAACGATTACGGAGAAGATCGATACATTCCACATCGCAACATTTAGATTTAATCTATACACAATATATGTATTTATATGATTTACTCCCCAATGCCGAACTGTTAAATTCTCCCGCTACTACGAAAATCCGAGTCATGGCAAGCAGGTCTCATTGGTACAATCTGCGGCATAGCCACAAAAACGAGTCTCGAGGGTAAACCTCCTAGCCATCCTCTGCTGCCACGCCTAACAAGCAACTATTCTTCCTATTGCGTGAGGTGAACTCTATGCAAACTTCACAAAAACCTAGTGGAAGAATAAGAAGAATAAGAAAAAGACATCTTCTTTGGAAGAGTAGTTAGACCATCGAATAACCCTAATCGAGCTTAACTACAAAAATGACAAAGGGAAGAAGTAACCCATGAAATTTCCTTGCAATATACGTGTGGAGGACCACTTGACATACAAATGTCCATAAAGGCTGGGAATGCACCAATTTATCACAAACAAAGGATTAGGAGAACACCTTAGTTATTCATAGTCTTTCCCTAATCAACGATGATAACGACAACACATGGTTGCAAACACCCGCACAACCCGCTGCAAAGGGGAAATGGTAGTTCACATCCTTCCGGTAGAAGGATCATCTGCCATTTATGGCATTGAAAGTCTTCCGAACTTCAAACACGAGCAAGATTTATCCGTCCTACCATGAACGCTCAAGAACACGGTATAGTTCGAATCCACCGCCACCCAATGATCTACATATTGAACACTACGCTGACCCGTGATTCGTCCCCCAAAGAGACACTTCAACGCCACGACTCATAACACCTCTTGCACATGCCGCCTAAAACTACAACATTGTAGAAAGATTTGGCGCGAGCACGCGTCGACCATCATCTTCTCTTGAAGTATTGCAAACCTATCCACGACACAAAGCCTTTCGGCCATTGGTGGAATAGACCCCTAGGATTCCATGCTAGCTGTCTTTTTTATATGGAAAAATCTCAGACTACTTCTCTCACACCAACTCGCATTCCAAGTGGAGGAAGTTGTGTCGAAAGAACCAATCCATCATACTATCATTGACAAAGGTGCTTGACCTACATTATGTCATGGGCTTGCTGGTTTGCTTTAGGTTCTCCTACTTTGTCCATATCAAATTCTCTCAAAGCTTTGGTAATACACGTTCCTCAAAAAGGATACCTTTCTAGCTTTCCCATCATAACTTGGTGGGAAAACGATAACCATGGACGTTAGTGGTAGATCTCCATCTCGACTATAATCTATTGCTCGATCGCAGCTGATTGGTCTTACGCCATGAACGCCATTGTTTCTTTTGTCTTCAATTCATCCTATTTCCATTGGATGGGAAAATAGTCACGATGGATCGGTTATCCTTACACTTTTGATTATACCACGTTACCAAGTAGCCTTATACCCTAATAGGAGGCTTTCACGACTCTTACGTCGATTGTTAGTGCGGTCTTACGAAGGCATCTTCCCTAATGGGTTGCTTTCCTCTTGCCACAAGAGGTTACAAATACGATTGCAATGGTATCCACCACTTTCGATGGCTCTGTCGACCCATGGATCCTGTGGCACCTTCGAGACATTGATTCGTACGAGAGATTAGATGTTGTTCTCACCCGGTCGAGTTGGCTTGCAAGCCATCCAAATTGTACGAACCACTCACTGCTATGGTTTCAACCAAAGGTGCAAACCTCCCGCCCATCACGAGTTCTCTAAGGATCTCCCTTAATGTTCTTGCCTACGGATGAAGCTATTCAGAGATCATGTCTCTAGAAGAACGACCTTGGGAAGATTTTTCACCTTCGTGCTTTGATGATCGACTCGGATATGATAAATACTCAAATCCCATCCTTTGATCCACGAGATGGTTCCTACGCTTCTGCCTTCTTTGACTATTCAAACTATCGATTCGAAGGGAACATGGGTAATATTTCTAATACAATGCTCATTGATATCTCGGTCAAAACGGTATCATGGAAAACATTCGGTGTGGTAGATTGCAATCTGAGAAATTGCACGCTTCACATCCCTTTTCAAGGAATTCGAGATGTGTTTACTTTGGTCTTATGATGAAATTCCCAGCACGGATCCATCTATGGTCGAGCATGAAATCAAGGTTTATGAAAAATGCTAAGGCGGTTCAGCGTGACTCGATTTTGTCCACCCACGCAAGCATCGCCATCAAAGGCGAAGTAGAAAAATTTTAAACGTGGTTTCATATGCGTTCCTTCGATAGAATGGGTTTCCAATCCGGTCCCCATAGACAAAAAACAAGGAACCATCGATTTTGTGTTGATTATCACGATACGAATGCTAATTTTCCCGAAAATTATCCTACCTTTATTCATAGATCAAATTATTGGTGATTGTGCAGGATGTGAATATTTTTTCCTTTATGGATAGATTCTTGGGCTATAACTTGATTTCGATTAAAAAAAGAAGACCAACATAAAACTTCCTACATCTTGTCCTTGGGGCATTTGCGTATTGTAAACTCCCATTCGGTGCGAATAATCTTACGGAGCATATTTTCAACGAGGGCTATCGTTGTGCCTTCCATGACATCGACATATTGTATAGGCTTACTTGGATGACCTTGGGCCATTCCCGAAAATGACGAAATCACCTTTCTCATACGAAAGAAATTTTTTGCTAGGTGTAGATTCTACAATATGCGTGAATCCTCATAAGTGTGTATTTATGGTCGGGAAATCGGGCATATTTTAGGTTTCATTATCTTTCCAAGCATGGGATTAGGGTTGATCCCGGAAATGGGTTAAAGCAATTGTTAAATTGTCGAACGCCACAATCCATCCTCCAACTCCAACGTTTCAAGGGAAGGCAAACTTTTTACATCGATTCATTGTCAACTATGCGGGGACAGTGAAAGGATTTGTCGATTATTGAAGAAGGAAACAATATATTTGTGGGATACCAAACTCAACGGTCATTTGATGCTTTAAAACATGCCGCATTTTGTTACTCCTTGAGTGCCCACGAGCTACTCACCCGACTTTCTCCTCTCTTGGCGACCTCACCATCCTACTTTGGAATGGTTCTAGTTCAAGTTCACAATAGCGACAATAGACATGTAATATACTACTTGTCAAAAGGTGTCATTACTTGAACTACGCTATTCACATGTGGAGAAACTTTCTCGAGGTGGTAGTTTTTAAAGTCACGGAAGCTGCGAGACTATATATTGTTGCGACAGGACTCTTATTCTGTTCTTTGGAGAACCCCATGCAACACATCCTCTGAAAGTTGCTGGAGAAAATATTCCAAATGGATTATAATCCTCCAACAATTTGATTTGATCTTCCACAGTACACCAAAGAAAAGAAATCTCTAGTCTTGGCCAAGATTATGTCAGGACCCAACCCCGAAATTCAGCCCGGAAAGAAGTGGTACCGCAGTCATTTATAATGAATCTATATACTTGGTCGATTCTTCAGACCCATGGTATGGAAGCATTTTAGTATACCTACAAACCAGGCTTGCTTGCACCCAACTCTCCCACGTCGACGGCCCAGTAAATCATATTCGCCATATTTGGCTGCTACCTCGTGCTAAATGATACGTTTATATCGTCATGGTATCGATACTATTCTAGTGTTGTCTCATAATGAAGCGAACGCATTTTGAATGACTACCACATGGGGCATGTGGCGATCATATTTTGAGCAAGCTGCGCCCAAAAATCTTCTTGGCCTTGATTATTATTGGCCCACTTTGTTTAAAGAGCGCATTGGGCTGATGCAGTGCCATGCGTGTCAAATTTTCACGAATAAAATGCGTCTTTCACCCGCCCCTCTTCATCTGGTTATCTCCATTGGTCCTTTTGTTAAATGTGGAATTGACTTGAAGTACCTACAATCCCATTTCTGAAAATGGACACAAGCTACATCATGGTTACGGTCGTCTGTTTCTGAAATGGTGAAACTCATCCCACTTTTAGGGGTGATCGCAAAGCTGTTGCTCTTTTCTTTGTTCAATCGAGGTAATCTATCGGTTCGAGCGTGCCCCTGCTCTGTTGTCACAGATCATGGATCACACTTTCAAAATGATATGATGATGAGATTAACATGCATGTAGGTTTTCGACAAGATGGGTCTTCGTCCTGTTATCCTCCAAGCTAATGGTCGAGTTGAAGTCGTAAATGGCATCCTCAAACCATGATTCGTCGATTAGTCGAAACCATAAAACCACATGGCATTGGGGAGTTTATTAAAAAAATTGTCGTTATCTTTGAACTTCAATAAAAACTACCATAGGCTTCACGCCATTTCAACTCGCATTCGGCCCTAGAACGGTACTCCCAATCGGTGACGAAATTCCATCACTCAAGCCCCCATTTTGTTGAACTCATGCCCGAGCACTACGCCATAGAAAGAGTTCTTCCTCTCCACTCGATCATTGCTTTTGGATGAAACTCGTCGAGATGCTACACTAGCACTCCGGCTCACCAACGTCGAATCAAAGCTCAATACAACAAATATGTCAAGCCTCGTTCTTTCCAAGAGGGTGATCTTGTTCTACTCTATGATCGGAAACATGACCTCTTGGGGGGTAGGAACACTCCAACCATTATGGCTTGGTCCTTACATCATCACTAAGGTACTTTCAAAGGCCACACTTCGGAGCGTAATGGAATTAAAACACAGAGCCACAACGGGCTCTATACGAAGAAGTATTTTGCCTAGTTTCACCATTAAGCATATGCTTTGTAATTTTATGTATATAATTTTGCCTATTGTTTTGAGGTCTGCGGATATTTTTGGTTTTTGAGGTGTTTCCTCATATACAATATTTTTCTCTCACACGGATACCATCATCCTCCCTTGTATCCTCGTCGAATATGTAGACGGTGCTAGTCGTCACACTAGACACATTTGGTTCGGTACTTGGGTTCCCCGCACAGGTTAGAACTTCTTGGTTGCGGGGGGAATTTTCTGGGTAGCGCCACCAACAACGTTGCCGAGTACATGTCGGTGATCCAATCCTCATGGAGGCTACATCTCGCGACATCTCAAATTTAGTGGTCGATTAGATTCCCAACTCGTAGTTATGCGGTTAAACAATCATTACGAAGTGTACGTCATCCAATATTATTACGTTATTTTTAGGGGTGCGACTTTTAGAATATGATTTCAAACCATCTCTCATTTGAGCACGTTCTAGAGAATTTAATGCATTGGCCCAATTAGCGCGAATATGTGTTAGATTGGCATTTGTCACATTTGTTATAAAATATTTGTGAGTATGTATATTTTTCCATAGAAAATACATAAAAAAAAATTAAAAAACACAAAATCACCAAAAGTATGTGTATATATATATATATATATATATATATATATATATATATATATATATATATATATGTGTGTCGATACAATAGTTACATCAAAAAATCTCTCAAAAGGGGTGGTGTTACAAAATTGGCTACAATAAACCTCGTTAACGACATCTACCATCTCGCTTTGATGCTAAAAATAACATACAACTACCACCAGCTGTCCTTCTCAAAGCACTAGGTATCTCTACGGTACACCTACGGTATCTTTGTGTAGACGGCGGAACCTCCGCATGAAGAGGTGGCTGCCCATGCGAGCCCTCCAAGTTTCTGGAGAGTTCATGTAGGGATGCAGGTATCATCATCTCCGGTGGCTTCCACATCCTCTTCCACTACGCCAACCCGGTGTGCATTCCTCACGCTTGTGCCTGTGAGGAGCGGTGCAGGTGGACAAGTGCCACATCTATGTCGAGCAAACAAGCTTCATGTTAAACATTTTTTCACTATTTAAACAAAAAAAAATCATAAACATTCAAAAGACAACACTTCCTAAAGTACCAGTCATTCCTTTCTTACCATCAAGTCCCCAAAAGGTGCCGGGGGGCAACACTAGCTCCGGATGCGAGTGAAGTTCATCCACATAGGGATAATCCTCAATCATAATGATGCGAGAGTTGAGCAAATCAAAGAGCCCATCATCAAAAAACGATTGATAGGCCCGGACCCTCTCTCCGGGTCCGCCGAGGATCAAAGCGCATCGAGCTTGTCTCGGCTAGCGGGCCAATGCTCTGTCGTCATCCTGGGTCTCATCACTAGCACCCGCTCGTTAGGAAAGAAAGCCGTCAATGTGTATGGCCAAACTCTCTTTGGAGGTACGGGGTCTTGCATGGTGTAAGTTGCCGCCCAAACCCAACGAGGGACAACTCCATCACCGGGTCAATCCACACAGGCGCATGCAATCTAAGGCCCGCTTGCTCCCAGGCCTTGGTGACCCACATCGACTCTTGGCCGCAAGCGAACGATCATCCATAGTAGAGACCTTAGTGGTCTCGAAGCACCGTGCGATGGGCACCGGTTGCTAATTGCCTTTGTGATGTGTGTACAATGAACGGGGATAAGATCAAAAGTAGAGCAAGGATCCGCTCTTGACCCCATCAAGTTAGGTCTTGGTCCACGGCGGGGATGAGCCGGGTCAAAAGATAAATATTGTCCTTCTCGATTGAGAGCTCGACCCAGACCCCGTACGAAAGACGTGGTGACGCTCGTCCCATTTCGAATTAGCCACCTCGGGGAGGCCTCCCGACTTCTCATCGGTTCCAATCGTGCCATGTTGTAAGCGCACCTACGGAGAGCCATCAAGCGGCGACATTAGTGATCATGTCTCTTTCTTCACGTTCATGTTCTTTCTCTCGCCGGACACTCATGATTAATAGTTGAATACCCGGTAACATTTTCAGCAGGTGTAAATTGCTTCGAATGCTTCAAAAATTCTTATCAACGAGTTCTTAAAACATGTTTTGCACTAACATGGGCTATAAGGCAAAACGAGAGCGTGCTAACGAGCCCTTCCTTCATGGGAGGTGCGTTTTAACGCATGTCCAACATTTCTTTGGCCACGGTCGCTACTAAAAAATTTTAGGGCTTTGCCAAATTTCTCATTTTGAACCCGTGAGAAACTTCATAAAAACAAAATAAAATGATAGTAGGAGGTTCCGGCTCTTCTGGATCTCACGGAAGAAGAATCGTTGCAGGTTCGTACAATCACCAGTGGGTTTTCACACTTTTCACCCCGGAAGAGGCTCTTTCTGACGTTCAAAACGGTGAAAATGAAATCTTCGACCTTCTTATAGCCAATTACGGTGTGGCTCTCTTAGCTGATGCACGCAAAAGTCGCGAATTCATCTTTGTCTGTGTCGCAACTATTGAATTTAGTTACTAATGTTTGATGAATGATCAAGATCTAAATGCACATATAACCATGTTCAACCCTTTTCCGCGTTTCTTTAGCAAGAGTATTTTTCTTGCTCGTTAATCCAAAAAACCTCGAGTTCTTTTCTTTAGGCTCATTAAACTTACGAAGTCAATTTCAAGCGTTCTTTTCATAGGTATTTTTTTATTTCTCGTTGTCAGAAAAACATGGGTTCTCTTCTTCAAACTCATTAAAACTAACATGAAGAAGTATTTGAGCTTTGTTTCGAAGGACTTTTCTAGCTCACGCAAAACTAAAAAGCCACCGAGTTATCTTTTCCATGCTCGTTAAACAACACAACGAGAGAATTAGAGCCATTCTTTTCCTCTTTTTCAAAGCTCTTTAAACGAAAAAGTGACAAAGTTTTCTTCGCACTTGTTCGGTTTAAAATTTCATAGAAGAACAGGTTTTTCTGCTGTTGGACTGCAATTGAAAGTTTCACAAAGAACATTGAGTTTACTTCATCTCCTCATATAACAAATAGGTAGACATCCATAAGTTTCCTTGAATTTCTCCACTTTTACGGCTTTGATGGACTAACTCACGAGAAAAATGAACTATTTTGGGCTTACTATTCTACCTTCGCGAGTGCCCAGGTCATCAGGACATGACAAAGGTACCCCCCCCCCGGAGGTTGTCTTTCGACATTTTTCGGACTCTCTAAATATGAAAAATTCAACGATTTTACTCGTGCGGACTGGGTTACGCCTAATCGGACGAGGAAAAATTTGGACAAAATGGATACTCTGTGTTACATTTAAGAAAGGTCGTTTTGGCGACCAAAATCTTGAACATGGCACTTCCCAGAAAACTCTTTATGGGTTCGTAGAATCCTATCATCCCCATGAGTTTGCTTCATCTCCCGGTGTCCTACCTTTGGTAAATCATACAAATACTCTTTGGTGTTCATTAAGCCTCGATTACCTAGTACCACCATTAAAGTGCCTTGTTCAAGCGAGATCTCGCTATCTACTACTCCCTATATCAACAAAACCGATCATTATGCCGGAGAAATTATTTGTAAATGAGTTATCCCCATTTTCTCTTCATTGTTTCCCTTAAAGAACAAAGTCATCTTTCTATGTTTCATGTTGGTGATGTAGGATGCCTCGGTGCCTACCTTTCGACAGGATCTCTTCCTATCAACTCCAACATCTTATCTGAGAAGTTGATGCCAGAAGGCTCATCGGTACCGGATACTTGCAGACCTTCAGGTGGCCGGGTGATATTGTGTTTGATTGGGGGTTTTTCATCATTGGCTCCCAATCGAATGATTACATGAGTGTTTGACTTCAACTCCTTTTATTCACTCACTAGATTGTACTATGCATCTTAAGGACCATCATCATTATCGATGGCCACCTTCGTGTACGGTAACATTTTCATTATCGGCGGTAATTAGACAATTTCACATGTTCGACGTGACTCCTTCATTCGCATGTTGAGAAATATGTATTTTAAGTAGTGGGAGTCGAGACTGTGGGGCAAAATTTACATCATTACTGTTGTGTTTCCTTCCCAATTTAAAATATTTGTTTATGGAAACTGACTTGTTCATTTCGTCTTTGTTATGAAAGACACTTCCACATTATGCTTATTGGTGGACATATTCTTTATATCTCTATACTAGAGAAATCATGTTTATTAGCTACGGCATAGGAATACCCAACTCAAGAACGGAATAATATATTTTACGACATATGTTGTTGTTTCGAGTTTTTCCTCAATCCTAAATCTATTTAGCTCTGCTACACATGTTATAAAAGTATTTCAGCCATCATCTTCATCTCGACCTCACACTTTAGGGGCATGTTGTTACGGGTAAAATAACCTCCTCATTAGCTCGGAAGGATAAGATAAGTATGGAGAGAATAAATAGAGCCTAAACTAAACCTACTTCTGAGAGTAATGTGCCTATAACAACCAAAGTGCGTTATAATGCACCTAATCCATCAAAAGGTCGCGTTAGTGGCTGGGGCAATGCTCTGTTTAGCCTAGAGGGTAGAATTACTTGTGTTTTGAGTTTGAAACGGGGAAAAACCCGTGGAGAATGATTTGAAACTCCGGCTTTTTCTCATAGAGGTCGAGTGCAAAATAGAGATTTTGAGAGTGACCACTTATTGGGTCTTTCCAAAAACAACCTGAACTCTCCAAGAAAGGAAAAAAGCATGGAAATTTGAATAAACATATTGGTTTTCTGGCCGACAGGTGGAAGGAGAAAGGCAAGGTTTTCCCTCTCCATCTCCTATAAATGGAGTTGTGAGCTCTTGGTCCAAGGTCGAAGGTTTTTGAATACATGTGAAGCGAGCATTTATTTTTGTAGTGTGAAGGTCAAAGATCAAAGAGTTCATTGAGAACTTGTTGATTGAACATCACCACATTCAGAGAAAGAGATATTGGAAGAATGAGGAGGGCTTGAGTCTGGCTTGATAGTTGTAATTCTCCTTTTTTTATAAAACCATAGAACTATATTTTTTTTGTCCATTCAATGCGTCCAATATGGTTATTGTTCCTCAATTACCTATATAACATGAGATGAATGGCTTAGACATCCATTGTTTAATATTTACCATATGATAATTGATAGGAAATGTATATTGTGGTAGAGATTACACGGGTGCTTTGATTGATCACGGAGTCGAATTTGGAAGTGGTGAAGGAGGATCACAACCCATTTGTGAGTATACTCAAGAGACTTCAAGATCTAAAAAGGTAATCTTCCATATTATTCCATCAATTTGTTTAAGTTGATATGAACATATGTAGCCGCTATTTTGAACTATACGAAGCTAATCTTCTTTTGTACGCATAAAGACATGAAAGCCACGAGAGGGATATTCGAAGACAACAACTCAGAATTTTACTATGTGACTTCTTACCTCAAACACACTTCTTGGAATTGGCCAATTCAGAATCTCTTGGATCTTCTCTAGGTCCATCTTCAGCAACTAGACCAAGACCTGGAAATCCCAAGTAAACAAGCTCCTTGTTCATGAAACTACACTTCTTCAAATTTATCAACGATTTTCTCCTTTTTTAAGTATTTAAGCTTAATTTAATATGCTCCAAATGTCTTCCTTATTCTAGCGAAAGTAAGAATATCATCAAGATAGGCTATCACAAATTTTCTTGCATATTCTTTTAAAACCTTTTCCATCAATCTCATAAATGTAATTGGTGCATTAGTGAGCCCAAAGCATCACTAACCATTCACTCTAACCGTTGTTGGCCTTGAACGTAGTTTTCCATTCATCCCCTTCTCTAATCCTTATTTGATGGTATTTACTCTTCAGATCTATTTTAGAAAAATAATTTAGTCCACTTAAACAATCCGTAAACCATCCATATGTGGAAAGGGAAATCAATGCACAACCCGGTGATATTTTTTATTTCTCTAGAGTCGGTACACATGCGCCATTCATAGCCTTTCTTTGGGTGAGCAACATTACGACACACGGACTAAGGCTTTCTCTTATCAATCCTCTATCCAAAAAATATTGTACTGTCTTCTAAATTCTTCATTCTCCTGAGGATTCAATATATTTTGCTTAGTTTAGTAAACACGCACCGAGGTATTAAATCTATGAGATGGCTAATATGGAATTGGTGGTAATGCCCTTGGTAATTCACTTGAAAATTATGTCCTCATAATGATCTAAAATTTTTAATTTCCACGAAGATTGTCTAAATTGGTAGAAGTCAAAATTACCTTGGGTTTCCCCACAACGAGAAAAATGCATATCTTCCTCCTTGTTGACTTCTCGCGGCTATTCTTTTCCACTAAACAACATAATACTATTTCTAGCCGCTCCTTTGTTGCTTCATCCTTGAAAGGAAGAAATATATGTACTTCTTCCCATCCTTCTCTAAAGGTATAGGTGTTCCTCACGGCATCATGAGTGGATTTCCTATCAAAGCGCAAGGTCTTCCTAACAATATATGGCACACGTCCATTGGCATCACGTCATACGGTATGACATCTTTATATGTACCAATTTGTATCTCCACTCTACATTGTTTTGTCACTAAAATTTGATGTCCCTTACGTATCCATGACACTTTGTAAGGAGTAGGGTGTACCATCTTAACTAACCCCAATTTCGCAACAATATTTGTGGAAACAATATTAGCAGGTGCTTACACTTTCCAATCACAACGTTGCGACATTTTCTTTAGACTTGCATACGATGCGAATAAGCTCTTCCTTTGCGCGGCTCATTTTCTTCCTTCTCTACCTTAAGCAATACTCTTTTTAACAATAAGGACTCTCCTACCTCATGTGGTTCTTCTTTCCTCATGACACAGTTTATTCCTTTGCCTAAGATACATTCACGATACGCCAATTTGCTAGTTTATTATGAGGACAATCACATGATCTGTCCCCATTCTCCACATGTGTAACACTGAATTTCTCTTCCCACAGGAACTCTACCTACGGGTTCAAATATCCCTCTACCAGTCTCCTCTTCTGACAGGTCTACTACTCTAACCTTACTCCTACTTCGATACCTTGAGTGCGGAACCTAGATTTGGAGCTCCTCTTCCTCTTCTTGGACATTTACCCTATATTCCTGCGACTTTTGTTCTCAACATTTCTCTCTTCCTTCAAAGATGCTTGATATGCATCTTCAATTGTGTAGGACTCAATAGTGATTTCATCTTATGTGTCATCTCCAAGAAATTGATATATACGGCTACCTTTCTACATCCTTAACATCTCCTAGCATAATGCTCAACTTGTAAAACTTCTTCATGTACTCGTTGATAGTCATTCCTTTTTTTTGAAGTTATGTAACTCTACGAAAGAAAGATTCAATGGTAATATTTAGTCATGAATTACTTTTCAATTTACTCACCATTTTATCCCACTACTACTTAATCTTTGGCTTTCCATTCCTCTCTTCGGATGTTTGTAATTCATCCCACGAGATAGTTCATGGCCCTTCAATCTAGTAGCTATGAAGTTCACCTTCTCTTTCTAATCGACCTCCTTAAATTCAAAATACTTATCTAACGAACTGATCTAGTCTATCAGCTCTTCCACATTAAGGGTCCCTTCATACCATGTTCCACCTTTTTTCCACTTTCTTTGACCAACATCTTGAGAACTTTTGTGGTTTCATTTTCTTCCTTCTCTTCTTCCTCAAAGAAAAGTTCCTGCAGCCTTGGCATCCCCTCATTAAGTGCTCTCCTTTGAGTGGTTTCCATTGTCTCCATTATTGTGCAAAGATGTAGAATCTCTTCCAACAATTGCATTGGCTTCATGCTGACTACTGACCTATACTATCTCCTCTCTAAGTGGCATATTTGTTGCAATCCTTAAGAACAAAACTCAATTCTGTACGAGGGTACGATAAAAAAGAAATGATGTCGAGCAGGTCACTTTTGATGTATTCCCTTCAATATAAAAGCTTCTGCAATATATATATATATATATATATATATATATATAGGAACTATTTATATAATCAAAACCTTGAACTAAGGTTTTATCACAATTTCAAGAAAACTGTATACGCAATTTCACATATTTAACCCTTATCACGGATCATAGATTTTAAACATATCACAAATGACGGTTAAAAATTTATCACACATCGTGACTTATTACTTATCATAATATCGGGATCACACCAATCTCCTCATCGCATTTTACGGATTATCTGCCGAACGATGTGCGATATAAAGTCTCCGAGGAAAATGCGATATGCGTTAAAAGTATTCGAGCTAAATTCGATATGCGATAAGTAATAGAATGCACAACATTTCAAGAGAAAAAAATATGATTATGAACAAATATTAGTTTTATTATAAATTTCTTTTTGCAGCTTTTTTAAATCCCAAGGTTTAAGGCACTCCTCTAAATTTAATAATAAATTCTAAGGAATATGTTATCCGGTGGCTTACGTAAAATAATCATGTGCAAACAAAACAACTGATTCATTAAACGCGAGCCTTCACTACTATGGCACTATGATCTTCAATAATACAAGGAAAATAGAAAGGAAACAAATTTAACATAGGCGTAGTAATCTTTACGGAATAAAATTACTAAAATAAAACGATTTTTTCAACCGCCTTGATGTCTCAATTAACATTACATTCCTCCTTCTCTTAACTCTTCTCTTTCTACTCATTCTCTCTTTCTCTCTCCCAAAAAAAAAAACGAATGCAAATTTTTCCTTTTATTATTTTTTTATGTGGCTATCATGTTCAATCTCTCTAAAAACCTAATCCCTATTCTATAGGTTTAACACACACCTAGATAACATGCATAATATTTTTCATTTTAATCTAGTACTATATTAACTATTGCAATAAATAATTATTAAAAATAAATTCAAGAGGTCCAAACCCTCTTTACTAAATGATGATTGACCTTTCGAGTCGATAAAATTGATCTCATTTGAGAGGCTCCTACATCAATTAATGACCAAATTTATGACTAAATATACTACTAGACAATAAGTTAAGACAACCAATTAATGACTAAGCTAAAAATGACTAAAAGTTGGTCACATTATGAATCTTTTAATAAATTAGCTACTATTGGTCCTTTGAACGAAAAATAGTCGATTGTAGAAAATTCTAGTTGTTTCTTTAGTAACTAATTAGCCATTTTGTACTAGTGTTAAAGAGTCAGGCTTTTGGTGTTCTCATATGGGTTGCCACGTAAAAATTTTGCATTCAATCTATATGTGATTGATGTATTAGTTTTATGCTTGAATTTTTTTTGTTGGCTAAATAGTTTTTCAAATTTATAAAATATTGATTCACCCCCGAGGACCTCTTAGTATTTTCCTGGTTTCCAATAGATGGGTGTACATGCTAAAGATAAATCACACGCTTTTGAAACTTTTAAACTTTTCATGTATGTATTCAAAATGAAGCACGATCACATGTTAGCACTATTTGTCTTGATAATGGAGGAGAATATGCATCTAATTAATTTTAAACTATATTTTTTAACATGGGATTCAACATTAAACCATAGTTCCATACAATCCTCAACAAAATGATGTAGTAGAAAGAATGGCCGGAACTTTCTTAAATATGGTTTATTCCATTATATTTTCCAAAAATGTGAAATTGGTTTTTTGTATTGGTGTATTTATAAGTGCAGTTTATGTGGAAAACATGAGTTGATATCATGCTCTTGAAAACAATATTATTTAGAAAATATGGTATGGCCACATTCCTTTGGTGAAATATCTCCACGATCTTTGGTTCCACTAGCTATGTTATGCTTCCTAGGAACAAAGAATCAAACATGATGTAAATAGTTGGAAGATAGTCTTCTTGGGGTACTCAAGTATTGCCAAGGCATATCAAATTAATGATGAGTTAAACAATAGGATTTATTCTTTCTAGAATGTGATTTTTCCTTAAATATTCCAAGAATGGAAAATATATTGAGTAGAAACTTGACCATTTGGATAGATTCACCCATGTAAGGACATATCAAAAAATTTGATGATGATTTCACATCTTGAAGGGAGATCCATATCTTGATCAGTCTCTAGAATTTCCTTTTGAAGCACTACCTCCCCCTCATGAAGTTTTGGCCACTTCATCATATTATAAAATTAATTTAGGTAATTGATAGGATTGAAAAGCTAAACATTGATGGAAATTCAACACTATTTCAATTAGTTGAGGAAACCTGGACCATCTTGAAGTTTATAGCAAAGTGGCTCATTCAAACATGAGAATGTTCATCTGATGATGGAAGATAAAACCCAAAATCTCTACAGACGATATGGAGTTGAGGTGGATAATTCAAACATAGGTGATGTAGATGACATGGATGTTTCAAATGATTATGAATTGATTTGTCTACTTTGTGAGAAGTAATATCCTTCGAAGAAGTTGCTTCTCATGATAAATGGAAAGGCCATACAAACAATTTATAATGCTTTCATAAAGAATCAAACATGGAATTTGGTATAACCTCATTTTGATTAAATTAATTGGTCTCAGAAAGTCTACAAAGACAAGTAAAAATCAAATGGCTCCCTTAAAAAGCATAAAGAAAAGATCTTAGCAAAAGGATTTGCATAAAAACAACGCATTGATGATGGTGATACTTTCCCATAGTGAAAAATGAGAAATCATTAATACTTTATTTATATTTTTATCTCATAATGGATGGAATGTTGAAACCTGAATCATAATGAGATGGGGGAGGGAGGGGGGGTGAATCGGTAGTGTGAGCACTTATAAACTTTTTCTCCAATTATTTTATCTTCAAAAATGTAACTTGAAACACATAATTAGAGATTAGTGCATCCAACATAAACCGAAACCATGAAAGAAATCAAATAATGGACACAAGTATGTCTATTGGAAAAACAATTATCGGCAAAAAGCAACATCCTACTACTACGCTAGTCGATATTTTATTATCCCATTGAAAAAATTATGCATGGATAAACCTGCTCCTGAGACGGAGAAGACTCAACTCCTTGCATACTATGTTGACCCTTTGGCATACATGAGAATTTTTTCTCTTAGATCTCTGAGACTACCATCCATTCCAGGCCCACCATAATCAATGATCCTGCTTGGGTGCTCACGAACTAACAATCGACTCACAGGAACTCCTATCTATTGGTACTATCATGACCAATGAGCCTCGCCATTTTTAAGCCGATCTGTTCAACCACCATTGGACAAAGAAAACTAGTCCTTCTAGTGAATCCACCAAATTACTATATACTCAAGGCCTTCTTTGCCTTCTTCCTCCATGTGGGCCTCATTTCATATATTTTTAGGCGGACTCCTAAAACTTTCTCAACATGAACATAGTATAAATATATCATCAAATCTCAAACAAATATCAAATTTGTAGCATAAGTACCAATCAAAATATCCTCCGGACAAGTAGCAAAACAATCTCCTCAGAAACTCTACTCCAATCCAAAACTCCAATACCTCACTCACTACATAAACATAATGGTTTAAATAATATTCGGAGCTCAACACATTGTTGTGGCGCAAAGGCGATTCATAAAATATGCACTAGAGAACACATGCATCTTGCAAGCTCTTTGAAACACATACACTCTTACAACACAACTAAACAATCAACAATACGCCATTGAGATTTATCAATATGTAGATGAAATCAAGTGCTCAATTCAATAATTACACGGGACTACTAGGCATCACAACTTTTTTCATATGCTTTATTTGATCATATTCATCTCATTGACTCAATCAACCATTAACACAACTAGCCATTTTTCTATTTTAAAATTTATTCGACTTTTGGGAATCCCACAAATGTTTACGATAATTTCCAATCAAGGATGTCACCTCAACACAAGAAATTGGTTGATCGGGATGAGAAGTACGAAAAGAAATTCTCTTGAAATCCTCTGATTGCTCCCATAGCTGCGGAATCCATGTGACTAAGGCTATAAACACTCCCCACAAGCTTACATTCCATGGATTGAGGCTATATCCACTCCCCAGGGCTTGCATGCTGTGATTATGAACTGTCCAACTACTACCGCATGAGGGCTTTGTCTCCATGCGATTGAGGCTAAAGATAAATAAAAACATCAATCCTTTAGCTGGAACCTTTTCCACACAGTAGATCATCTTCTTTAACTCTTAATTTGACACCTCGAAGCCTGCGTATCAAGGATTTGCCTTTGATGAAATAGGTTAAGAACAATTCAATGACATTCAAGACCTATTCTTGCCAGCCTTAGTATGATCCAACACACTCCAACTCCTTAATCAACAACCATAACCTGTCACAAACCTCAAGGACTTGTGTCAACATCTCTAACTCTTTTGAAGCATATCCAACTCCTATGGCAACAACATCACTTAACAATCTAATTGCCTCCAACTTACTAAAGGAACCTCCAACACATACAAACTCATCTCATCACATGTAGTGACAATCCAATGTCTCCAATCCATGTAGAGACATATGCAGCATATGGAAGTAGCACTCCAACCAGCAGCAGCAACAAAATCTCAGAAATCAACATAGCATGCAAAACTTAAACCAATATTACATGTGGAATGTTTTATGGAAATCAAGCCTGGATAGATAAGTTTCCTAAAGTGTGGTGTTCTCACTTATAACAATAGATGAAAGACACTTCGACCTTTTCCTTAAGATAAATATGTAAGAGAAGAACACCTACTTGATCGCCCACTATTCTTCATCTCCCTTTTGTCACTTCCATTGCCTTCAATCAAACTAAACTCGCCCGGTTGGTACTGTGGTAGCTAACAGAAGGTAGAAAATGACATAAAGGCATATGATTTATTGTATACTTAATCAAGAAACTGAATCGATTACATTTGAAAATACACATGTATTAGGAAAGGAAGCAAGTCTCTTTATTATAAGGTAGAAGGATAAGTTGATGAGTTGGATCGATTCGATGTAAACTCTCTCAACTTGATCCTATCCTCATCACATCAACAACATTACTCCAACCTCATAACATTACTGCATAATACCTTGAAGAGTTGTGAGTCTTACCCTTGAGAACTCTACCAATTCCCATTGTTTCTACATGCACTATGATTAGTGCTCAATTTATAAGAAATGAGGGCGGTTTAACTGCATTAGTGGTCATTGAATGGATTTTCCATAAATGGATAGAGGTTTACCATTTCAATGGAATAGGAGGATAAGTGATTTAATGGCTTCATGGTGTTCATGTTTCAAAATTATCGGATAGTGTGATAGTTGGAACAACTTCTAGAAGTCACTAGAAAGTGGGAAGATTCCCAAAATTATGAAACATTTTCTCCCCGATCAGGCCAACACACTTTCAAGTGGGCCCGGATGCTGCTATGACACGGTATTGCATGAGATTAAATGTCTTGTAATGCACACTTACTACGATCCCAAAGGGGTGCGTTGATGGGCTCAATGGAGCACTTCCATTGGACTTCAAGCAATGAAACTTTCATGAATTAAAACCAACAATGGGATGACTTGTTTAAGGCAAGTAGCAGCACAATTTAGAGTATGATAGACCTAATTCTTATTGATATGGGTTTTGGGAGTAGTACCCAGGTGACATTGGGGGGCACTTTGTCCCCAATGTGAAATATGATATGTCGAGATCCAGTGAGTGAATCAAGAGCTGAGGAAGTTCCATATATTGCCTCATCCCTAATAGTCTAAAGTACTTAAGCAACCCATATTATCTAAGGGCTCTCAAAGTTCCGGGATCATTTAGAGCAGCATATACTATTCCTCATGTTCTATTTTTTCGCCATGTAATTGACATTTGATCTAATGAAAGCACGAAACCAAACCATAAGCTTAGTTAGGATCGATTCCATACGAAAAAATGGAGAAATTTTGAGCACAAAACACAATGAAAATTTTTGAATTGCACCAACCCATCCTATTTCCTTAGACATAGCATTGTATAGAACACGAGCCTCATTTCGGTTCCTTTGAAACACACACTTTTCGGCATCCAGGGTGCGTTGGTCTAGGGCATTGTATATTTACCCTATGAGCCCCCAAAACCATGAGGGTGCATGAAGCGAAGAACAAAGCTACCAATAGAAAGGTCATATCTCCTACCTGGTCTAAAATGACGCAGAAAATAATCCACATAATATATCACAATAAACTACTGAATTTCAAGGAAAAAACTAGCTCGAGCACCAAAAACTAAATGGTAAATGTGAAATGGTAAAAATGACATGATGATTCTTATTTTAAATAGTATTTTCTTATTATTTTATTTAATGAATACGACTATAGTTTTCACCCCATTTTTACTATTTTAAAACATGTATTTGCTATCTTTTCGGTGGTCCTTTGAGTGAGTTTATAAATTTGTTACAATTAATTTTGTTTGTACATGATCTTAAAATTAATTTGGACCACAGAGCACACTCTTATCTCTTTTCGAGCTGCGGTAAACATCAAAAAATGAACCTCTCTGAAGTCATCTTTCGGTGACCCTTTTTTGAACTCGAAAACATGAAAGATTGTCGAGCACTTGTCCTTTCGAGCTTGTAAAAAAATATTTAAACAAAATCTGCTCAGTATAAGTTTAACCTTTTCTAGATTGAGATAAATTATTTCCCGAAAAGGAACACCCCTAGTCGAACATGAGAGGTTCTCTCGGAGGTATTATTTTACGCTTTTTCGGATGCGAGAAAAATTTGTGAAAAAGAACTTGTGGAGTTTTTCTTTTTGTCCCTTTTTTCAAACTCTCTAAACATGAAAAAGGACTGATTTTTCACTATTGTTAAACTCGTTAAAACATCAAATAGTGATGGACTTGTCCACGTATTGACAAAATCCAAGTTTCACCTTCACTAGGCGGGATTAAACATCACATGGGAATGGATTCACCCAAAGGTGAAATTATACATCAAGCATATATGTTATCTCCTCAAGTTTGTTAAAAAATAAAGAGGTATTGGTCGGGGAATGGCGGGAAAATTGGAAAAGGGGATAAATCACTTTATGGGTATATTATTGTTGCGTAACTATTTTACCAGTGGGTTGAGGTGATGTCTACATTTAACAACACGAGGTGAGAAAAGCCTTTATTTTTATATAACAATGTGGTTACACAGGTTTGGTGTCTGCAAACCATATTCACGGATCACAAAGAATTTTTGCAACTACATGATGAACGAGTTGACTACCAAGTTAGTATTGTCGCATGATAATTCTACCCTTATTAGGCTGTGACTAATGGAAAAGTTAAACCATCAACAAGATTCATAAGCGTATGCTTTAATGAATGATTGGGGTTCATAAATAGAAACTTGCATTTAATCACTGTACTCGAGATATGTGAGCTTATCAAACCTCGGTGAGAAACGTAACTTTGATTTATTCCCTTTCGACTCGTTTACGATGCCGGAAGCTATCTTACCAATTCGATACTTGAAATTCCATCATTGAAACTCGCGGTCGACCTACTACCTAACACTTTTGACGAATGCACACATGGGCGGGAAAAATATTGAGAGGGGTGGTGAATCGGTGTTTAATCTTTGAAATTTAAAGAAAACTTTACTTTTCTTTCTCTTAAACCCATACGCTACTTTACGAAACCAACTCGCATATATACGCGAATATCCTTAAGAAAACTAGCCTATGTCCCGAGAGATATTATTATGCATTTAATTCTTTACTTAGATCATTGCATAATTCATTCATTAGATTTTTATTAAGCGAGTAAGCATGTGCGGTAATAGAATAAACCATCACACATAAGCAACACACATGAACACCGGTATTTGGTGGAAACCCGATTAGGGAGAAAACCCTTAGTTGTTGTAAAATCTCTTGTCTTCAATATTTATTATAAAGAAAACTTCTTACAATTTTGTACTAACGTGAACTCATACCGGCACGCGAGCACCCACTGCCGGAAAGTGCCTTCTCTCATTTCCGGCCACTACGGAAGGGCTCCAACCCCGGTCTCGTTTGACCTCTCCTTGAAGGGAGCTACTACCCCCCTGCTCTTGTTTACCAACCTCTCTTGGAAGAGGCTACAACCCCCTGCTCTCATTTACCATCTACCAGCACAGAGGAGCTCGCCCCTCACCCGAAGGCCGACCTCGGCTGCTGCCGGACCACGTTTCATCAATTTCCATACGGATCCATCGACACGACATACCTTGTAGGCCACTTTTCATCAGATTTTCAGGTGGATTCCTCCACACATTTAACCTCAACATACATCAAAGTGAACTTTATAACCCATCAATTCATTCATTGAATCATCAACCATTCAAGCAAACAACTTGATCTTTGATCAACATAATTAGTAGCATAATCAACATTCAAACAACCCATATATCTATGAATACATCATTGACGGATAGCGGTAAAACAACAAAATAGATCGGACATTTCGTTATACTTCCAGTGAAAACCCTAGATTCCATACGTGATTTTCTTTCACTAAACACACGTGTATACGGCCGCTTTCATGAGAACGAACCTGCGTATACATATGCATATTTCGAACTATCCTCATATTCCATACGCGCTTTTGAGACCAACCCACGTATATACGCGTTTTCTCTTCCACGAACACAACGTATAGATGCGTAACCATTTCGGGAATGTGCGGCTCTTGAATCGGATAAGCAATTGATCTCATCCTTTACTTGACAAAGATTCGCTAGATCACGGTCTAAACATTCCATAAGCGAGATCTAGAAAATACATGTTCATTTCAGATCTGGAGATCCCTGCGTCATCATTTTCTTCATAGGTGCATTGCAGGGTCGGATCAATCAATAAATTGTTACCCATTCCATGAGATATACTTCGGTGGTATTCATTAAAACCAGGACCTATGCATGCTCTTGCACTATGATCTTCTTCTCCTTATATAGATTTAGCCTTTGTATTACCATGGTCAAACCACTCAGCACGGTGGTATTCACGGAGCGGGATCAAATAGATAATCTAGCATTGTCTGTGGGCCAATACCATGGTCATGTCCCTTGGTTTTATAAATTTAGAGCGCAAATAGGCATACGCTACTTGGTACGTACTTTTTCGCGTACATACTCTATACATACACAAACCGCGTATACCTTGTGACATATTATATTTATCATTTCTCGACGCAGAATTATTATTTCTCTTGTCTCATACGGGCGGGCTTGTGAATGCATGGTATTACATCTTTAACACATAGGTTGCTATCCAAAGACGACTTCATCAAGTAGCTTTCCATCGGACAACACATTGCATCATGTTGTGTGATCCCCCTTTGGACTTGATGGCAACCATGATGGTGTTTGATCACCAAAATAGATAGATTCATTGAATATAACTATTATTCCAAACACCATGATGTCTCCCCTTTGACATCGAGGGCAAGGGTGGATCAAAACCAAAACAAGGTTTTTTCTTCTTTAGTAGAAAAAAAGGCTGCGTAGATGCGATGTGCCTTTTGAAGTGACCATGCTCCCCCACCCCAGATTCATGCTAAATCTTCAAGCATATTTTTCAATGAATTACATGACTCTATTGCTTTCCTATGCGGACTCATCGCACATCAGTCCAACCAAGTGGATTTACAAATTTGAACAAGTCCTTACGCGGTAAGATATAACAATTTACATCATAGGTCTTAACGCCTTTTTCATCAAAATTACAAATATGAATTTTTATAATCAATGTCACCAAAAATACTTCAAAGAGAGATCATGTTATTTCGGAACCATCATAATGCCAACAATGCATTACTCTCCAACAAGCTAATGCTCCCCACACGAATACGTATCTGTTCTTGAGCCATCTCCTTGTTTTCCATAACGAGAGAAAAAAAACAAACGCTTACTGTCTCCATTGGAACTCGCGTGTATACGCTTCGAGTTCATGAAACCGCATTATGGAAAGTGAAATACTGAAAAATTTCACAAGTCCATCTCCCCACAATTTCTACCACTTGTGCTGTCTTCTTTACATCGGATGCCTTTCAGCGAAATAAACATAACCGAATTACCAATCCAACCATGAGAATCACCATATATTGCTCCCCACGAGATGATACATTATAATCCCTATAATGTATCTCACATCACTATCATACGGTCATTATGAGAAGTAAGCTTTAAAAGTGGAAGGCTGTATTAGGATTATTATCCCCCTCGTTTTTTGACCCGGTCCTCCTTCTTTTTCGATTTGTGGAAATTTCTTATTGTGTGCTTCAAAATTATCCGATTTCTCGAAGGATCTATTCATCCTTGCATTCTTTTTTCATGTCATACTTGTTACAAGAATAACATCTTGTGTGACCAAAAAATTAAGCATAGGGATCATAATGTGTTTTTCTATTCTTTCTTATATTGCAATCGGTACCTTTATGACCAAACTTGCGCATGAAAAACAATATCATAAAGAAACACGAGTACCTTTACGTGTAGAATGTTTGTTTTTTTGTGGTGAAACAATCTTGTACACGTAATTGGTACTGTAACTTGTACCCATAATTATGACATTTAAAGCATTCAACAGTATTTATCAAAGGAGAGAATGATTTCTTTTGAGAGTTCATGATTGTCGGTTGACCTTTTGTTTCTTTCAACACTTCGGGTTTGCATTGATATCCTTTGAATCTTTTACTTTCTCGTGAACTAGATTCTCCTTTAACGGTGTCATGAAAACCAAGACCAAATTTAACGAAGGACAGCACATTACTAAGAATATTGTCTGGAGATCTTACTACTATCTTGAAACCTCAAGAGTTTATCTTTTTCTTCTAATTTACCTTTCAGAATGTTTACCTCAACCTCCAATATTTGGAATTTCTTCTTCATATTTTTTTCGACCCTTCTTCCTTCTTCTACTTGATCATTCAATTTTAAAATCTCTTCTTTCAACCCATTTTCTTGTTCTTCAAAAGTTTGTAAAGTTCTTCATTCTTATTATTTGATTTTTCCGGATCTTCTTTGAGAGAGATGATTTTTACTTCAAGTCCTTCTTCTTCAAATGATTGTAGAAGTTCTTCATTCTTCTTATTTGATGTTTTGAGATACGCTGAGAGAGATGATTTCTTCTTCAAGTCCTTCAACGCGAATGGTTACTTCGCCATTACAACCTTTGATATTTGTTTATATGTTCATTCATTCTAGAGATCACATCTTTGTAGATAGGTTCCTTCTTTTTAAATTGATATTCATCATTGATCTTGAGATTTTCTTCTAGACCCATGTTGTTACTTTCTTATCATTTTCACTATCTTCACCATTGCTTGCATAGGGAGGGGAAGTGAGTCACGAAGCAAAGGGATTAATACCTTTTGCATCATCTTCATTTTCTACTAGTACCACGATTTAAAGGATATCTTCTTTCCTTGAGTAGCCCTCTTCTTTTGCTTCCTTTTCCATGAGCACTTGCGGATCTTGGTCGAGAATATTCTTCATCCTCATTTGACACTTCATCTCATTATCTTCATTTGTATAATAACTCTTTCCCTTTTCAAGTTACCCTTTATCATGATTTTCTTCATAAGGACATTTATGACATAATGACCAACATCTTCCACAAAAAAAACACTTGAAGGAAGCTTACCTGCGAATCTTCCGGTACACAGTACAGGTCTTCTCACAAAATTTTCTTCTTCTTCTTACGATATATAACTCGATTCCTTGACAACTTCCTTTTTCTTTTCCTTTCATTTTCCTTAAAGGCAACTTCTTTGATTTGAGAGGACCTCCTTTTCTCATTTCAAAAGCGATCGAGGATACCATGTAGTTGAACAATAGTAAGAGTTTTACAGGATCTTTCCTTTCTTCAATAGTTGATACTTTTGACTCAAATTTTGAAGTCAAAGATCTTAAAACTTTTTCTACCATAGTAGTGTCGATTGGTTTCACCCAAATTTCTCATGCGATTTACAATATCATCTAGAAGTAAAAAAGCGGCAATACTCTCATCTATGCATCCTTAAATTTTCATATTCAATTACGAGAGTTTGGAGTTTTGCTTTTACCCTTTGTGTCTCCTTCATAGCTTAGAATGATTTTTGTCCCATACTTATTTTGTTAGATTTAGCTACATCACTTTAACAAATTCTGATTCGGACATGCTTCCTAATAAAACATTGATTGCTTTGGCATTGATTTCATATTTCTTCCTTCTGTTTGCATTAGTAGGAATAATTGTTGAATGCGATAGCCTTCTTCCACGATTGCCCATACTTACGCACCAGACTTTAAGTATGCTTTCGTATCTTCTAGAATAACGGATTACTTCCATTGAATAGAGGTGGCCTTATAGAAAATACTCCTTCACATGACTTCATTGCGACGAATCTCCTTCAAGCGATCAAGCACGCGAAGGACTGCTACGACACCAATTGTTGGGAAAAATAGAGGAGGGTGATCGAATCGATGTTTAATGCGCAGTAGAAAACCTTTTACTTTTTTCTTTCTCTTAAACCCATACGCTACTTTCATTTGAAACCAACTCGTTTATACACATGGATATCCTTAAGAAAACTCGCGTATGTCAGGGTCTTATTATGCATTTAATTCTTTACTTAGATCATTGCATCATTCATTCATCGAAGGATGTTTATTAAGCGATAGCGTGTACGTGTGTGAGAATAAACCATCTTTTAATAACTGAAATGAACACTAGTATTTAAAATTCAAACCCAATTTGGGAAGAAAAACCCACTGGCACATTGTCGTCTCTTGTCTTCAATATTTATTATAAATAAAACTTCTTGCAATTTTGTCTTAGGTACGGAACTCATGTGACACATAGGCACCCACACAAGAAGGCTGGAAACCTTCTCTGCGTTCTCCGACCACTACTAGAAGGGAGGCTCCAACCCCAGTCTCATTTACCGACCTCTCCTCGGAAGGGGCTACTACCCGCTCTTGTTTACCAACCTCTCCTGGAAGGAGCTACAACCCCTGCTCTCGTTTACCATCTACTGTGGAAGGATCTACAACCCCTCCTTGAAGGCTTCGACCTTGACACCACTACGATGCGGGTCCATTAGCTTCCCCAACATACCTTGTGGGCAAATTTTCATCAAATTTTGAGATGGACCCACTCCACACATTTAAACAACATACATCAAACTCAAATTTATAACCCCATCAATTCATTCATTGAATCATCAACCAATCAATCAACGACTTGATCTTTGATCAACATAATCGACGACATAATCAACATTCAAGCACTTGAGATCTACTGTGAATACATCATTGACGGGGGATAGCGATAAAACGACAAAACGGATCGAGAAATTTCATTCCACATACTTCGGCAAAACCCTAGATTCCATCGTGCTTTTCTTTTCAACGAACACACGTATATACGACTTTCATAGAGAGAAACTTGCATATACATACGCACATGTTGAGGACTAATATGTATTCCATACGCGCTTTTGAGACCAACACACGTGTATATACGCGCTTTCTCTTCCACGAACTTGCGTATAGATACGCAACTTTTTTCAAGAGTGTGCAACTCTTTAGATCGAGATAAAAAAATCAGATCATCCTTTACTTGACAAAGGTCGCCGGATCTTTGATCTAAACATTCCGCAAGCATATCTAGAAAATGTAGTCATTTCAGATCTAGAGATCCTCGTCATCATTTTCTTCATAGGTGCATTATAAATTTAGATCAATCAATAAAATGTCACCCATTCCATGCGGTCTGCGAGTGAGTATTCCATTAAAACCTAGACCTATGCCTTTTGTTTTCTTTTTCTGATCTTCTTCTCCTTATATATATTTGGCATACCATCGTACACCATGAGTCAAAACCACTCAGCTAACGATGGTATTCCTGGAGCGGGATCAAATAGATGTCCAATGCTCATCTTGTGGGCCAATACCATGGTCATGTCCCTTAGTTTTATAAATTTAGAGCGCAAAAATGAGCATACGCCTTTCTTGGTACGTACTTTTCAACGTACATACGCTACATTGCCTTTACAAACCGCGTATACATTGTGACATATTATATTTATCATTTTCTCCGACCTTACGGAATTATTTTCTAAATATCATGTGGGCCCATTTTGTAGATGCATCATTCTTACATCTTTAACACATAGGTTTCTGTCTACAAAAAAGACAACTTCATCAAGTAGGTTTCCATCAAGGACAACACATTGCATCATATTTCTAACATATTTTAGATCTCATCCATCTAGATAAAACATTGTGAAGCCACATTAGTCAACGAAGTACATAAGAGACGAATCAAGGCGCAATATGACCACAATGTCAAGCCTTACACCTGTACGGGAAGAGACTTGGTCTTTCTTTATGATCGAGAAGTTGATAAGATAGGAACGAAGGTCGAACCATTATGGTATGTGCTATATTTGTCAGCGTGTTACGGCAAGGGTTCTTGAGTTAGTAGATTATGATGGGATTCCATTGTCACAGTAGTTCCATTGTACAAATATTTTTCCACTATATCTGCTTTTTGAAAGACCTTGTCATTTCGGATTGCAACCCTATGACATACATTCTATCACGTTAATTGTTGGGGAAAGTACTCAAAATGGATAGTCATTTGCGAAATTTGATTTGGAATTCATCAAATCCAAGTCAAAAAAGTTTTGGCATTCCAACGAGATTGACATGACCTTCCCTCGTGTATGCCCGAGTCTACATCGAACCATCCATTTTGGATGGTCTTTATTTTTATCGCATCTTGAACCATGGTATGGAGATTTTGATCTATCTACAAACCCAAATTTTCCGACCCAATACCTCTCACTCACAACAACGACATATTTGATATGGCTTAATTTTATCTGATCATTGGTGACACACTTTATCACTAAGTGACATCGATACGATTTTATGTAGTTACACTCATGAGGAGGTCGAGAAAGTTTTAAATGATTGTATGTTGTTGCACTGTGTTGGACATTTTAGGTTTTCCTACCACACAAAAAGATTCTAAAACGGCTGGTTACTTATGGCCTACCATATTTCTGTTTGCATTCTCACGATCAAAGATTGTCATGATTTTCATATATTTGATCATAGAACCCATGTACCACAATACCAATGCATCTTTTCATCGTTGTAGGACCATTTTCCAAAATGAGCATTGACTTCATGACATGTAACTCTCGCTCTATCAGAGGACATGGTTATATTATTTTCGTTGTTGACTATTTTACCAAGTGGGTGAGCGATGGCTACATTGTCGCTTGTACGAAGACAAGCTTGCTTTATTTTCTTTCGCATATGGTTACGGGGTTTGGTGTACCACAAGCCATAGTCGCACATATCATGGAAATGATTTTCACAACTACATGATGATTGATTTGACTTCCAAGTTCGGTGTCGCATGATAGTTGTACCCTTATTATCTTGCAAGCTAATACCAATTTGAATCCATCAACAAAATTATTAAGTGTATGGTTTAATGAATTGTTGGGTTTATTATTGAAGCGGGATTTAATCATGTACTCGCCTTTGTCGGCTTATCGAGCCTCGGTGAAAGTACGACTAGATTTACTCACCTTTCATATGGTTTATCGGTATAGAATCCTATCTTCAGGATTCAATGTGAGGGCCCATTGTTGAAATTCACGATTGACACAGCACGACACTTACGACGAGGGCACATCCTTTAGATCTCATCCATCTAGATGAAACGCGTCTGTGGGCGTGCATCTTCCAACGAAGCACGAAGGAACGTCGAGGGCGCAATATGAACATGGTGTCAAGCCTTTTCGGAAGAGACCTAGTCTTTATTTTTGATCGGGAAGATGATATTATAGGAGCCAGAAGAAATTTGAACCATTGTGGCATGACCTATATTGTCAAGCGTGTTGCGGCAAGGGTGCCTATGAGTTGGTAGATTATGATGTGATCCATTGTCACGGCCACAGATAGGTTATATCTTAAATGTTACTATGCTTGATTTTGTGTAGTAAACATTGTGAATATTGTATTATGCTTTCATTGCATGTGTTTCACAATGTATGTAAAAGTTTTTCATGTTGTTTAGTAATCCGCTTTGAATTTTTTTGCGGATGTAAGAATCTTCGGGCAGATTTGTTAGTTGTACGTGGTACTAGTCATAATATACAAAATCTATCCTCGACAACATGGGCCATCTTCTCTCCCAGTGGTGAGTTCGTGGGTTTTCAAGGGATTTGTATCGATCGATCCACCAAAAATATCGTTGAGTATAGCGCATTGGTGGAACTCCTCTATGACGCCATTTCACTTGGCATTGATGTATCATCGTCTGTTGGAATCACAACTTGTCGTACTACAACTTACTAGTGTTTATACTATCTAAAATCTATCTATTCATCACATGTTCGTTAGAGTTCATATTTTAGAAATTCATTTTTGTTACATCCAATATCAACACATTGCGAGCTTTAACACTTTAGCGGGATTCTTTAGTGAATTACATATTGAAAAATAGCATTTGAAACATATGTAAAAATGTATTTTCAATTCACATCACACAATTAAATAGGATTTCATATAACCATAGGAAAACATTGAAAGTAAAATAGAAATATAATCGGGTTTTTAAAAATAATTATGTCCCGAACACGTTGGTATGACCTAAATGTATGTAGACATAACATATACTAAGTAGATCTGATGGTTCTGCATTGGTAGGTCTTTGCTTGGGATGTGTCTGCACAATAGCCTCATCCATCGGCTAGGCACAACAATGGTATGGCACTACAACCTCATCGGTAACTCACCAGATCTAGCCATCAGGTATCCCAAGGTACTTCGGCCCCACTCTACATGTTGTTGTAACGCCTAGAGCGGAGTCTCGACCAAATCCAAATCCCGAAGGACTTCTCTCCCGAAAATGCTCTCTTGTTGGTTCACCCTCCTGATATGCATGACCCAATGCTTGTGAAGCAGTGCCCACATATACATACATAAAACATCTTTATTTTTGTCTTAGAAATAGAAAAAACAAAAAATATGTAAAAAAAAACCCAAAAAATAAAATAAAAAACATGGTCAAAAAACATTTTACCTATAGCACCACATTGAGCGTCGAGTGGTAAAATCAAATGCAGGTCTCCAGAAAATCCATCCCTGCATATTGATTCTCCTCTATGATGATATGTTGTCGCCGGATCCAAGTAAATAATGCGGTGGATAATGAGATCAATGAATGAGCAACATGTCTGGCCATGACTCTACCTTTGCGCATCGAAATGGATCCCACAGCACCATCACAACCCAGTAATACGCAGTGTGGCTACATCGATGGAGACTCGCTCCCAAAATGAAAGTGATCCAAGATCGATCCATAGCTAAAATTCTTCATCTTACCACTTTTAACTTTGTTCAGTTGTTCTTTCATGCGGGGTAGTTATTTAGCCCGGTTGAACACGGTCGGCTTGAGACACTCCATAGCATACTACATGTATGATGCAGCCGTGACATGTAGTGTCATGCTCCTAGCTAACTTTGTGATAGTGAATAGGAGCGTTCGCAAAGGCATATCATGCACATTTTTTATGTTTATATTTCCATCCTTTCTAGGGTATATACCTAGGTGAAAAAACTATTGAATGTAGTCCTTCTTGTCTCACTATCATACGGAACCAACGAGGAAAAGGGGGCACGACATCTCGACAAACTTGTTATAAAGTAAATGTGTAACCAATATTGGGAGTACTTTGTCCCAAATTTTTGAGTAGGGAAAACCCCATTTGCGGGACGAAGCAATCTGTAGCCTAGGTTGGGTCTGTAAGAGAACATGTTGGACTTTTGGATTTCTAGCTCACCTTAAATGAAAAGTGATAGGATAGATACCCTACCTCGGTCAACGCTTTTGTGGCTGGAAACTTGCTGTGACGATCCTCCAATATTTGTCTTCACATGTCACGATCTGTCGGTGATGATGTTGTACTGCCGAGTCAAGTGAACGATATTGACATATGAGAATATAATTTCACTTACAACTATTCGATTGGTAAAGGAGAATACGAACATTTTGCATATAATTAAATATAAAATTGGAACAAAAAATCGGTCATGTATTATTGATAGAGAAAATAATTTTACGAAGCCTTAATGCCTTGACGTTGTAAACCTCCTTCAACGGAGGTTCGATCGGTATGTATCAAGCATTCGTTCGGGATCATGTTCGGTGAGGAAATGGGCCTAAACTCTCTCTTGACAATGGTTCCTCTCTTCTTTATTCTACACACAGGATATAGTAATGAGCATTCCTTCATTTGAATCAATGTGAAAAGAAAGAATTTATAGAGAGGGAAGGAGGAGGTGGTTTTGGATCCCTCATAAGGTGGAAGAGAGGCCTAATCCTTTGGGCGGTTGTATAACGGTGTGAGAACGACAAACGAAAGGGAGAGACGGACATTATTTAGCCAAACAAACCATGATTACTCCACTCACGAAGTTGATAAGCATGGAAAATTCATCTCTATTTTTAAAAAGCTTTCCAAAACCTTGTTCCGATGTGGTGCCCTTCGGGAGTAGAGTGTCAAAGGGCACGGGACCTTTATTAATTTCTCTATGGGTGAGATGCCATGACTTCCTACTGATGTGACCCAAAATCACATACTTTTGAAGGCCTACTTGAGGAATGATCAACAAAGAAAATGTTCTTGACATGCCAAGGAGTCTGATGACACTTATAGCAAGGTAGCAAAAATACACGAAATTCAACGGAAATGGTCCTCCAATGTTCGGGATGGGATTGGGGACCATGAAAAAATAATGTGTAACGGATGCCCCCCTTAAGTATGAGATATGAGAGAGAGGGAGGTGAAATTCTTTATCGAGAACATCAAGGCAAAACATCGTCCTCGGAGTCTGAGAACAGTATAGCTGATGTCTATGATACATGAACATGTGGTATGGGCGTAGACATACGGGATGAAGTACATCCAATAATAGATCCAAGGTATGGAAGGAAATGGCATCCGATGGAAAGGATCATGAAATAGACTCAAGAATGGTCACAACCATCCAAATACGAAGATTCATGCATATAGTCATGATAAACCAAATCGTCTCACGACATGGGATTTTGTCAAAAGACAAAATCCGAGGTCTTGTGCTCCATCTAGGCCCAAAAAAGTACAAATTCAAGCATGTGAATTATTGGTTTGAAGTCGAACATGCAAAAGAATTTCCTAATTACCCATTTTATGTTGAAAGTTGTTAACATGCATGAGAGAAACCATGAGTGATGACAATTTCTCTCAAAATACAACTAGTACAATTCATTGAATGTGAATAGTGAGATGAAGTCCAAACCCCTACGAAATCACTCGATTGAAGGCCAATTAGCAAGGTTATGTCATCAAATGTGAAGAATTTTCCAATAGAGCTACGGGGTTCAAGGTTCCGAAGGAGTCTACGGGTCTACTTCTAGATAATGAAATTTTGAAGTTGACGAGTGGCCAAGTCGAAGAGAGGGCCATAATGTTTCCCACATCATCGACACGAGGCAAGGAGAATAGATGATAGTTAATCAAGACTAAATAGAGGATGAGGATTGAAAACTACGAAGTAACTTCTCTTGAAAATATTGGCAACACGACTGCGGAATTTGGAAGTATTTAAAATCAGGATGCCGAGGTCATGATGACAGAAGCAGGCGATAAGAGAGTAAGCAGGATAAGCCAAACACATGGAAGAAAAATGATGAATGGGATGCCCTAATCGACACGAATTGCGAGAGAAATGTCATGTTCAAAGGGAAAGCGACATCTTTTGCGTCTGGCGAGAACGGGTTCCATTTTCCCCCACCATTTATGACGAGTACCCCAATTATTTTTGGAAACAGCTTGAAGGGGATAGCATATTCTTTTAATATAGGTTGCTTCCTTACAAATCCATCCTAGTACATTTATGAGCACGGGAAGGAGGAACTCGGTAATTTCATGGTGACGATTTCCGATGTCATTTTATGTTTTAACGAGTTTGACAAAGGAAGAAATCGACGTATTTTTTCATTTAGAGAGTTTGAAAGGAAGCGGAAAAAAAAACTCCATTAGATCCCTTTTCGTAGGTAGTTTTATGAATCCGAAAAGGAGTGAAAACAATATCTCAAAGAATCTCTTAGTCGTGATTGGCTAAGGTATTCCTTTTTCATATATAATCTTTCCCGGCCAGAAAAATGGGTAAACGTGTGCAGGAAGATGACGTTTCACAACCTTTAACGAAGTTCAAAAAACTTGAAAGTCTTGGAATTTTTTTCAATTTTTAGAGTCGGAAAGGAGTGAGAAGATGACTCCCCAGGGGTGACACCGTGTTTTTACCAAGTACGAAAAAGTAATAAAATACAACTAGTCACTTCATCATCATCATGTTTGGGACTTGCTTTGCTACACAAGAAAGCAAACGTAGAACCCATTTCGAAATGGTATTAAAATAATTGAAAAATAAACTCAAAAACCCTGAGTGGGGTTTCGAAAATGTAAAATGACGGAAATAGTAAAAACAATTTACTTTTCACCTTTTTAAAAACACAACGCGAGCATTTTACCATTTTTAACTATGATATTATGGAGATGGTAACGGACAATCCGGAGATCGATCGCAAATCCGCTTTTTCAGTGAGAGCTCTCAACTTTTCACTGCATTTTAAACTATGTTTCATGTCACCGAATTCTCGAATTTTTTAAATTTTGGGGAAATATTATCAACGATTGGGTGCGGCGGTCGGCATGGGTTCCAGGCAAATTTATAACCCAGCTACTCAGGAGGTCAAAAAAAAAAAAAAAAAAAAATGTGTGTGCGCCCCCGTTCGGTTATGGAAAGGTGAATTGTTTTAACC
>MU968552.1:56204-126333 GCA_034641835.2 Pinus albicaulis
GTTGACTTATCCTATAGCAGAAACTTATCTAGAACGATTCATTAAGTGGTATAGATCAGATAGACTTTGAGCACGAAAATTCACGTTACTAGCCGAGTGAGAAGCCTCCCCATCCACTCCCTCCTGATATCCATTTCATTCAGAAATTTGGCTTCTCTCATCCTAAATACACTCCAACAGGTACTTAGCTAGTCCTAGTACCTCGGTTACACACTCACCCACACATCTACGGTTCAAACCACTTCAGCTCATCATCGACCTCCTTTCACAAATCCTCCACTCGTAAACCCCCCATTGTTTCCACAACTACATATCATGGTAACATGGTATGCTCTAGTCCTTCCTTTACCTTTAGTTGCTCTACCACGGGGACTATCGGTCCAAAATTCCATTATATGATGCTAGTAGTTCTACTACGGCTCAAACACATGTGGATAGAAAGAATGATTACTTTGACGGACAAGAAATAGATGATGAAACTCTAAAACTTAGAATGTTTGCTCAAAGATTAAGGAAGCAAGAAAATGGTTCAAAAGCCAAGCCCTAATAGTATCAGCCAAAGCCTTCACCTTTCATCAATTATTCTTGAACAAATGGGAAGTCAAGAGAAACCCAACCAAATCTGTCGAGAATACAATGACCTTAAAATAAATGCGGAGAGAGTGTCCAAGATTGTTACTTGGATTCAATGATGTTTTATAATGCACTCCCTCCACAAATGAAACCACCACAAGGCTTAGCCTTAATAAATTTTACGGAGGATTTGACCCGGACATGTGTTATCAATTAAGGGAGAGAGAACCCCTCACATTTAGAAGACATGCGAGAAGACGTGGTAAGTGTAGAAGCTAACCTTAATGCCGGGAAGGGCTAGATTGAAAGCGAGAAAGAAGGTTACCTACAAAGATGAGCAGGACCCTCCACATTAGATTCCAAAATTGACGGTTTGGTTAGAACCATGGAAAGAATAAACATGAATGAGAGATCTTATCCTAAAGAAAACCAAACGGCTCCTCAAAACGACAGCAGAAACCCAAAATAAAAACGGAATTTTAGGAGAAACCCCCCTCAAATAAGACAAAGAGGTCTTGATCAGCGAGATCGGACACTCTCCCTTTCAAAAAAAAAAAGAAAACTATGTTGATGAGGAGGAGGGAGAGTAGAGGAGAAGAAGGAAAATCACATGAACGTGTTGGGAACAAATGATGAGGATATTGTTTTTCCTCACTAGGAAAGAACAAGTCATGTATACACCTTACAAAGAAGACGACCTAGAGTACGCGGGACTACACCAACGAGGCTTTGAAAACGCCATAATCGAAGTACATAAACAATATGACTGAGAAGTAAAAATAATCAAGAAGTTCCAAATAAAAAGACCTGCGAAATCTCTACTAAGCGAAGCCTATCAAACACTTCCAAAAACCCGACGGAAAACCATAAAACGGTGGTGAAAATTCTAATAAAAGAAAGGAAAAAACACTCAAAATTCTGGCAAACATAGTGGTGACCCTGGTAGCACTAGCACCTCGGCTAATGCTCTGATAAAACCATCTATTGTTGTCATAATAAAAACAAATAAAATTTGATTTTCTTTGAGAAAGAAGTGCCTAAAGAATTTAGTTAAACATTCCCAAAAAATTAGACTCCTTTTAGCATAGAGAGTGAAATTGCCAATTAAATTCTCCATTCCTCTCCTTCGAATTAGTCACACAAGATGTATATAAATCCCAAGTGTTAAGAGCTTTGAACATAGGAGACAACAATTATTCTGTTAATTTAAATGATGACAAACATGAGCTTGTGTTTGGACCGGAAGTGGAAGGAAATTTCAAGAAGGAGGTGTTCCTCCATTCTATTTCGATCTAAACATCCATGATAACATTTTGCACAATGCCATGCTTGACTCAGAGCATCACATAACCTCATGCCCAAGGTAATAATGGAGAGATTAGGCACTTGAGTGACTAGACCTTACAGTTGCCTCCCTTTGACTCCAGTAGGAGTCAAATTCCTAGGCCTAATAAAAGATCTGTGTATCCAACTTGGCACAAATCTGACGAAAAGCTTAGTGATGGATATAGTAGTGATTTACAGTATACCTCCAAAGTATGGCTGCTCCACTTTCAAGATCTTGGGGTGCCAACCGAGCACTATGCCAAACGTACATGACCCTGTACCACCATCCACCTTCTTCGGTCAACCTAGAAGACTCTGTATGGAAACCCACATGAAATATATGGTGGGTAGTCAAGAGAGACAAATAACTCCCCTCTTTATTCTATACATACGGACCTTGACTCATTCATTCTTTACAATGATGAAATTACTAATGAGCAAAGAATTCAAAATACGGAAGATCGACCAACATTGTGGCAGCCATAGAAGAAAGAGAGAAAATAGGAGTAGTTACATAAACGGTTTGCTAATTTAGAAAATCATGACCAAACACAATGAAGGTCATAAGAAACAAAGCGACCATCAACTGGTGCTAAGCGTGACAAGCAAAGAAAAAATCCTCAAGGCTCTTTGAAGACCTTGAGGAACAAGATAAAACTAAACATAGTGTAGACCTAAAGAAAAACACGGTCGCCATTTATGACAAACGGACCAAAAGAGGACGAAATGAAATTAATGAAAATATAGAAACAGTCCTCTTTGGAGTATGAGTTGATGGGTCTTGTAGAAAAACTAGTGTAGGAGCAAGCATATGGGTACATAACACTGAAAATAATCATGCGAAGGCCATTCATACGGACTAAATTTCGATGCACTATGTAATAACATGGTAGAGTATGAAGCACTCCTCTTGGGACTACATTTACTAAATAAATTAGGAGCGAGGGATAATTGTCCATGGAGATTCGAGCTGATAATTAGGCAAGTTAATGGAGAATACACGCTAAACATCAAGACTAAGAGCCTATAGATATGATGCCATGGATCTCTTGAAATCATTTTACGAGAATTTGAACTCACCTTTGTCCCTAGAAACCAAAATATTCTTGTGACGGTTTCGCATTTGCGCTGGTACATGTGCGAAACCTTACGAAAAGAAAACAATACACGGTCCAAGTCAAATACGGACTAGCAGGTCACGAGTAATGAAAAATGCGGAAGGTTTTTGAGGGAGATAAACAAATAGAAGACTTCACCTTGGTCCGGAAATGAGCTTGGTACCAAATTCTGACTCGGAGTATGGAATAATACTTCCCCTCTTGAGGAGACGATCTAACGCAAGAAGAGCCTCCTAACAACTGTTTGCTATCGTCTGTTGACCAAAGGATTTAAACACCAAACGAAAATATGCATTGATTTGAGAAAAAGAAGATCTAGAAGTACTACAATCTAACAATAAAAACTTGCCAAGGGACTAATGCCTCTGAAGAATTGTTTGACTTTAATGATGTTTCAAAAATCCAAGAAATAGAGCCTACGAAAGTAATGTTCGAGAATGTAACATAGGCGATTGAAGAAAGGCCTAAAATGATCAAATTATCCAAAACAACGCCGGCTCATAAAGCTGAAATATATTGAGTTGTTTAAGAATTTTTCTGATGTATTTTCTTGGAGTTATGAAGATTTAAAATCATATGATATACGAATAAGTCAGCATAAAGATACCCCTCAAAGAAAACAGAAGCTTTTAGACAAAAATTCAGCAGAATAAACTTTTTTGTTTAATTACCTGCGGATTTGAGAAAGAAATCAAGAAAATGTACTTGATGTTTGAATTATAATCCCTATGAGATACTCGAATGGGTATCAAATCTTATATCTGTAAGGAAGAAAACATGAGAAATAAGGCTTTGTATAGACTTCGAAACTTAAACAAGGCCTCATTAAAGGACAACTATCACCTTGCCCAAAATGAATTACATCTTACAAAGGGTAGTAGGTTCAAAAAAAATTTCTTTGCTAGATGGCTTCTCGGGATACAACCAATCTTTGGTACATCACGATGATCAACTAAAACAGCGTTTACCACACCTTGGGGCACTTTCATGTATGTGAAAATGCCTTTTGTTTTAATGAATGTTGGTGCCACATTCTGACCATGGATATTGTTTTTCGGAAGAAATAGGTTACTTATGAGATGTTGGATAACGAGTCTATTCCAAAACAGGATGAAGAACACCTAATACATCTAAGAAAAGTATTTGAGAAATGCGAGAAAGAAATATGGTTTATCCTTAAACCCAAAAGAAAAAATTATTTGGTCTCCAAGAAGGTAAACTTCTTGGTAATATCATATCTGAAGAGGGGATAAAGATAGACCCAAAGAGGATTGAAGGTATATTGCAAATCAATCATCCTAGAAATATCAAGGAACTTCAATATTTCATTGGGAGGATTAATTTCTTGAGAAGGTTCATACCTAACCTAGGCGAACTCCTCGGAAACAGCCACAAACATGCTTAAAAAATAAATAGGAGTTAAGTGGACCTTAGAAACAAAGAAAATCCTTTGAAATGCAGTAAAACAAGCACTTACCCAAACACCGGTTCTTATCAATCACGATTTTGCTAAAAGATTTATTCATATTCTCCTTTGCATCAGAACATACGATTGGTGTTGTCCTATTCTTGAAAAATATAAAGGGACAAGAACAACCTATTTTATTTTCAACAAGGCATTAAGAGATGCACCTGCGAAATATGTTATAATGGAAAAACAGCTTTTGCCTTAGTCAAAGCTTTAAAATATTCCGAGTTTACATTTTACACTCACACATCATTGCATTTGTGCCTCATCCAATGGTGAAAGACATTTTGACACAAGATCCCCGATGGCAAGAGAAGGTAGTTCTTTGTAATATTAGAATATGATTTAGAAATTAATCCCACTAAGCTCGTAAAAGTTTAAAGGACTAAGCGAAACTCTATGCATTAGAAACCAACTTACAAGCACTTGATATATACATGTTTAATGCATTAGATGAACAGGAGAGTTGGAAACTCCACTCATTGAAAATTGTTTTCTGAATTCATCTTGGTATCTTTGATATTTTATGTGCTTCTTAATCTTAATGTTCCTCCTCGTTTGGCAAACAAAGGCAAGGTTTCTAAGTTAAAGAGGCTGTAAATTCATTTTAGATAAATGTCTATATTGGAAAAAATTCTAGTGGATTATTGCTTAAATGTTTGCTAGAGAATGATGCGGATAAGATCATGATCCAGAAGTGGATATTGGTGGTCACACCGCCTATTCCACTTGGGGCCCCACCATTGTCTCTTTCGATTTTTAGGTTTTGCTTTATTACTATTTTTAGCAATTTTTCGGGTCCACGAACTCGGGAGCCGTTTTGAGGCCCTAAATGAAGTTTTTTTGGGAAAACCGGGAGCAACATGGGTCCATATTGGATTGATGTTTCTCACTCAAAATTTGTGGTCCTCGAATAGATCTTTCTAACGAGATATGGTTCGCGTCAAACGGAGATTGTATGCCAAAGTTACATCTAGGGAAGTTGAAACATAATTTACCCAAACAAGACCCATAGTTTTGGCGCTTCATCTCCTAGGGTTAGGGTTTTGGATGTTTAGGGTTTTCATTGTTTTTAAATAATAAATAGGCCCTCAAGCCTCATTGTAACTCGGTTCGAGAGGCCTATAGCCACCACATCTCTTCTCAAAGATAGCTACCGGTGCCTAGCTAATTTATTTCCATTCTGCTCTTGTAAGCAAATTTCAGTTCTTTGATATTAATGAAATGAAGTGTTATTATTTCCTTTTGCATATTTGTATTTATGGTTATATGTTTATTCTATTGCATTCCTTCATAAATGTGGATCGGTGGCCTCCCATAGCGATTTGCTTTTTCTCGGTCCTTCTTTGCATGTCCTCCAACGAGAGTCGGGGGTATAAGGATTTGGGGCTCGATTTGCGGAACCTTTGCAGGATCGCCTCACAAAACCCCAATGGATGCCCATGGGGGATAGAAAAGAAAGATGAGGGGAAGTAGGGAGATCCTATCAAAATATTGCTCGAAGCCCTCGAAAAAAAAATGAACGCGATGATGGATAACTTTTCCTGGATCCTTCAACGGTACTTGCCGGCGGTCTGTACGTATCCGGCCGACCACTACGGAGGTGCGACTCCTTTAAGGTACAAGTAAATTTTGACATTCCCATATTTGAGGGTCAAATAGATGCGGATGTCGTAGATAGATGGTTGAATCTATTAGAAGGATATTTCTCGGTTCATGACTTTTCGACCGGGAGAAGATTATTTTTGCACTCTCAAAGCTACCCCCCATGTCGAGTCGGTGGAAACCTACGCGAGAAAAAGGATGAGACGAACCCTCTTTGTTCCTCGGTTGTGCCACTTGGAATTATTTCCGAGACACCATCAAGTAACAATACTATCCCATGGGGAGCTATCGGGGACAAGTACATACGATGGACCACCTTTGCGACAACAAAGGGATCAAGATGTGCATGAGCTAATGAATTTGTTCCATACCCTACGCACAAGTTGGGTATCAAGGGTCGAGAGAAACATGCGAGTGCTAAAGTATCTCGATTGTCTGTAAATACATTCCAGAGGAAATGGAGTTCCTCGACATCTCCTCGCTTGGTACGATATCTTAGGTATCTTTCGCAAGATTGAGCATAAATTCAAACGAGAAGAAGCGAGACTTTGGATACGAATCAAAAGCAAGGAAAGGTGCTCCCGAGCTGAGAACAAAGGACAAAGCCAAGGTATGGCGGCTCAAGACAACCTGTCAAAGCCACAAGCAAAAAAACACGCAAAGCCAAAGAAGGACACGGGAAAGTGGTGTGAGTTCCTGCGGATCCACTCACAACACAGAAGTGAGTGTCGAGCCAAGCGATCGTTGGTGGCGAGATGAGGGCACGAGTCGGATACATGTCTATTTTGAATTAGAACATAACAAGGGGAATGACAAAGGGAAATAGATTGTTGATGCGGAGCCCAATGCCATTGTTGCCACTACGAAGATCCGAAGGAGGAACGGGAAGATCCAAAGGAGGAGGAACATCTCTTCCACTCCCAGGATGTGGGTAAAGGGCTCCCAGTCACATAGTTTATTGTCAACAATGGGAGCCAAAAGCTCATTTCGATGAACGCCATGAAAGCGGTTGGGCTTTCCAACCACCGGCTCACCACATCCGTACACCATCGGGTGGCTTCGAGACGAGATCTCCCGCGTCGGCCCGACAATGTCGCCTTCCTATGGCATCGAAGCCCTTCACGGATGAGGTGACTGTGTGACATTGCTCCTATTGATGTTTCGATGTATTATTGAGACAACCATACTTGTGGAAGCGTCATCATGTGTATGAGTCTCGGCCTCGCGTTGTTATTATTACTTTGGGAAATAAGTTGTACGGGATACTGAAGGTACCACCTCTGTAGCTATCTCTTTGGTTACGCAAAACAATGCGATGAAAGCTCATTTCCAAAACCGGAAATTTGTTTTCCACGATGATCCGCCCCGGGCAAGAAGAAGGCTGGCCCACCTTGTCTAAACGGGGCTCCTCTACATGACAGCAACAAATGGACAAGGTTGTGGAGGAGTACGAGGACATCTTCACCTCACCCACAAGGGTGCCTGCACGCATCGAGTCCAAGCACCGATTGATGCGACCCCGAGTGCACCGCTGCAATGGACCGATCTATCGGCGCTCTATTACGGAGAATGAGGAAATCAAGAGGTAGATTCGAGGTTGTTGCGAGAAGGTCACATCGACCAAGTTCATCACCACCGAGCAGGTCGTGTTGGTACGAGAAGAAGGATGGGATGTTGGAGACTGCCTTGTTGACTATTGGGCGGCGAACAAGATCACTGTGGAATAGGTACTCGATCCCCGCAGGGATTGATGACCTTTTGTACCAACTCAAAGGGAAAAATATTTCAGCAAGATCGACTTGAAGTCGGGTATCACGGTACTAATCGAACCCTTTGATGTGTGGATGGCCCCTTCAAAGCCAAGGAAGGCATTTTCGAATGGCTAGTCATGCCTTTCGGGTTGACAAATGCTCCCGCAACATTCATGAGGATGATGGACGACATCTTACGGCCATTTACTAACTCATTGTAGTGGTGTGTACTTGGATGACATTGCGATCTTCAACCGAGACTTGGAAAGAGCACCTCCACCACATCAGGCAAGTCCTCAAACAACGCGGCAACACAAGTTGTGTGCCAATTTGGAAAGTGTGCTTTTCATGACCTAGGTTCAATATACAGGATATATTATTGATGAAAGGGGTGCATGTGGATCCAACCCAAGATCCAGTCATTACCGGGATTGACATTTGTGCTTATAACGAAGCTTCGCAACTTTGCAGGTCTTGCTAATTTTCTCCCCAAGTGAAGTTCTTGTTTGAAGTTCTCTCATATCACTTGGCCCTTGAGTCAAATCACCAAGGGAGGAGCGAGAGAAAAATTCTTTTGGTCGGAATCTCAACAGCGAGCATTCATAGAATTGAAAAATCGCCTTTTTTACGCCGTGCTCACATTACCGGACTTGCAACAACCATTTGGGAGTACGATACGGATACTACGACTATGCTATTGGGCGGGTTCTTACTCAACGGACATCAAGTCACATATCACGATGAGACAGTGTCGACACGGTTCGCAAGTATCCCACTTATGACAAGGAAATGTATTCCACATTGTGCAAGCTTATCGACAATGGAAGCATTACATTTGGGGGAAAGGGAAACAATCGTCACACGGACCACGGGGCCCCTACGGTTCATACGGGGACACGAGGAAGTTGCGGAATGATTGCCATCGAAAGTGGTCCACATATAGCAGTTTCATTTGAACATCAAGTACAGAAACGTAGCACCAATAATGTTGCGGAGCGCCTCGACCCGACCACGCACGATCGTGGTGCTCACCACCATTCTCGACTCTTGTGGGCACAAGACTTCGAATTGGCCACTTCTCTACGAGAGTGGCAAATACTTTGGCCACACATACAAGGCACTCTTGGGGAGTACGCAAGTCCCAAATTTTCACCTCCAAGATGCTTTTATGTCTGGGACTCCTTTGTGTTCCTTCAAGCGGCGTGCCAAGATGATATGGGAAGCACACTGAGTGGAGTCGGCCCCGGGCATTTCGAGGTCGAGAAAATCGTGGCAATCTTTAACGAAGTATTTCTATTGGCCGAACCTTTGAAAGGATGTCGGGAAGCACATCAGATCTTGCTTGCTGTGCCATTTCCAAACCAACCATCAAGAAACAAGGCCTATATGCTACGCTACCTACCCCTAGTCGACCTTGGGAATCCATCTCCATGGATTACATATCGGACACCGCCTTCTACTAAGCATGGAAATATTGTGTTTCGTGGTCATCGATAGATTCTCAAAGATGGCCATTATGGCGACACAAGAAGAATATCACGAGCGGAAACCACTACTAAACTCTTCTTTGAACGAGTGTGGGTGCACTTTGGGATCCCACGAGTCTATCATGTCATATCGGGATAGCGAGTTCCTCGGCCACATTTTTGTCCGGCCTCTAGTCCAATGTTTGGACAACAGCCTCACCAATTCTGACTTTCCATCCCCAAACGAGATGGCGGGGCCCCGGTAGGTATGTGTTATATTCTTTCCACGACTAGCCCCACGCGTTGTACGTTGCACGCCGAGAGGCGCGATGGGGGTCACGAGGGGGCGACCCCCAGCAATGGGGTGCAGGCGAGGCGCCGAGGAAAGAATTGTTTGGTGTGCGGACCCACTCATAGGCGGACCCACCCATGTTTTGTGCATGATTTTGCACACGGTTTTGGTACGATGGTTTTGGCCTGGTATTTTGTAGATACGGTCAAGGGAACTACGGTTATGTTCTAATCTAGGGTTAATGGATTGGGGTTTATGTATGCTTCGGCGTGTATATATGTGTGTTGTAACACTAAAAGGAAAATAATGAAAAATCAAGTTGGTCGTCCCAATTTGGGATCCGGGGGAAATCTACTGTCATTTATGTTTTATGTTTTATGCTCTCGCTATTGTTTGTTTATAATTTATAGATTCGTGTGCTTAGATAATTTATGTTCGAGGGCTAAAACCTGCATTTGGTATCGAGCTATTTCGGCTTCAAGGGGATGCCTTTCTTCTTGAGGGTTTTTGCTCGGGCTTGAGGTGAACCTTGTTCGGTGGGAGATGCGGGATCGATTCTTGCTATGAAAGAAGATGGCGAGTGGCGGAAAGATAGAGATTGAAAAAATTTAATGGTCAGATTTTTGAGTTGTGAAACTCAAGATGGAGGGTCTGCTTTGGTGGATAAAGATCGGTGGATCGCGGTAGATCCCGGTACTAAACCAACGGCAATGTCGGATGAGGCGGAAGGCGGATCGGAAGGCTAAGAGGCACGTCTGGGCTTGTGTCTCGGATTCGGTATTGTTGAATGTATACGGGAAGCTACGGCGAAGAATTTGTGGGAAAAACTTGGGACTTTGTACCAATCTAAGTCTACGAGTGAATAAGTTGTTCTGTAGTGTATAACGAGGATGAAGGATGGAGACTCGGTGACGAGCATCTAAAAAACGCCTTCAATACTATGGTAAGTCGATTTTGTCATATGTTGATATTAAAATCTCATATGAAGATAAGTGCATCGGTTTGTTGTGTTCTCTACCGGACTCGTGGGATAGTACGGTTATTGCAATAGGTAATATTACAACTACCTTAAATTTTGATGACATTGTCTCGACCTTCTTTGTCGGAGAAATGAGACGGAGAAATATGGAGGGCTAGAGAATGGATATGCCTTATATGTACGAGGAAGGTCCCAAAACGCAAACAAGAATAAGGTTTCGAGTGGGAGATCCAAATCTAGAGAAGTCTGAAATCTCCTGAAGGTTTGTAAAGGTATGCGGAAATGCGGAAAGGAAGGGCACTAAAAAAGGAGTGCAGAGATCTAAAGCTCACCCAAAGAGAAAGGAAAAGGGATGCGGTATTCTGCTCATACCAACAGAGGAAAAAGCCACCCTCGAATGAAGGTGGGGATGTGTGTTGGCTTCTTCAAGCCCATGTAGATCATGAGTCATGGTTGATTGACTCAAGTGCATCCTTTCACTTCACTCCCCATGAGGGGTGGTTAAGTATGAGAAATATGAAGGTGATGTCTTCCTAGGGGATGATAGGAAGGTCAAAATCATTGGACGTGGAAAGGTCAAGCTGAAGCTGCAAGGGTGGGGATTAGAACACTTCCTGGTGTTCTACATGTTCACCGGTAGCCGGAGAAATATGATTTACGTAAGCAAGATGGATGATGCGAGTGTAAAAACGGTGTTAAGAAATATGCACGATGGTTGGGGGAGCACGTATTAATGCGGGAGTTTCGGTGGAACTCTATACAAACTTACAAGTTAGCCTTGTTATTGATGGGTGTAACGATTCTATGGTTCCTGAAAGTGGAGCGAAGCCTACCGTGTCTGCGGAAAGACCATGCTATGGCATCAAAGGCTTGGGTGCTATTGGAGAGAAGGGCCTTCGGATGTTTGCCCTTAGAAATGGTATGGTAGAAGGTATGTCTAATTGCTCTGCGGATTTCGATTTCTGTGAAAATTGTGTATATGGGAAGCAGAATCGGTGATTTCATGCGGTACTAAGAGGGTGAACAAGATATTAGAACTTGTGCACGGTGATGTGTTTGGACACATGTCGAGTTCCATCTTTGGGAAAGTACGTGTACTATGTTTCATTCATAGATGACTTCTCCAAGGAATACATGGATATATTTCTTGAAGAAATCTGAATCTTTTGAAAGATTTAAAGAATTTAAGGCTGCGAGTGGAAAACCGGCGGACGAGAGGAAGAAGATAAAGGTGTTGAGGAATGAGATAATGGTGGGGAGTTTTGAAAGAAGGAATTTGAATAGTTACGTAAAAAATTGTGGTATAGCACGACATAAGACTACTCCATACACCTCGACGAAATGGTTACCCGGAAAGAATGAACGAGAACAACGATGGAAAAGGCAAGAAGCATGCTCAATAGTCACAAGGGTTAGGACAAGAATTGCAGGCGGAAGGCGATGAAGGGAAGCTGCTGTCTTTATCAGTTGAATCACCTTCATCGGTGTTGGAGGATAAGACTCCACATGAGGTATGGATGCAGTAGAAACCCTCTCTTTCACATCTAAGGGAGTATTTGGATGTGATGCATATATGCATGTTCCAAAAGGATAAAAGGACCAAGTTGGATAATAAATCTGAAAGGTGCATCTTTATTGGTGTAAGGATAGTTTAAAAGGTTACGACTTTGGAGACACAGGAAGCAGAGAAGGTTGTGTCTGGTAGGGATGTGAGGTGTTTAGAGGTGAAAGATGTTGTTACACATTAAAGTCCTACAAAGTAACCTAAGAAGATAGAGTTTGAGCTAAGAGGATGAATCATACTCTACAACAGAAGAAGACTCAGAAGGAAGAGCCACAAACTCGAAGAATTTGGCAAGAAGATCAACTCGGGAAAGAGAGCAACTAGAAAGGTATAGTCCATACGGCACATTTCAGGTTTTGCCTTAACTATAACTGATGATGATCCCGGAGTATTAGGGAGGAAGTAGATTCGGAGGATGGAAAACTCTAGAAGGAGGCCATGGTTGATGAAATGGCATCCTTGCACAAAAAATAGACATGGGATGCGGTATGGAGTTTAGAGATGGAGGAGGAAGCCCATCGGAGAAAATGGGTGTTTAAAAATAAGACGAATGTAGAAGGCAAGGTGGAGAAATACAAAGCTCGGTTGGTAGCAAAAGGTTGTTCCCAGTGCCGGGAATTGGTTTTGGTGATATTTTTCTCCTATTGTAAAGTTACTTCTATTAGATTTACTTTTATACATTGTTTGTACATTTGATTTAGGATAGAACGGATGGAGGTGAAGACAACATTTCTTCACGGGGATCTAGAAGGAGATGCAAAGAGCAACATGAAGGCTTTGTAATTGAAGGGTAAGAAAGAACTGGTATGTAGGTTGAAGAAGTCTCTTGTATGGGTTAAAACAGCACCGAGGATGTGGTATCGAAATTTGATACCTATATGCGGGGACTTGGCTTCACCGAAGCAAGGAGAATCCTTGTGTTTATTTTAAATTAATTGGTGATAATGTTATTTATTTGATCTTGTGTGGATGATATGTTTTTTATTAGAAATGAAAAAGTCAATATTTGAAAGACCAGTTGTTCTCCAAATTCGACATGAAGGATCTTGGTCTTGTAAATATATTTTGGGCATGGAAATTAAGAGATCGGGCAAGAGAGCTTTGGTTAAACCAAAGGAAGTATGTCGAGACTATATTGTAGAGGTTCAATATGTAGGATAGTAAACCGGTGAATGTTCCTATTCCTATAGGTGTAAAGCTATCTTGAGCAGGTGTCCCAAGACACAAGAAGAAGAAGAGGAGGATATGTCCACATTACATATGCAAGTGCGATGGGTAGCACGATATGTGAAATTTTCTGTACTAGACCAGACATTGCACATGCAATGGAAGTATTGAGCAGGTTTATGTCAAACCCGGGGAAGGAGCATTGGACAACATTGAAGTAGGTTTTCAAATATTTACGTGGCACTAGTGATTATGGCTTGTGCTACCGGGGAAGGCCCGGATTGGAAAGAATGTTGGACATTCGTGGTTTTGTTGATGCGGTGGTGGAGAGATACGGACCAAAGAAGATCTACAAGTGGGTATGTGTTTAGCCTATTTGGAGGCGCGGTCGAGTTGGATGAGTAAAGGCAGGTACGTAGTGGCTCTTTCAACTACGAGCGGAAATGCATAGCGACCACTCATGCGAAAGACGAGTTTGGTTGCAAAGATTGTGTTCAAGTATGGGTTGATGACTATAAGGAGAAATGTGATAGCCAAGTGCAGATTTTCTTGGCTAAGAACAACTTTACCATTCAAAGACAAAGCACATTGATGTTCAATATCACTTTGTTAGAGATATGGGCGAGGCTAAAAAGGGTGTTCTTTGGTAAAGTGGACACTTTAAGAATGTTGCGGATAGGTGTGAAGTTTGAGCACTCGAAGTTCTCTTGGTGTAGAGAAACAATGGGTGTTCGTGAATAGTTGTTAATGACTAAGCTCTCCTATGGCCCCTATTGGAAAGAAAACAACAAGTGGGAGAATGTTGGGTATGTGTTATATTCTTTCCCCGACTAGCCCCCCACGCATGCATGGGGCGCGACGGGGGGGGTGCCAGGGGAGTGGCGGCCCCCGCTGTTGGGGTCCGGGGCCCCTTTCTGACGTGTTTGGTGTGCGGACCCACTCATGAGAAAACCACCCATGTTTTGTGCCGTTTTCTGGTTTTGAGGTACGATGGTTTTCGGCCCCTGGTATTTTGTGGAGTCCGGTCGAGGGAACTACGGTTATGTTCCTAATCTAGGGTTAATGGATTAGGGTTTATGTATGCTTCGGCATGTATATATATGTGTTTATGTACCTAAAAGGAAAATAATGAAAAATCAAGCTAGTCGTCCCAATTTGGGATCCGGGGGAAATCTATTTGTGTTTTATATGTTTTATGTTTTATGTCTCGCTATTGTTTATTTTGTGTTATAATATTCGTGTGTGAATAATTTCTGTTCGGGGTTAAAACCTACACGGACGGAGGGTCGTCAACGGAGATAATTGCTTACATTCTGCGCCTTGCAATTCAAAGCATCCCCGCATGGGACGAGAGCCTCCCACATGTAAAACATGGTTATAAGCGGGCTCTCCAGGCTCAATCGGCCACATCCCCTTTCGGGTGGGCTTGAGATTCTGGCCACTATGTCCCATTTCGTAGCCATGTGCATTTTGCGACTGGGTGAAAGTTCGGCTCATGTCCGAATTTGAAGTTGACAAAAAGAAAATAGCTTCATCGAACGCATTCGGCACATCCCGCAACGGGTTCATGACATATTGGACAAAGCCAATGCTAAGTACAAGCAACGCCATGATCAACATCGAGTGCCACACAACTTCGAGGGTGGGCGAAAAAGTGTGGCTACATTTGCAGAAGGAGCGCTTATAGACCCCACCGCAAGCTTCGGCCGCTCGATACGGGTCGTACACCATCACCAAGTTTTTGGAGAACAATGCCTTCAAGCTGATATTCCACCATTCATGGTACGCACCCGGTATTAAATGTGGACCGCCTTCGTCATACTTCCCACCTCTACGGACACCTACGTGTTACGGAACAAATCACACCAACGAGAGTTGAAAACTTCTGATTGTATGGAACAAGCCACTACATATTTTATCAAAATCATGACCACTGCCGCCAACGGAAAAGATCAGCACATGCCGGTTGTCAAATGCGTAACTCCTACACCAAGGAAAGTGGTTCTTCGGGGGACCTCCCGGTAGAATTTTCCTCATCTCATGGAGGAACTTAACGCGATGGGGACCATTGCTTCCTAAGGGGGAGGAATGATCCGGGTGGATATTGGTGGTCACCTACTATTCCCGCAGGGCCCCACATTTTCGCTTTCGAGTTTTTCGATTTCGGCTCAACTTACTATTTTTTTAGCGAGTTTTCGGGTCACGAACTTCTAGAGCCGTTTGAGGCCCTAAACAACGTTTTTGGCCGAAACCGGGAGCAACTTGTGTCCATGGAGCGATGTTGCTCACTCAAAATTTGTGGTCCTCGAATAGATATTTCTAACGAGGTATGGTTCGCTTCAACGGAGATCGTATGCCAAGAAGTTACGTCCCTGGGAAGTTGAAACACCAATTTACCCAAACTTGGCCCATAGTTTTGGCGCTTCATCTCCTAGGGTTATGGTTTTGGATGTTTAGGGTTTTACATTGTTTCTAAATAATAAATAGGCGTGAGCCTCATTGTAACTCGGTTCGAGCATGTAGGCACTTACATCTCTTCTCCAAAGATAGCTACCGATTACTAGCTAGTTTATTTCCATTACATATGGCAAATTTTAGTTCTTTGATATTAATGAAATGAAGTGTTATTTCTGTTGCATCTTTGTATTTATGGTTATATGTTTATTCTATTGTGTTTATACATAAATCCCGGATCAGATCAAGCATGAGTTTTCATGAAGGAGAAAGTGGAGGCCACCTCTATTGGAAAAATCTACATCGACAAAATCCCTTAGGGCGCTATTATTGGCCCACCCTCTTTCAAGGTGTCCATAAAATGATAATTGCCTACCATAAATGTCAAATATTTGAAGGCAAAATAAAATGTCTCCCTTACCTCTTGCATCCCAGGTCATTGTTGAAGCTCCTTTTCAACGATTAAGGAGTCTGAACTTCATTGGGGTAATCCATCACTTCATACGCAGCATAATTGGATCCTCACATAAATATTTGATTACTTCACCAAATGGATAGAGCCATCCTTTCTAGGAATTCCACATACTCAATCATCATTAAATTCCTTGGAAATCATATTAAATACAGATTTGGTTGCCCTAAGAAGATTATCATGACAATGTTGTTGTCTTTGGGTCCAAAAATATGGTGGATTTTTCCACAAATATCATATTACATTGGGTCATTCCATGACTTATTATCCTCAAGGTAATGGGTTGGCGAGAATCCTCAAACAAGAGTTTGGTGAACATCATCCAAAAGTTATTTGGAAGAAAACAAGAAATCATGGCACAACAAGCTAGTATGTGCACTTTTGGCGGACGGATTGACCACTAAAAAGTCAATTGGGATGTCCCCTTATCAACTAGTTTATGGAACAAAATCGTATTTCCAACCGGTTTAGGAGTGCCGGTCATGAAGTTGATCCAGAAATACGATGTGAAGAAAATGATATGATAAGAAGAATTAATCGAAAATATTCGATTGCGGCAAACCGAGAGGAGAAGTCTACAATAGAACACAACAAGTACAAGAAAACATCGAGAAAATTTGTTTGATAAAAGAACAAAGGAAAAGGATTTTAACATTGGTGACAAGGTACTAAAATGGGATTAGGGAGGGAAGATAAGGGAAAACATGGAAAGTTTGAAAATTTATGGAAAGGCCCTTATCTCATCCATTATGTTGTAGGTAACAATGTGCATTTTTTCCTTCAAGAGATGGATGAGACGAGAACTTTGGAGGTCATCCCAATGGCGGGATGCTCAGAAAACATTATTTGGTTTAAAATTCAGTTCAAAGCTTTGTCCATTGTAAATAACATTGCTTAAATAAAAAGGTGGGAAAGTAAAACACAAAAACAAAAGAAAAAAGAGAAAAGAGGGCAAATAAAAGACTAGGTACAACCCCATACCAAAAAAAGAAAAAAGTTGAAATTGTACAAGTCTAAATGCCACTACTTTGAAAAAAGAAATTTTATTCAATCATACGGCCTAATCATGATTAAAAAAGTTTAAATTTATTGCTGATAGGTTAGTGAATGAAGATCTTCCAAACAATGTAAATTTGGCTTATGATAGAATAGATTAGGAAGATATAAAATGGTTCTAAAAAGATCAAAATACGAACCAAAGAAAGAGAAAAGAAGGATGTATAAAATTTTCGAGATCTTAAGCATTCATGAGTTCTATTTTAAATTTCTACAAAAATAAAGTCTATGTGCGGCTTGTGCAAAATGCCATAGCCCCATAGCAAATCGGTATTTGTCTAATCCACCAACAGTTTTATCTATGTTTTGATTTTTGTTTTAGATTAGAGAATGAAAATCATCGAATAATTTAATCTTGACGGATAGCTAGAATAGGTAGAAAGCAGTAGGTTCATCGGTTTAATGCGAACTCTTGGATGATATAAGGGTAAGTAGATAGTTTCTTGTTTTTAAAAGAAATAAAATTGATGTTACAAGGGTTTGCAAGGCTAAATGCACCTTTGAAGAAGAAAAAATGTTAGGAAAGTAGGTTGTATAGGGTAGAAGTTTTGGGTAGAAATCGGTGTTTTATGATACTACAAATCATCTCTACAAAGCAGCCAAAATCAAAAGAGGATTGTCAAAATGAAAAACGAGCCTTTGGTCTACTTTCCAGGAGATTTGTTTTTTTGAGTTCTTGACACCTCCAAAAATTTGCCTTCCCCAAGTGGAATTGCTTGTTAGCCATCTGTAAAATTTGTTATATCTAATGATGGCTAAATTAGTCTTGATTTCCAAAAAACAAACTCTTATGAAAATTTGTGAGTTTTGGAAATCTCACTAAGTTCTTTATTCTTCGGGCTATCCACTCATTAAAAAATCTTCACTCAAAATCTCCCCAAGTTACCCTACTGTTCCAAAAGCGAGGGCTATATCCCCCATTTTCACCTCCATCTCCTCTTGCTTACATTTTCACTCATTTTCACCTATCCCAACGGAGTCATTTTCTCCTTCAAAAAGGGCTTCTTCCTCTTCATTTACCACTCCATTCCCTCTAAAAACCTTTAAACCATGAGAAAAACTCTTTATTTGGTTTTAAAAACCCTCTCCTAACCCTATCATAACTTTCAAAAAAGGCTAAAAACCCCTATTTTTTAGGCCTAAATTCGATTATTTGTAAATAAGGCCTTAAGCCCCTTTGGGCTTAAGCCCTCCGCCCTTTTTTCATGTAACCCAAGGGCCCTAAATCGTCTACTAAAATCCAAAATCCATTTTCATCTTAAACCTGGAATCACTGACATCCCCGCGGTGGTGTCCTCCATCTGTCCCTCGACCCCCTCTCCATTTTTCTTTCACCCCACTTCCTTATTCCTCTAAGACACGGACCATTGAGCAACCTGAGTCCGAGTTTATGACACCGCACGCATCCCTGCCCCCCGCTACATGAAAAAACAACTCCGTCACCCTTTGGGCCCACCACCCACTATTCCACCTTCATCCGTCCCCCCTGCGACGGTGTCCTCCATTATTATCCCCGCACGATGGGTTTTCCCGCCAGGAAAGCACACACGTTCGGTCTGGGCGCGGGCGTCCAACGGCCACCAGTTCAATATTGCGTCCATTTTTGGTGTCGGGGTTTAACGCCCCATTCTACGCGGAAATGGGTGGTTTCCCACGGACACGTGTCCTCCAACGATTGGAATCGCGTTCATTCACCCCAAAACGCCTAACCGCCCAAAGTCCACACGAAAGCGGCGATTTCCTACAAAACCACCCTTCCTCCATTCACGCCAAAATTCAAACTTATCCATTGTTCCTCCCGATTTTCGCCCATGGAACCCTCCCTAACGCATCTCCCTTTATGTACATCGCTCGATATGCCGGGCCTGCGAAATGCGATTAATTCAAGAACGCAGATTTTATTTAATGTTTTTGTTTTAGTTGCGAGTTTAATGGCGGCCAAATTATTACGAACCATCCAACGAGTCAAAAAGTGGCAAGGTCTGCGGATGATGATCCTCGAAGCTAGATAGCGGGGGAAGGAATCTAGGGTTTTTGTTGGGGGTTCAAATCGGTGATTACCGGACCATTGATTCAATCAAAGAAACCTCGAAACATAAGAAACCACCATACAAAGAACCAAAGAAGATCGGCGAAGAAATGAGGAACAAAGGATTAAAGGCTTAAAATCACGGATTAAAGGCAGTGAATAAAGTTTAAAGATAGATGATACAAAGAATAAAATAGTCAATTAAAACAAAAAAATATGAGCGTTAAGACGGATTATGAAGGCCCAAGTACGAGATCAAGGCCTAAAAGCGAGTTTGATAGTTAAAACGGGGGCAAATTAGCCCAAAGCATTGCCCGAATGATGAATCAATGAATGTTTAGCACATCAAAAGACTAAAGATGCCACCCTACAAGCACATGTTTTCCTCAAAAACATACATAAGTTATTACAGTTAGAGATATTTTCAAAATGACTCGATAGTTGTTACAAAGAGTTGTCAAAAAGCCTAAAATTCAAATATTGCAACTAAGTAGCTAGGAAAGTGAAACAACATTCATTTATAAAGAGTAACCCATTTTAGATATTTTTTTCTTGGGCCTTGCATGGTATCAAAGGTCAAAAATCATTAACTCGGAGTCATAAATGAAATATATTAACCCTAGCTTTCATTTCACCTCCTCATTCGCTTAGAAATATGGCATGAGGACTTCATTAGAAAGGTTCTTGGTTGGTTGTAGAAGGTTGTTACTATTAGTGATTTAGAGTGTTGTTGAGCTATTTGAGGAGTGCTAGGTTGGATAGAGAAATCTTTGAGTTGTAAAGGCCCTATTGTCTTTGGAGTATGTATTAGATTTGAACATCAATAAAACAAGTTGATTCATTTTGGATCCTGGTTTATTTTAATGGTGATGTTTTTCCTCCTTTGTTTTTGTTTTCCCCTTATGTTTTCGTCTGTCCATTTTATAAAGTAAAGAACGGAAATTTTAGACTAGGATTTACTATCAAAGGTACCCTATTTCTCTCTTTCTGCAAAGCTTTATCTTTATGTTTTCTTCTGCAAAAATCTAATTGAAGGATTCTTCATTGCTCTTCGATTTTATTTAGCTTGTTCATTTAAGAATGATTCAATAGAGTATAACCGAGGAAATGTTGGTGAGCCCATGTGTGCCTTACGAGTATAACGTAAGATATTGTTTTTAGTGACCTTCTTCAGAGTACGCCTAAGTAGAGCCTAAACCAGGAAGTCTATGATTTGCCTATCCTACGGTCTTGTCTTTAAAAGTTGCTTTGAAATATCCCTTGAGAGCATTTCAAAAGAAAAATTAGATTATTTTCGTTTGATCTTAGGTACGCCCTCTTTTTGTCTTATATGTTTTCTTTAACTAAAATTAGTCTTAGGATTCTTTGGATTGTTGTCTTAAAATATTGCTTTATTAAAAAGTTTGTCCAAAAAAATTCTATGGTTTTCCTGTCCTTTGGCTTACTTCAAACGGTTACTTTGAGAAAGGCTTTTCTTGTTTAAGTAGAGGCTAGGAATTCTTGTTGACTATGGCTTTCTGCCTTCCTGACACCTTAATGTTTCATATCACAATTTAATCTAAAATATCCATTTAATCTAGATAACTTGCCCCATGAAAACCCTTGAATATTTGTTGAACAATTAAAATCCTTTTTTGACTCCATAGCCCAATGGACTAATGTTGTCTCATAGTCTATCCTTCCGGTACAAACATTCCCTCAATCTTCTCCAACCTTTAATCCTTCAAGTACCTTTTCAATCGTCAAAAACAAACAAAGTTCTCGAGCTTCATAACTAGCCTAATACTTTAATAAAGCATAAAGATATATCTTTGAAAACACTTATATAGAGAGATCCCTCTGCGAATCCGAAACTAGGTCCTAGGATTCCAAAGTGGTTTCGATGTGGCCCTGGAGGTGTTTATTCTTGCCATTCTTATAAATCACGAGGAGCCAACACACACCTCGGGGGACAATATCAACGTCAGAAGTACCCAACTCGGGGTCCACATCCTCTTCAAGGACGGTACCCTACACCGGGGAAACCATCTTTCCAAACACAGTGACCTCCCTTTAGATTGGAAAATTCTACCTCGAACAACAAGTGTTTCAAGGAGGTGGGAATTATCAAATAATTATCAAGCATATGTTCCAAATTATCAACTTTGGTTATGGTCCTTCTTGTACAACACAACCTTCAATGGGACCTTCATATCTGGGTAAACACGGTGTGGGAGCCATCCCAAGTTCAACGAGAATTTGCAACCTAATGTGAAAGTACCCTATTATCAACCTGGTCATCCAATTGGTTAAGTCCCAACCTATCCTTTGTTCAACTTGTCAACCTCGATTCGGTGCACCGCATACGGTATAGTCCCGGCTTTGGACCGAGGTGCACCTAGAACTCCACCTCAAGCTGCTGCACCAACTTGTTCAGCTACCACTATTCACCAGGTTTACGACCCCTATTTCTACGACCCCTCAAATATCACAAAAAATCACAGCAGTTTCGGCACCACAACACCGGACCCACAGTTCATATGCCTACGAGACCACAGTAAGTACAATTGTAACAAGCCAACCTCGATTTTGTTTATCAACCATATCAAAGGCGAAGGTATCCAATATGAGCTGTCACAAATCCGGTATACCGGCATCAACGTGCCACAATTTACACATATGAGATATAACTCAACCCCAATATGGTCAAGCTAATCCTGGTTGTACGGGAGGTATTCCAATTCCAAATGCTGTAGGCTATTCGAGGATATCTAGGATACCCTCCTCTAATCTTGGTATAGTTCCACAAGGTTATAAATTTACTGAGGACCCTAACGTCGGTTCGTCCATAGCAACTTTGGATTTACCGGTTGTCGCGCCTAATGAATGATCCCATCTATTATCTTCTTGTGTTAGCCACCAATGCCAAATAAGTTTAAACGGTGATATCCCTAAATTTGAAGGGAAATCAGGAAAGTACCCTCAAACCATGTCATGAATTACCACCTGCGAGTGCGCATCCAACTCTTTGATTGATGATTCTGTTCGATTATTTGGGGAGAACACTAATAGGTTTAGCTACAAAATGGTACATTGAACTACCGCGTGGCTCATTCAACCATTTCAAGGCTTTAGCAGCTTCTTTCTTAAGACATTTTTAGTTGCCGGTCGGATACGACAATGGCACGAAATTATTAATTTATTAAAACAATCTACATCTATGTACATATCCAATCACATATTTATATGAATGGAGATGTAGAAGACGTTTGGTGAAAGTTTTATTCCTTATCATATCTTGGCGAATGGTTCATCAAATCATTGCTTCCAAAGATCATTGAAGATGTGGCTAAGGGAGGAGTTGTTACTGGGTACAAGTCATTGCTCGAGCCTCGGTACTTAGACCTCGTATATACACGGTCTGGTACTTTGTACGAAAAATTCTTCGGTTACCACGTCTGGTCAAATAAACGCAACTCCTTCGGGGTCTCATGCTCCGAGATGGTGTAATTGGTTTAGTTAACACAAATAAAAGTAAGAAGAAGTCCTCAAAAACTACTTCTCCTATAATAACTTTTTGATTCATCGAAAGGAGATTATTCCCTTGAAAATTCTACCGACATAAATGTTGTAAGTTCATCTACGGATAAATCCAAAAGCGGTAATAAGAAGAAAGGTAAGAATAGAAACAAACGGATTTCGTCTCCCAAAGATAAAACTAAAAAAATTGAACTGTACGATGATAAAACGAAAACCTCGTTATCCTTGTCTTATCTTGTGATGAGGATCACTTTACTAAAGAGTGCCCGCATCGATCGGAAGTCTCCTAAATTCTTCAAAGGTTCGCCCACATTGTCTTGAAGGATCCTTTTCCTACTCAAGATATAAAAATGATAGGATCTTCTTCACACTCATCGTAATGTTTAATGATGCTCTGAGGGTTATGGTTGTGACACGATCGGAAGACTATGGAAGTAAAATAGTGTTACTAGTAAAGAAGTAGAAAATTCTAATTCAACATAATATCCCGAAAATAGGAAAAATCTACAATAACGGGGAATATCTTAGATATTCCAAAATTGAAACTAAATGGAATCCATGAACATAATAATGAAATAACGATGATAAATCAACACATAGGATGTAATAAGGTCTATTAGCCATCATATTATATCATAGCAGCAAATGCATACAATATCTTGAGAAACAATCACTCAAGCTAGGCAATACAAGCCTCGAGAAACATGTACATGGAAAAATGAAGAACACTTCTGCTGAGAAAATGCTCAAGGCTATGATCGCATTTTTATTGGGGAACTATTCTTTGAGAAGTGTAAATACCTGGAAATATACAAATGTAGGGCCCAAACAATGTTGGGAGTGAATATCTATACTCCCAATTGAATTTACAGAACAATCTTGGAAGGATTGAATTTGATGTGAAAAAAAGGAAAAAAATGTCGGAGTTGTAGTCTCAAGGCGGTGTAGCATTCACAACTCAGAGCGCGGATGGAGATGGTTGTAGATGATACTGCAATGGTAAGAAACCTCCTCCAATGGATCTTCCAAGTGAAGAGCTGATCCCAACACGAAGATCTCACCCTCCAAACAAACACTTTCGCAACTCTCACTTTGCAAATGCTCTTTGAAAATAACGCGGTCAAGGAGGGAGGCTAACTATGGTGATGGAAAATGGTTGGCACGATGCCAAAGATGGTGAAATCAGCCACGAGAATCTTCTCTTGATCCTCCAAAAGGAAAAACTTTCTTCTGCGAAAAATAAGCTCCAGGGTGGTGTTGAGTAACCTCCATTGCAACACCACCACGCAGCACAACCCGAACATAAACGGATATTGCGTTGTGGCACTAAAGGAGGATGCTTGGCACAGAAGCCTAAATGTGGGCTGAAGAGAAATTTCCTTCAATAGGCCTCTATTGGATGGAGAAGAATTCCTAAACGAAGTTATTCCTTGTGCTAACGGCTTATGACAACTGCCTTTAAACAGCAAGAGAATGCACAAAGTCTAAACAAACCAATCCAATAATCCATAGCCATAACAATAGTTTGCCTTGCCCTCCTTTTAAAAAATGGAAGCCCTCTTACCATGGATCTCACTCATTAGTGTTTCCTCCACCAAGGAATCTTCCTCCCATTCATCTTTTGTGATGTCTCTCCAAGTGTTCTCCACCTCATATCCCGGCGTTGTGACTTGGTCCAAACTTGACCTTGTCCACATGAAAATGACCACTGTTCACACATGAGGGTGTGGAAATCCGGCTCCTATGATGATCCTTTTCACACTATGAGGGATTTTATTCATATTTCTGAAATGTATGGGCCTCCTCACCCCATTTTATTCAGCTCCTAAAGTGAAATCAGCAAAAATCAATATTCCAATTTGTTGCATGCAAATTTTGGAATATTACGATCCTCCTCGAAATGTTGCTTGTCCTCAAGCTGTTGCCAAAGAATAGGAACTAAAGTGTCCTCTCCTCCTACGCACGCATCCACATATGATGTACTCCTCCAAGGAATTATATGTCGTCTCATCAATGAATCTCCATATTGCCCCTCCCAAGCATGCAAGTTAGCTAAATAGCTATCATCATGAGTAAGTAGAGTACTCAAGAGACAATAAGGTGTTGTCTAAGTTCCCTTGAGGAATGGAATATTAAAAGTGTTTGGAACTATCATTCCCATGTGGATCCTTCATCCCCAAACAATCATCCATACAAAATGAGTTACCTCCCAACATGGGAACTTTTGAAATCCTCTTCCACCTTTGGCTCCTACAATGTGGGTGGGCTAAAAATCTGATCTTGGTAGACAAAATAGCCTACCCCTGTTGTCCTCCTCTCCACTTAAGATAAGTGTAGAGTTTTTGTTGATCTTGGGCTGCAATGAATATTTGCCCTCAAGTGGCAAGAAGAAGAGTACTAGATCCTCAAGGACCTCCTCTCCGACGTTATGAATCATCATGGCCCAAACCATCTCATATGTGATGAGTTGGAAATCACCATCATGGCATCCAAACAATCCCATGGCTCACCTCAACAAGGAAACAAGTGTTTTGGTTTAGTGGCCACATACTCTCATGCTCCCATTAGAACATGCAATGCAAACAATGTGGGAAATATCTCCCCCAAAGGGACACATCCAACCAATGTGCCACTCCCCCAATCATGTTCTAATAAAAATAAGAACAACAACAACATGAGGAACAATGAGAACCATACTTGCTGCCATATGTAGTAAGGGATAAGTACAATGGTCCTCAAATGTAACCAACGTAGTTTGACCCTTAACTGCAATAGAGAGTGACAAAAAGTGTGGTTTCTCAACCACTTGCTTGTATCCTCTCCTTATATGTTTGGAGAAAGTTGAATGATGTATGGTACAAAGTGAGCATGTTCTCCATAATACATCTCCTCCCCAAGTGCTCCTAGGGAGTGGTCATCATCTTTGCTCATGGCCTCAAGTAGACCATGCAATCTAGAAGAAAATTCTCCTCCTTAGAAACATCATGTACATATATTGTTAAGGGATGCATATATACATATACTACCAATCATTATGCAAATAAACAATACCCTTACCATATATCTTGCTCATGCAAATGGGAGTGGCTCATAGATGAGTCTCCTCTCGGCCTCAAAGAAAAAGGGTGGTTGTGCTAACTCTTCCAAGGGTATGTATCTCCTCCATCTCCACATGATCCATGAATCTCCTCATATGTTGATATATCTCTCCTCCTCGAAGCCTTCCCAAAAAATAGCCCTCCATGATGGTGTGGTATGCCCTCATAGAATAAGTGTGGCTAAAAAGGAAATCTTCATGCGGCTTGCTTGTAGCAACTTCTCCTTGAGCTTGGAAGCTCTAGATAAGAAAGATCCTACTATGATAGTAGATGATCCCATCTCTAACTGAATATCCCTCCTCATGTTGTTGGGTCATCCAACATCATACAAGTGAAAAGATCCTTGGAATACTCCACCAATAGGCGGGAGTTCCAGTATGGATCTATCCTCCCATAGTAACGTTGATGGTCTCTCATGAAGAACACTTTGTCATATGGTCATACTCCTCTTTGACATCTCCCATGCCAAAGATGCAATTTGGAAGGCTGCTATCCTTCCCATGTTGCTTCTTCCACAATGCGAGAATATGAAGTGAGAGTGGGTAATGGTGATGTTGGGAGAATATATCCCTCCTCCTTGAGTCTACCCAAGACTCTCAATGTTGTATCAAGCCTCCCAAGCTCTCCACTCTTACGGAATCAATGGTGGTGCCTCAAAATGTGAATCATATCTCATTATCTGTTGATCTGGTGGTCTCCTTGGTGAAATGTCTCCATGTAATGAGACATCATCATCGAGAAGTATCTGCACATATGCCAGTGGATATGTTGTCCCTGTACTCTCTCACTACGCAATCCCATTCTCCCTCTTAGGTGCATCAACCTCATGAAATAGGCAGAGGTGTGTGCTCCTCATCACATGATGTTGGTCATCCTCCCTATCTCCTCCTTTTAACCCCATAGTTTCACATATGATGGCACATGTAAATCATGATTTGTGCCTTGATCTCCACATGTGGATCTGAGAATTCATGCAATGCACAAGAATCCCTCTAGTTAGAGCAATAGCTCCTCTTCCTCTACGCAAGGGTGCTAGATAAACTCTAGATATGGCCAGGCGATGTTTCACTGTCCTCATCAACATGTGGGGGCAACCTCCCAAAAATTGGATCCTATTTTGAAGAGATCCCTGCCTCTTGTTTAGGAATATGAGATATGAGCTTTGCTTCTAACAAGGTGTGATGCCGGATGTCGGCCTCCTCCATGTTGTTCGAAGTGGATCTAAGTTTATAGTTTTCTCCATCACATGCAATGTTTTTGTTTGCTTGGGTTTATTTGTTTCCACCACATGTGTTTCGAAATTTTTTCCATTAAATATTTCCACTAATGTCTTGGTGAACCTAGCATAAGAGGAAGTATTTGCATTCTTTAAATAAAATGACTCAAATATTACCATGCATAAGGCCTTACCTCCAAAATGTTGTTGCAACTGCGATGGCTTCATCTTCGGGGAATTTGGTCACTGTGCCAAAAAGTGTCTTGTTCTTCACCACGCTCTAGGCCCGAACATGTAGGTGAACCATAAAAAGTAGATAAGAGAGGAATATAATCCTATCATGCTACTTGCTTCTCTTCACCTTGATCTTGTAGAACTACGGAAAATTGATATGGTCTCTAAACTTCGAGTTTGAGACTCATACTCTTGCGAGAAAATCATTAAGAGTTTCCCTCCTAGTCATTCCATCTTCTTCCATATCTCTCATGGTAAATACGGGCATGTAATCGTTGTTTATCATGATGTGTGTACGCATGCTCACACTCATCATATGAAAATCTGATTTGATTAGGATTCAAACCCTCTTGGAGGTCTATACATCTCCTCCACAGTCTTCTTGAGATCTCCTTAAGATACTTTATATAGATTTAGGAAGAAGCTTTGAGAGCCTCTCCTCATTCTTTCCTCCAAATAATGGAGCTTCATCTTCTCTTCTCTTGATAGCATCATGGCTGGTCTGTAAAATTTACAGAGCCAAGATTGTGTACGATACCAGCATGCGCCTCCCAAAATAAGGAAAATCTACAATAATGGGAATATCTTGGGTGTTTAGGGTGGAGCTACGGCAATCCATGAACATAATAATGAAATAGAAATGATACATCAACACATAGGACGTAAGAGGTCCAAATAGCCATCATATTAGATCATAGTATAAAATGCACTCCCCTGATATCTTGAGGAAACAATCACTCAAGCTAGGAAATACAAGCCTCAAGAAACATGTACATGGAAAAATGAAGAACATGTGCCTAGAAAATGCTACGAAGGCTATGACGGTGCAGGTTTCAGTAGGGAAATCTTTCTTGAAGTGTCACTACACAAATATCTAAAATGTTGGGAGTGAATATCTGAACTCCCCAAAGTAAGGTCTGCAAGACAATCTGGAAGGATTGGGCGAAGCATATGCAAAATGGCAAAAAAGGCGGCCAATCTCAAGGCTGATGTAGCGATGCAACTCGAGAACTGGATGGAGATGGTTGTAGATGATACACAAGCTGAACAAACCTCCTCCAATGGATATTCCAAGTGAAATTTTGATCCTAACAGAAAATATCACCCTCCAAACAAACATTGCAACCCTCACTACGGATGCCCTGCGTCCATGATCAAGGAGAGGATTGTGTTGTGGCGGTGGAAAATGGTTGGCCTGATGCAAAAAATGGTGAAATCAACTTCCAGAAGCTTCCTCTTGATCCTCCAAAGGAAATAATGCTTCCTCCTACGAAGAGCAAAGCTCCAGTGGTGTTGAGTAACCTCCAGCTGCAACACCTGCAATACAAACCGACTTTAAACGGATATTGCACTTTAGCTAAAGGAGGATGCTTGGCCTGAAACCTGAATGTGGAGAAATAGAAACAAAACTCCTTCAGATGCCTCTCTTGGAAGGAGAATGAATTCTAAACGAAATTCCTTGTGCTGTAACCACCGACAACTACGCAAAACGACAGAAGAATGCACAAAATTAAATAGACCAAGAAATCAACAATCCATAATATGCATAACAATGGCTACCTTGCCCTCCTTTTAAACAAATGGAAGCCCTCTCACCATGGGTCCCACTGATTAGGGTTTCCTCCACCAAGAATATTCCTCCCATTCATCACACGTTGTCTCTCTAAGTGTTCTCCACCTCCTATCCCGAGGCGTTGTTGACTTGGTCAAACTTGGCCTTGTCCACATGCAAATGACCATGTTCACACATGAGGGTGTGAGGAAATCCAGCTCCTATGATGATCCATTTTCACACTATGGTGGTTTTATTCTTATTTCTGAAATGTATGGGCCTCCTCACCCATTTATTCGGCTCTAATTGAAATCAGCAAAAATCAATATTCCAATTTGTTGCATGCAAATTTTGGAATATTACCGCCTTTTCACTTCTTGTATATTTTGGTTTCTGATCCACTTCATATTGAGAAACCTAATCCTAGTCTAAGTAATTAAACCATTTGCTAAAGTTTTACTTCAGAAATCAACTTTCAATCCACATGCGAGAGCTTCTCGAACTACAACATTGTTGAAGACTTGGTGATTTCCCCTTCAACAATGTCGGCCTTGCAGTGTTGCAAGTGTGTATCCGACACGGAGGAAATTTTTATAGAAGAGAGGAATAACCTGTTACTGGGTTTAATCACCCAACGTTTCGGACTATCTAAGTGAGTCCATCATCGGGGGTAGACGTCCAAATTTCTTTGAAAAGTTGAGGGAAATAGGAGCAAAGAATAGAGTCATAAATAGTGAATGATGAGGAGTTCATGAAAGGTCGGCTTTTTGGTGCGAGATAATTATTGAATTATTTGATTTTTGAATTAAGGATAATGTATTTAAGCCATGATATGAAATAATTTGTAAATAATGGGCCTACAAATTTCTTTAGATTTTTTTAAATAAACTAGTTGATGTGTTTAAAATAACCTATGTAATTCAATAATCTATTATTTAATTTGTTTAATTTTAATAAGTTTTTTATTAAAATACAAGCCTTAATTAGGAGTGACCTGTAAAACCCTAATTAATTAATTAGTTGAAATGTGGATAATTTAGTTGATATATTTAAAATAATCCATATAATTCAATGAATTAATTAATTTGTTTAATTTGATATGTTTATTATTAAATTATATGAATGTAGTATAGTTTTGTAAAAAAAAATTATTTATTTACTTATTTATTAATTTTGTTCTATTTATTCTATTTATTTATTTATTTATTTTTTAATTAAATTATATTTAATTTGTTGTATTTATATATTTAAGTGATTATAATTATTTTTTCTTATTATTATTATTATTATTATTATTATTATTATTATTATTATTTTAAGAGTGATCTGTTGTATTTATACCGAGTTTATTTGAGTTTTTAATGTCTTGAGATGTTTTGATGTATTAAGGGTTTCAGTGTTAATAATGGTAAGCCCATAAATCACGATTGGGATTGATCCATCTTTTCTCAATTTCTATAGCTTCTGATTTTTCTCTTTAGATAATGGTCCTCTTTAGAGACAAGTCTATATCCTCCATTCTTATGTAATGTGAGGAAAGAGAAGGCATGTTCTGTAAGGCGGAAGTTGTACGTTACATTTATGGGATAAGTCAACCGCATGTTCTTTAAGTCTAATGTTGAGATCTACCCTGTTTCGCCAATGTATTCTTTACCACAAGAGCAAGTTAACATAAACACCTTTTGAAGTTTGAGGTTTATAGGGTCTTTAGCGAGTCTACCATATTTGAAATAGTAGGGGGAGTGAAGGAAATCTTAATGTTATGTCTGTTAAATATTCTAGAGATTTTGTCAGTTGTCCCTTTTATGTAAGGTAAAGAGATTTTGGGGATGTCAAAAGCCCTTTTAAGTTATTTTTATTAAGGGTTTGGTGAATAGTTTTGTTGATGACATGTTTATTATAACCATTTTGTTGAAAGACATAGGCGAGGTAGTTTATCTCATGTTCTAGGTGGTGGGAGTACGAGATTCTAGGCCTTCTGGTTTTTAGGGTTTTAATGATACCAATTTTCTGGTTCGAGTGGTGATGTGAGTCGGCATGAAGGTATCTATCTATGTGAGTCTTTTTCATATATACCTTGGTGCTAAATTTTCCATATTTCTTAGTTAACGGGATGTCTAGGAAAAGGTAGTAGTTTGTCTTTTTCAATTTCAATGGTAAATTTGATGTGTTTTAGAGACTATTAGTATGGGCTAAGAACTCATGTAATTTCAATATCCCATGGGTCCACTTGTAAAGATACAATCTACATATCTTTTCCATTATTCGGGGGTGAATGGAAAGGAATTCGAAGATACCATTTGTTCGAAATGTTCCATGTATATGTTGGCAATAATAGGAGATAGAGGCGAGCCCATGGCAACGCCATGAGTTTGTTCACTAGATCCTCCCGTTGAAACTGAAGAAAAGAAAGTTTAATACATAATTTCAGAGGTCTATCGTCTCATTATCGGTGATAGTTTTTAAAATGTTGATGGCTTTGTCTATAGGTATCATAGTGTAAAGGGAGACGATGTCAAGACTTACCATGAGATCATCGTTATGCATGTCTAGGTTTTTGGCCCATTGAACAAAAGGATGTAGAGTCTTTGATAAGTGACGAGAGTGTTTGCTGCAAGGGGCGAAGTTCTTTGGCAAGATGTTAACGCAAGGAGGTAAGTAGGAGAGCCGATGGTGTTGACTATCTTGTCTTAGGGGAATGCTGTCTTATGAATCTTGGGAACACCATATATTCTGAGGGTGATGGAAGCACAGTGAGGGTGATTCTCCTTTTAATGGTGTTATCAAGAAGAGTCTTTATTTTTTGGTTACTTCTTTGAGAATTTTAGTACTAGGATCTTTTCCAAAATTCTATAGCAACCAACATTGTTTAGGTGATCTTCCATTTTTCTTAATATGTTCCACCCTATCCATTATTCTTGTTGAATTTCCTTTATCAGATTTAAGGATTATTATATTTTTATTATTATTTTTAGTTTTAGGGCATGTTTTTCTTCTTTGGATAAGTTACAAGGAGGGGCTTGGCATTTTTAAGAATTTTTCACAATTTCTTGTCTTATCTCTTCGGCTTCGATGAGGTTAAGATCTCTTATGGCTATTTCTATATCTAATTATGTTGTCAATGGGAATTATATTGGGCGATGGCAAAATTAAGACCTTTTGGAGGGACACCGAGACTTGGTCTAAGTTGGGTTGGACAAGTTTATTACGATGGGATTATTAAATCCCTTATTATTGTTGAGGGATGGGATACCCTTATCAATGTGTGAGTCACCATGTGGGAGAGATAGTGGAGTTAGGAGTATTGTGTGTGCGGTCTACTTTGTTGGAGAGGGAGAGGACTATCGGTCGATTTGAGATCGAGGATAAAGGAGCGGGGAGCTTTCGGGAAGGGGCGAATCGATTTTTTTAATTGAATTCTTGAGAGTGTTTGACAACGAGTTTTTTTTAATAGCGTGTTAATTGTTGGTTTATTTTCAACGGATTATTATGATGTTCTCTTTTGTAATTCAACTTGTGAGGGGGGGACTAATAAGCATAAAGTATCGAGTTCAAATTTTGCGAGTGCCGAGAGGGGGGTGTCTTGTGTCAACGGAGTTGTAAAAATTGTTTTGTTGAGTAATTTGCATGGTGCAATATTTGTTATTTTTGAACAATTAGGTTTGCTCCATCAAGTATACGTTGTTGAACCCAATGAATTGACAACACCCTGAATGCTAAGGAGATTCGAATCGTGGATATCGAAAACGCCATTTTGGTACGGGAAGCGTTGAGAGTATTGATAGGAGTTTTATCGGTTGACTATTTAAAAAGAGGTAGCGAGTGGATTTCTCGGGTTGGTAGGAGATTAGGAGTTAATGTAGACGAATCGAAATTTCGTTGAAAAAACTTAGGACGGTTATATGCTGGCATATAAGGTTACATGCACGTCGTCGACCTTCAATACCTTGATGACATCATGTACGTCGAGAATTAGAATCGTGCTTATCGATTTCGAGTTTTGGTGCGGGAGAGAGATGGAGGGGGGGTTCAAGAGTTTTGATAATGAGAGGTCTCTTGGTTGAGTGCTCCAACGAGACAAAGGCGTAATTTATGGGAGCGTGGAGGTGCGGTGTTAATTTTGACTTTGAAGATAGAATCGATGTTACGTTGGTTTCTGCAAGGGCATAAGATCTAACTTCTTTAATATATGTGTTTGAAACCGTGTGCGCAGGTGCAATACATCATAGAGGTGATCGGAAGCATTTGCGTGAGGAGCGTTGTGGTTGTTATCATAGAAGTGGCTTGAGGAGTCGGTATAGAGTGATGCGAGTAATGAGATAGACTAGTGATTTTTTTGTCCTTCTTGTTGTGTCATTCAGAAGCCAACGATCAGCTCTTATAAAGGAGAGGCATCCAAAGAATGCCATAAGTCAAAGCGTGGCGGTAAGGAACGGAAGGAAATTACTCTTATCGGTAACGGAGCTAGGGTCCTTGGGATTCTAACCTTGTAATTCTTCGATTTATAAAATTTTACACCGAGACTCCCTCATCGGATGGATTTTCATATTTCGGTATTAGTAAAAAATGAAGCGAATTTTTTTTGTGCGCAATTGATGAGGGGGGCATCCACGTGCATTATGTCGTTAAATTGTTGGAAATGTCTTGGTTCTCGGACACTTGAACAATCTCCAACAAAGTCCTTAAGGAATTTTTATGGAAGAGTAATCCATCCATTTGGAATTTTACATGATCTAACTATAGAGGTAGAAGGTAAAACCGTTAATCTAGATGTGGAAGTAGTTGATGCCCCTGGATTAAAACCTTCTACTAGGTCAAATTTGGTCTTATGCTATGACTATTTCGTGTCGTCGAGTCTTTAGGTTAATCATGTTTCCTCATAAAGGAAAGATTGTGAAAATCGATCATTTGTCATATTATTCGTCGGTTCGACCTGCATAGATAGTATCCAACGTTTGGAAAATAGAGCTATTCCTTATGAAGATGTTGGAGTAGGTTTAGTAAGGACTCTACTTTGATGGGAAATTTTCTGTGCCTCCATGGCATGCCACGTATCATTGTTAACATCAATATTATTTCATCAAGAACTATTCCATTTGATGATCCTTGGATAGTACCTTGATCGAAATAGTTTCTTTTAATGGCGAGATGCCTTTGAGTCCTTTTGAGATAGAATATGCTACGATGTGGGTAATTTTCTAACACACCTTCAACTAATCTGATCAATGAATGTGGTGCGAAGAGTCTTCTTCACTATCAAGCTCAACCTTGACATCTATTTTTGATCCTTTCCAACAAGTGTTCTATGCGGTAAGAAGGGTATTCTTGAATTTTTGTCTATGGATGAATTACCACAGGATGTTCTACATCATAGATCTTTGTTTTTACGAACTTGATAGATTTGAAGATTGTTTTTCATCGATTTTTACAATTGATTATTTCAAGGAACCACAGTCCAATAACGATTACAAATTCGGATTGAGATTAATTTGGAAAACATTTCTACAATTGTTCCTATTGACATATCAATTAAACCTAGAGTTATTGAAAACATTCATATATGAGCTTCTTGTACGATTGATGAAATTAATACATATAAAGCCTTATTTCAAAATTCGAGACATATTTTCACAGTCCCTACCAAAAGAAATTCAGTTTTATCCAAAAATTGTCATTCATGAAATAAAGACATACCCATATGCAAACCCCTATTAGACAATGTTTATGTCCCGATATGGCGAAAGTTGTTGCTATTAAAGCTATAGTTGAGAAACTACTAAGAGCGGGATTTATTTATCCAAATCATTAACATATTTGGTATCAAATTATATAGTTCCCATTACCAAAAAACAAGGGACTATACGAGTATGTGTCGATTATGGGGATGTTAATAAAGCATGTCCAAAAGATAATTATCCTACCCCCTATATTGACCAAATCATTGATGATTGTTATACAAAATTAGATGTTTTCATTCATGGATGGATTTTCTAGATATAATCAAATAAACATACTCCTATTTGATCAACCAAAAATAGCATTCATTTTTCCTTGGGGAACATTTGCTTAATGTAGGTACACTTTCATATTAAATAATGCTAGTGAAACTTTTCAAAGGGCAATGTCTTATGTAGCACTGTTGACATCAAACACATTGTGCGACCTTATATTGACAATTTACCTTCTCACTCATTGCACGGGGAAGATCATCCTACTCAATTACGAGGCAATTTTTATGAGATGTAGGCATTATAGGATTCGTTTGAATCCACACAATTTTATGAGGAAGAACCCGGATTTTCCACGATTAATAGGATAATAAATGTCGACGTTTCGAAAATCCACTTGGAGATCCATCTTCGGGACAAATGAATGAAGAAATGAAAGAAGGACTTAGGTCAAATTTATAGAGTGAAGATTATTTTTCGAAAGATTCGACCGGCCAATAATATCTAGAAAAAAATTAATTTATTTTTATTTTCAATTTTTATTTTTATTTAATGTTCACTTAACGAGAACTCTCATATTCGCATCATCGTCGAAAAGAGACAAGCTAAGGTGGGTACACTCTTGATGCAGGGATTTACTTTCAAAATTTGGTATAATTGGCTTATGACTCGGAATGGGTGGGAGGATCCCGACTTAGTCGATGGCTCGTATAAGTTAAAAGGGTCGGCAAAGACAAGATTGTTTTTTGGTGCATTATTCGGAAGAAAGTCCCCACTTGGTATTTCTTACAAAGGAGGGGGAAAGATAGATGCATTTGGTGCTCCCTTTGTAAAGAAAGTGTGGAAATGGTGCGTCATGTTTTCCTCACACCTTTCAACATCGGTCTTTGGAATGGAAACACGACTACCTTGGAATTCCCACCGAAGTGGGATGGTCGGGGAGGTTTTTGGAAGCAACGAGTGGTGGCGAGAAGCGGATAGCGAGTGCGATCCATTCCACTTTTGATTTCTTGGGGTACGTGGATTTTTGAGAACCGGGGTGATCTTCAAAGACACTCCTTTTCAATCGGAAGACTAGTGGGCCGAAGAGACGACAATTTGAAAATATTCCAATTCCTTGAGGCCCACGGCCAGGCAAACAGGTCCATTTGGAAGTTTAATGGGGAACTATTCCATGGGCTTATTTTGATGGGGTGTGAGATATAAACATGAGGTGTGGAGAAATAGGATTGGTTATCTATTTCCCCATACGGAAAAATCCTTAAAGCTTCGGTTGGGTTAGGGCATGGGACCAACAATTTTTGCGAACTAAAAGCTGCACTTTCTTATGTTGGCTGCTATCATAGGAATGTGTATAGACTTAGATATTTGGAGACTCTATGAATATATTAAATTGGTTCGGTGGGACTCAACGATGCGGGGAACTATATTTTACTTCCTTTGATTAATGAGATATCTCGTCTAAAATGTTTTCTCAACGAGATATTTGTTTGCATATTTACGAGGAGGAGCGGAACCATGATGCGGTTGCCTTTTAAAGAAGGCGTTGAGCAAGATATGGGGGCAGCAGATGAGTTTGTGGAGATTGGAGAATGGATTGGCTCGCCCTATCGCACAACACATTTTTTTAATGATCCATTTGTTTCTTTTGTCTCTTTTAACATTGTTGTATATAAAGCGCAGTTTTCATTTTCGAAAAACAATTTGACAAACTATATTTCCGGACCCTGGGATGTTTTCCTTGCGAGAGGTCTTGGGTTCCCGATCAACGATGATATTTTAATCTTGTTGTTAAAATAGGAAATTGGTTACTACCCGGTTCAGTTAATTGGAAGCATAAAGCTTCAAGGACTTTGTCTTTTTCCTACCCTCTTTGTTTCTCTTGTCTCCTTTAAAAGGAATCCGGAGGTGGAAAATGGACGAGTTTTATTTTGAGACTCTTATTTTGCTCTGGAGTTGTTTGGTGAATATCTATGTATATTTACAACGGTCGAAAGCGTGTTTCTCTGCACGAAAAGCGAGAAATGGAGTTTTCTTGAAATTTTATGCATATGCTTTCTGTAACTTTCTATATTAATAGATGGTTCGATTTTTGTGGAAAAAATGTTCACTTAAATTTAAAAAATAATTAATAAATTAATTAATGAATAAATTTGATTAATAATGATGAATGTATATAACAATAATATATCATAACTCATAATAAATAATACTATTATTTATTTTATAGTTTTCTAATAAAAGTTATCCAAATCTAATTTTATTCCTAGAATTTTTATAAATAATATTAAATAATTTATATTAATTCCTAGAATTTCAATAATTCTAAAAACATCTAATAACTAATAATAAAAAATATCTTATAGATTTTTTCATTTCTCCAAAAAACATATATATAAAATTAAATCTAACTAATTCCTAAAAATTTTAATAAGAATATTAATTGATATATATTTTAATTTACTAGACTCTCACTAATTAATAGTTTGTGATTATAAAATCCTATTATCAATATTGTAAAACCCAATTTATTTATTTTTAATTTTGTTTCTTAGTTTACTATCAAGGTACTAATAATAATTATACTTTATTAATTAATTTAATTTTAATTGGAAATTAATTAATGAATTATATGACTTTTTAATGAATTATTTTACTTTATGATTTTTTAATTCCTTTCAAACCTAGGTTAGAAAGTTCTAAACCCAAAAATATAATTGGAAAGACCATACCCTATAAGGAACTATACTGGGGGTTGTCGAGCTGAAGGCAATTTGACGAATTAGAGGGCATGAGCGGTCACTAATCACAACCTCCATCTTTATTAAGACTTTGAGGATGCTTTATAATCTTGATTGCCTCTCTAATTTTCCTTCTTCTATAGTGGTCCTCCCTTGCAATCGGATTAAGCATCCTCAAGACATAGATGATGCTTAGTTTTTGTGGAGTGTTTGGCTAGGGGTAGGGTATGAGATCTTTCATTTAATATCGGCGCCATGTTCTTTAAGACGTTTTTGCAATGGTAGCCCCTATTTCCCCAATATAAATTTTTTTACATGAACGATTCAATATTGTGAACTCCTTTGAGTTGTTCGTAGCTTATACTATCCTTAGCCGACCGCATTCTCTGTCTTAATGTTCTGTTGCTGAAAATTGTGCGAAGTTTGTTTTGTGTGCAATACGGATGATTCACCGGGATTAGTTGTTTCCAAAGCCAGCATTCGTGTCGATCCCTCGAAGGTTGAAGAGGCCATCATAAATTTGCACTCCTCCTTCCACACTTGTCAACTCCAAAGTTTGCAAGGAAATCAAACTTTACGCATAGATTTATCCCAAACTATTACGAGTTAACAAAAGGCTTTACCAAGTTGTTGAAATAGAATGTTCCTTTTATTTGGGATGAGATTTTTTGATCGATCTTTTGATGCTCTAAAACACGCGTTAACCCATGCACCGTTATTGCATCCACCAATTACAACCCGGGACTAATTTTTATACCCTGACGACCTATGATTCCACCATTGGAATGGTTTTAGTTCAAGAGGATGAATTTCACAATGAACATGTGATTTACTATCTAAGTCGAAATATGAATCCAACTAAAATTAAGTATTCACATGTGGGAAAATTTGCCTTGGAAACGGTTCAGTACAACTCCAAATATTTCGTCATTACATATTCTTAGAATAACTATAATTTCTAATTGCAACCCAATAGTGCACATTTTTGACAAAACAGCCAATTACTTAGAAATACTAAATGGATTATTATCCTACAAGAGTTTGATTTGGAATTCAAAAAATCTAAATTAGAAATGTTGGTGTTTGCAGAACTTATGTGTGACTTTCCCAATACGTACGAAGCGTGGTAGAGAATCCCATTTGCGAGGATGAATCTTTGTTATTATCAATACATACAGGATCCATGGTATGGAGATATCATCATTTATCTTCGAACCCAAACCTTTCAACTTTGAGCTTTCACGTTCCGATTGACGGAGGATGCGTGATACAGCATTTAATACATTTGCTGGACACACTTTATCATCATCACTTCCTGGATTCTAACATGACCGCCTTAACACACATGAAAGAAATGAAAGAGACTGACGAATGGCTTGCACTCTGGAGCGTGTGGTGGTCATGAAAACCTGGGTATGCCACCGTCTAAAAAATGTATTTATGGAGTCATGGCTGTTAAGCATGTTATTTCAGATATTGCATTCTTGCGGTCCGAAAATGCCACAAGCTGTCAAATATTTGATCGAAAGATGTCAGGTCTTTCCCGTACTCCTCTTCACCCATAATTGTTGCCCGGTCCTTTTGTGAAATGAGGCATTGATTTCATTACATGTAACCCTCACTTGGCCGAGGGCATGGGTATATTATTCTCATTGTAGATTAATTAACCAAATGAAATTTGAGGTGATGCCTACATTCGCGGCGAGATGGTAAACGTGAAGCTATGTTTCGTATTCAATCATGTGATTGATCATTTCGGTGTACCCCAAGCTATTATCCTTGACCATGGGAGTCATTTTTTCAAAATACGATGATGACCGATTTTCGGATCAACTTGGCACCGCACCATGATAGTTCTGCTCATATTACCCATAGGCTAATGGGCGAGTTGAAGCCGTTAATAAATTTTTAACCACCATGATCAAATGGATTATCGGAACTCACAAATCGAACAGCATGCCATGATTTTTCGACAACGTGAGCATGCCCAACCTACGTAGCTCTTTCAGTTTAAAAACAACGCTGGTGGTTTGGTTTGAAGTTGTGTTACCATTGAATCATGAAAATAACAATCACTCCATTCAATACAACGATTACTGTGAGCTGTTTCTCTGAAGAAAAACAGCCTAACAACACTTGAACACAATTGATGGACTTGCTTTTCTTGCATTAATTTGACTCATAAAAAACATTAGTCTGGTACATATTGATCAAAGTGTTACACCTCGAGTTTTTTCAGAAGGTGACCTTGTCTTGGTATATGATCAAGCTAATGATAAGTTAGGTGCTGGGAAATTCGAAGCAATGTGGCATGGTCCTTACATTGTCAAGCGAGTGCTTGCCAAATGGGCTTATGAATTGACTGATTATGACAGGGTCTCTTTAGATAAGCCTAGGAATGGTCTTTATTTAAATATATATTATGCTTGATTCTTGTGTGAAGATCTCAATTGTATATTAGTTATTTTCTAGTTAGTGTGCCTTAGATTAGATAGGTGTGCCTAATTTAAGTTCGTTTTTGCTACTATCTCTGCTTATCTTGATTACTCTTGATATTGCGGATGTTGACATCCCTTCAAACATACATTGGTTTTGCTAATGGTGCATGTCATAGTACATGGAATATTTCTTTTGCAGCTTGGTTTATCTATTCACCCACTAATGAGTTAGTTTCTATGCATGGGGTAAGCCTTGGTCAAACAACGAACAATATTGCAGAATACAGCGCAGTGATTGAGTTGTTATCTTATGCCATTTCATTTGGTATTCAACATTTGATCATTAGGTTAGATTCAGAACTCATTGTATTACATTTAAATAGAGTATACGTAATTAAAAATCAATGTTGACAGAGATTATTTTTAAGATGTTCGTCTCTTGGAAAGACAATTTGATTACATCAAATATCAACACATTTCAATAAATTTAAATACATTGGCTAATGCATTAGCTAATCTTGTTCTAAATATACATTTGCAACGTTAAAACGATAAACCAAAACAACATTCGATACATGTTGAACAAGATAATCGAGAAAAAGTAGTAATATCATAGATAGGAGTTTTTGTTTTCAAAAAATATTACATCATGTTCATCATAGGTTTAAACACCTTATGATATGAAATATGCGATACAAAAACAAAATATTTCAATCGTGATGATCATCCACTATGTTTGTGGTGATGATCATGGTAGTAGTATCACACGGTACCACCTTCGCAAGAATCTCCTAAGGCGGCACCAGAACACCGGTAACATGTCTGGAGCCGGAGAGGGGAATGTCATCTATTGATGTCTCGGGAGACTATCTATGATCAACCTTTCTAGGTTGTGTTCCATTTCGATGGGGATTTAACATTTCTGATCATGTGGTTGTACTATGAGCTCTTGTTTTAGCCTTTCAAAGCGGCGAAGTGTGGTAGGGCAGTAAATGGACCAACATCTACATTTAAATTTTTGTTATCAATATTGCACGATTAAAAACAAATAAAAATTAGATTTAAAACACATCAAAATGATTTGCTTACCTGATTCGCCCCATTGTGCCCCTGGAGGTAAGGACATCTCTGGATCACCTCTAAAATCTATATCCAAATATGGGAAATCTTCAATTATGAAGATTTGGTTCTGTAGCCACATAAAATATGCAGGAGTAAACCTAACCACCGTACTACCATCACCACCATGGCGGGCCATCAATGCAACCCAACGTACCATAAGAGGTTCTAAAAGTTCACCATGATCGACGAAATAAGGTGAGGGCGAGGATGAATCCTCTCCAAAAGAAAAATAAATAAAGGGATGGCACCATACCCAAAGTTTTTCAACTTTTCATTTTTTTCTGCGAGTCGGATTAGCCTTTCATGTTGGCCAATACCCCTTCGCACTAGTTGAAATGGTGCCTGCGAAACATTCAACTGTAGTGCACGCATACGAGACTTGGTGGCCACATGTGGAGCCGCACTTCCCGCAGCTTTGAATTCTTGTGAATGCAATAACTTTAATATCAGAAGTCGCAAGATAGTCTTTATATCCCTGCGATTATCCTTTGGATACGCTTCATCAACGCAAAAATCTTGTTTGTAACTAGCAACGAGGTAGGCCACCCTACTAGCTCCAAACAAAGAAATGTTTTCTCCTCTTTTGGATAATCCGGTGAGAAAATAAATATCTTTGAGTTCAATTGTTGAGTGATCGCCAATGATAAAGCAACGATCTTGAACATCCCACTTGTTCACTAGCCATGTCATCGGTTCCACTTGTGCCCTCATACTTTGAATTGCCCGAATTTATACAAACCACAATTTATAAGTGAATGCATTGTGTTTGGATCATTCATAGCCGCATCGTCTATACCTTCATTCTCATTTTCTCTCACTCTAACATGGTAGAATAGTCTGGAAATGGACGCATTTGAGGATTAGAAACTTTTAAGTGTGAAATTTTAACCATTTTTGTGAAAAAATTATCAATTTTCATTTGGTCACGGTGCCTCGCAGAGTTTTGTGGAGAAACGGTGAGACGTACACACGAGCTCTACATGAAAACCGCGATGGCTCGATAATTTTCCTTTAATAAGGTGCTTGGGGGTCCACGAGTATGAGATGTATGACCCGTGGACCCCCAAGAGCGAAATTTTTAAACATAAATTCTTCTCAAAAAATATTTTAAAGCCTAAAAAGATAATTTAATTGGATAGAAATGAAGAGAGAATAGTGTTGTGGATTACTTGGTTAAGCGAATCTCGATTTGACCGGTCGGTTCTCCCATTATCAACTAAAAACTTTTAAAAAAGCTCTCAAATTATAACTCTAAAGACAAAAAGGTGAAAATGACTTTGTTAAACTCATTTTTATAAGATTTTGAAAATGAATAAAATATCATATTTTATTTATTTTCCACTTTAAAAAGAAATTTTTTGATGTTTCTACTTATTGGAAATAGTTATGTTTAATCTTTCGAGTTTTTCGTGCGAGAATATAGATTTTCTCGGTGAAAAGAATTATTTTGATGATGAGTATACTTTATCACTTTTTCGGGTTCTTGAAAATTATGAAAAATCAAAACCCTAGAGTTCTCTTTTAAGCCCTTTTAGGACTCTCTAAACATGAAAATATCGTAGTGTGATTATTGCCGAACTCGTTAAAGGAAATGAACGGTCGTCCTTTCGGTATAAGTTTACCCCTTTTCCGGATTGAAATGGACTATTTACGAAAAAGTTATCGTTGAATAATCATGGTCGATAAAGTTCTCTCTTGTCTTATTTTATCGTTTTTTTCGGGCTTGAGAGACTAAATTTAGAAAATTATAACCACGAGAGGTTTTCTTATGCTTTTCTTTTAACTCCCTAAAATTGAAAAACATCAAGTTTCACCTATATTGGACTTGTTAAAACTTAACGGTAAAGGACTTGTCGATTACAAACAAGAAGAAGAAAGAACCACTCCTTCTTAGGGTTCGATTTTAATACTAATTTGGACTCATTCGAAGGATGAGCTTACACAACAAACAAATTTTATCCTCCTCAGCTTGTCGAAAATAAAGAGGTACTTGCCGGAAATGGTGGGGGAAAAAGAGCGAATCCGGTTTTCACACTTTGTTTTAAGCAATATACAACTCTTGAGCACGACACTTTGTCACACTTGTGCTTGGGTTGGGAAAATCCTTTGTCTAAAAGTTAATCAAACCACATTGAAAGTCTTGGTCGGTTTACGGGTATTAGCTTTAGGTCAATTGTTACCAAACCATACGCCGGTGTCATTATGTGTTGTTCAAGAGACGATTCAAATAAACCATTCATTGCAAACATTTGTCTCCATTCACGGTGACCATCACTGATCGGTCCTTGCTAAGAAATTTCTTCAAAACTTCGATCTAATGGTTTCGTGTCGTGGTCTTTCTGCGATGGGTCACTTTCTATCGGCGACAACTCATAATCTAGAAATTTGATCTAGAATCATATCAATACCTTGGGATACGCATGCCTTAATGGCGGGTTTCTCGCCCTCGACGATGAGTGCATCATTGACCTTCGATCGAATGATTCCATGAAGTGTTCGGCCATAAAATCCCATTCATACACTTTGTGGATTGTCTTGAGTAATTTGAGAGCCATTGTCATTATTGGTGTTTTCTCTCACACTTGTTAACAGAGTTCACATCGTTGGTAGTAATCAGTGGTTTCTACCATGTTCGACTTCAACACAATCAATCGCGTGGATAGGGTGTCTTCAATTCGTGAAGTGGAAATCCATGCCACAGATCTAGTTTCCACCATCTGGGGTTGCGAGGAGTTTTATTATTCATGATACGATAGACTACTTATGATAGATCGTTGCGTCCATATTGTGTCTACTATTGATGTAATTTTAAAATCATTTATGTACCAAAACATGTACTTAGTTTTGATCTGAGTATAGGAATGCCTACCTCGCGATGATATACATATATATGTTTGCATTGAATGTTTTTATAGGTTTCGACCGGTGTGTACATAATCCAATCCTCAAAGATGCACTTCACTCTTGAACTACCTCATACTTCGCACTTTAGGGGCAATCGTACATGTTATTTTGTAACCATGACATTTGTTGTCTATATAGGTTCATCACTACTATATTATGCTCCCCTTAGAGGTAAAAACCCTAATGTTCCTAAACAAGTCTTGGAATTGGATAAAAGCTCGGTAAAACCCTAAAAAGTCTAACTGCGCTTTTTTCTGGCCCTTGCATGTGAACCCGCAAATATTTTCTCTATCGCACTGCGGCATCCGGCACGTTTTCTTATAAAAACTACGGAGATTCCTTGTAAATAGTCAAATAAAGGAAAAATTAAGTTCTAGAAGCCCAGGCAGTCGAATATTCTCCCAATGCAGGAAGCTTCTAGAAGCACAATCGATTCGAGCTTTGTCCTATATTCACAGGCTCTATCCCTTCACTCATGGAGTTTGTCCCTTGGTATGTGGAGATTAAGTCCCTTCATGAGAGGAATATATCCCCCTTCCTTGGAACTAAAACTACCTCCATTTCCCTATAAATTGAGCTCATGTTTCAATCTCAAGGGTAGATTGTAGCTTATAAATGGTAGACACACATATGTGGTAGTTGCGAAAATTCCTAAGAGAGCATACTCTCTATACTAGCCATTTTTTATATGAGAATAATTTACACACTCATGTCATAACTTTATGCTAGTTCAGAGAGAAGAAGGCTTATCAATACGAGAGAGGACGGTTGTTCGGGACACGAAGAGAACACAATATAACATCGAGCGAAAAGTTGCTTAAGGGTTGCCCCACCTTTATTATACAAGTTAATACAAATGGATTCCATTTTCTCATTGAATTTTCATGTATCTATTTATGTATTTCAATTCATAGATTCCTTTATCATTGAGATAGATTAGTGTTTTCTCAATTATTATGTCTTGAAGGTGCTTTTAATCCTTTCATCGTGACTGATTGCAAGTTTCACATCTTTAAGTGACCTCTTTGGAGCGACTAGATAGAAGATTTCGGCGAAGCATTGGACTTCGGTAGGGGCATGTCCTTGTACTTTGCTATTAATAATTTTGAATCACAAATGATCTAGAGAAAATGGTTTGCATTTGGTTCTTTGTTTGTAGATATCCTTAGGATACTAGGGAGATCGTTCTTATCTGCTGAAGGATTTATACGCATAACACTTGGGCTCCAAATTCACAAATTGTGGTTACATAGGCTAACCTTGTTTGGACTCCGAATATTTTTGTGGTTTATTTAAGTTTGCTAAGGCTATAGCTTGTATCATTCTTCAAGAACCTTGGCCATTTTATCAAAAAATTATAAAAAATATTTCTCAAAATTTATTTCAATAGCCTTGTATGTGTGTATATTTGTAAATTATTTTTTTAAATATATTTTTGTAAATTATTTTTTCTAATTAGGGTTTATGGGTTTTCATATTTTTTGTACATATTAGGGTTTTGGGTATTCTTATCTCCATTTTTGCAAGTGAGATCAAGTGAAGAGATGGATTAGACCTAGATCTAGGCCATTAAGGGTAAGATATGCTTTGTATTTTTTTGCGGGGCCAACCATTGAATAATTTGCGGTGAAATTTATATATGAAGCAAATCAATTTTTTTCGAAGCAAGGGCTTCGAGTTTTGAGGATCTAAAGCCCCATATCTGTCTTCTCGTGGCCCGGTGTAATACTTTCGCCTTTGTGTCACCCTTTGAGGCCCCATGTCGATGTTTTTCATCCCTTGGAGGTACAGTGCGTGAACCATGGGGCCTCCAACCTCCTTTCCTCCCCCTTGCCTTGATGTTTTTAGGCCTTTTCGAGCCTAGTCATGGGCTTATGAGAGCCTCATGTTCCCTCCTAGGGTAGTCACAACCCTTTAGGGCTTGCTTACTCTTATGCCAGCACTCCTAAGGCCTCTCGACCTCCTCTTTGGGTTGGATGGCATCCTTTATGGCTAGTCATGGGCCTTTTCTTGAGCCCTCCTTCTCTTATAGCCACCTTCCTTGGACTATTAGCCCTAGTCATTACCTCTTTCAACCTTTCTCCTTGCTTCTTTCCTTACCCTAGCCATAATTTTTCCCTCTCTTCCATCTCTTGTGGGTAAGTTCATTTTTGGGACTTAATACTTGGTGTTTTTTTGTAGAGAAAATTGGCCCAAAAATTGTATTTTCGGATGGCATAATCATTGTAAAAAATTTGTGGAATTTGGGCAAGTCTTTTATAGGGCCTTGGGCCTGGGTTTCTCTCTAAACCCTCATTTGTCTCTTTTCTACTTCAGATGTATTAAATTCTTTTTAACAATGAATTATATCCTCTAAAATCACATCTAAGTTGTCTAAAAACCCTAATAATTTCATGATAAAATTTTACTTGTGTTTTGGCTACTTGGGCATTGTTCATTAGGCCTAGATCTACTTGTTTACTTGTTGGAGAAATTTCCCGCATAAACATTGGATCAGATTTGATATTTTTTAAATCACATTTTTAGGGGATAAAAATCTAATTTGGAAAATTTGGAAAATTTACTCTAGCATTGGGCAATTTTTGGCACAAATTCTTGCACTAGTAACTCAATATCTTTATAATTTTATCATTGTTGTAATAAGTGATTTAAGATCTAATTTTTTTTAACATGACATCTTAAGAGGTCTAGAATTCATAAATTTACATTAGCGAGTCATTAGTCTTCTTATTAGTCATTTTATGCTTCATATGTTTGGAAATTTTTGGATTTGGTAAACATATATATTGATGTCCTATACTTCATCATAGCGACTCTTTCATGATATATTTGGTTCATGGTGGTTTATGTTGTTAAGTTCTAACAATTATCTATCTTATTAGCTATAAGAATTGTCAAACTTTGCAGTTAAATCACTCAAACATATTATAATCTTATTAATGGTCTAAGCCACTTTGGAATTAGATCTAATTGACATTGTGGTTGAAACATTGTTAGATAAGTTCTCTAAGTTAATTTTATAATCTTGTGCTCTTTCATAATCTTAAGAAGCTTTTGGTAATTTTGTTGTCTGTTGAGGAATTTACATCTTAAGTTTTATTCTAATTGAACATATTTCAATATTGGCATTATCTAAGAACATAATCTTGGCATAGGATTTTTAATTGTATATCTTGAGTAATTGGCATATTGTGGATTTCATATTGGCACTTTCTTAGTTGTAGATTGCATTAAGATTTATAAGTACTCATGTCTTTAAAGATTGATCATAACTTAAATTACTTAAATTTAAGCTAATCTTAAGCCAAGGGCTCACTCATAACCATTGCATAAGCATTCTAGTCTTAGTTTGCACTAATAATTTACCTCTAAGAATAAGATTGGTTGATAGACTCCTAGGAAAACCCTTTCTCATCTAGATTGAGGGACTCAACCCCATTTTTAGTGGTTAACACGGTGACCTTTCCGTCTCCAAGCCACCATCTCTTGTAGCATCGGAGGCCTTTGGGTGGTGGCACGGGGGAGCTATCGTTAATCAAGATTTTGCTTCCTTCCGTGGCTTCCATCTCACAACTTACTCTAAGGGCCCAGTCTCAAAATAGTTAAGAAAGTCTCCATTTAGACTAGGCATATGACCTAAAATCAACAGGAATCCTTACATCACGGTTAGATATTAGGACTTTCATATCATATAGGTTAGTTAATCATCTAAGTAACGATTGTACATCTGACTACTTGGTCTTAATTTTTAAAGAGAAATAATTTTGACTCCATAAGGCACGGTATAATTTTTTAATCTAATTGAATCATTAAGTATTTATAAATTCATAATAAGTGGCCCAGGCCACTATGTAATACTAGAAAATTTTGGTTCTTGCATCTTCTGTTTTCCTTCATCTCATTTCCATAGGGAATACCCCCCATAACTTGCTATTGGGAGATAGCTAGAACGAAGTGGGCGGGGATTAGAGTGACATTCCCATGCTGAGTTGTTCAATAAGTAATTACTGTAAAAAAATCGAGTGACAACATTTTTCTAACATCATTGTAAGGTAAAAATTTTATTGGACCTTGGTATTGACAAAATTCACATCACTCTCCTTAACCCTTAAATATTTCAACTTTCATTTCATTAGCCCATCAGTAGTGACACATTTTTTGGCCTTGTTGTTGGGGATAAGTTTATCTTGTTCTCGGTGCTTCAATGAAATTCTTCCTAATAATATACTTTTTCCATTCATTAGCTTATCAAGTGGCACAACATTTTTTGAAACTTTCTTTCATCATTCTTCATCTTCTCATAGCCCTATCCCTTTTTCTTTCCCTAATCCTCTCATCTTGATTATCCTCACTTTTAACACTGTACATTTAGGTTGGTTTCTGATTGGGTAGCGACTCTGCTTATTTAACCATTCACGGAGATTCCTCTAGAATGAATCCTAGTACCTTGGTTAAACCCACTCTCGATCCACAGAAAAGGTTGTAAGAGCACGATTAAACAAATTACATTGTAGAGAGAAATTACTTTTTCTCGAACAAGAAGCTCTCCTTGATCTCAATTTTCTTTTCATTAATCCGGTCAATTAAAACATCATGGGTGATTTTTATAGGCCTTGAAACTTCACCAACATCCAAGGATATATGCATGATACGCAAATGTGTCCACTATAAGAAAGTTGTCCAATATTCGAAGGAAACAATTCCATCAATGTCGGGGCTCATATAATAAAGTCCAACTCCTTCATCCAAATATATGCTCATTCCACTCACAACCATGAAGATGTTAGGATGAATTTATTTATTTTGTCATTGGAAGATAATGCACTTAGTGGTTTCATGACAAAGAAGATAATTCCTTTGACTCCTTAAAATCCCCTCACTAATAAATTTAAAGATAAATATGAGGATAAGAGGAAGGAAAGTACTTAGTTAAAGAAGTTGAATACTATAAACAAAGAAGAAAATGAAATAGTGGAAGAATTCAACCAAAGATTTTAATGGTCTTCTAAAAGATATGACTCAATATTATAGGCCTCTGACAAAGTCGTTTTGGAACAATATCTCAAAGCTTTCAATGGTGAAACTCAATATGAAATTAGACATGCCAAGGATGTTACCTTAGCCATTTCCTAAAGTACACTGAAGAATTTGAAAAGGATAGAAAAAGCTTGGTGATCGAGAGGTCAGTTTTGATAGAATACGAATTAAATATAAGGGAAAGGAAATTAAATAAGAAGATCCAAAATCGATTAAAGAAATTAACTCGAGTAATTAGAGAAATTAAAATCAAACATGCCAAACAAATGAGTGATATACAAACTAGAATTATTCAAATGCAAAAAGACGTAACCTACAAGTAACAATTTGTGGTTGAAAATAAATCCTCTTCTTTGAGCAAAGGCATACGATCCTCAAATCAATAAGTTCGGAAGGAGTTCCATTTTTCCTTTATAGGATTGGATAGAATTTATGAAAAATATCCATAGTGTTGAAACTCTTAATTTGAGCAATGTTGAAAGTGAGAATGAGGGTTGGCTTGAAGAACAATCTCTTCACAAAGACATCAAATAAGAAATTCTTGGTATCCTAAATATTACTTGATTTCAACTTAGGGGAATGGATCAACCATGTAGATATAAATGGGCCTATTAAGGAAATGATCAAGATTCTTGCTCGGGGGGTGAATTCAGAGAAACCATCAAGCTCCATCAAGATAATTCTCCTAAAATATAATTTCATGTTCCCTTACTATGCTCACCATGTAATAATATTAATAAATATGAAAAGGTCCCAGGAAGGGTCTCTTCACCCAAAGATACTATGAAATGTTATGTTGTAATGAAATCTAGAATGGGAAATTATGTTGTCCTTTCTAGTCCCATGGTCTTGCACGATAGTGAATCAGGACAAGATATGGCACATGGTTGTGATTGCTTGTTGTAAACTTGGAAAAGGGCTTGGAATTGTTTTGACCTCACCTTCGAGGCATATTTTTAAGTTTTCTTTCCGGTTAGAGTTTGAGGAAATTAACAATATAGTTGAATATGAAGCTTTGTTAATGTGCCTAGAAATATCATTTCTCAAAATAAAATTGTTAAGTGTGAAAGGAGATTTTGATCGTGTCATCAAACGGGTTAAGAGGGTATCTTCACATACAAAATGCACTTAAGAAGTATAAAAATGTTGTATGGTATGATATTGAATTATTTGGTGCATTTGATTTGCAAATCATCCCTATAGAAGAAAATGGTCGAAGCTCATGAGTTTGGCCATTTACGCTACTACCTTCAAATTCTTGATAATCCTAATAAAGGATAAAATCCATGATAGAAGTTGTTTTCGGGCCCTCGATCCTGAACAATGTTTAAAATTGGCAAGTATTTGATGATGAAAAACAAATTATTCGCTTTCTTAATCATTTGGATGAGTTTGAAAATTTTCAAGCATGTTCCAAAGAAGATGGATACGATTACCAAAGGTAAATATGGTAAACCTCACTTTTGGGAATATGGTGGCCATGGAACATATATTTAAAAGGAATGATGCCACCAAAAGGGGATGATGATAGGAATATGGATCCTAGTGAAAATTCATTATGATTATTGATTTTATTGAAAATCCAAAAATGGTTACTATAGGTAAAGGTGTTTGAAGAAGAGAAGGGAAAATTTTGTTGATCTGCTTATTGTATACCATGATATCTTAGCTTTGTCATATGATGATCTCCAAGGTTACACATAAAATATGTTATAGAACATAATATTTCTTTGAAAGATGAAGATGTTAAACTATTTAAGCAAAAACTTAGGAAAATTAATCCTAAGTTAGTTACTCTTGTTCGAGAAGAATTAGAAGAAAATGCTCGTTGAAGGTATCATTAAACAAACTCAAAATTATTCTTGGTGCTCGAGTTGGTGATTGTCGAAAAGAGAATGGTACAGTTGTGTGTTGATTTTCAAAATGCGAACTTGTCTTGCAAAAAGGACAATTATCCTTTTCCCTAATATGGAAAACATGTTTAAGGATAATATGATCTAATATGATGTCATTATTGGATGGATTTTCTGGTTACAATTAGGTCTGAGTTAAGGAAGAATATCGGCACAAGATTATCTTCACCACACCTTGGGGTACTTTTGAATATCTCAAAATGAATTTTTGGGTTAAAAAATGCGGGGGCTACTTTTCGGAGGGCTGTGGATTGAGCTTTAAGGAATTAATGGGAAAAAATTATGGAATTTACCAAGATGATATCACTCTCTTTTCAAGGGATGGTAAGGCTCATAAAAACCAACTTAAGCGAGGTTTTTAACGGTGTCGAAATTTGGCATATCTTTGAATCCTACTAAATATGTGTTTGGGGTTACGGAAGAGTTACTAGGATAGATCATTTTCTAAGATGGTATCAAGATTGATCCTAAAAGGGGTTGAAGCTATTCAAAAATCCCTTTTCAAATCTTAAGTACCTTAAGTATTTCCTAGGAAAAATGATTTTTCTAGGGAGATTCATTTCAAACTATGTGGAAATGGCTAACCCTATCTGGTACGTGTTGAAGAAGGATGAAAATTTTGTATGTAAAGATAACGAGTAAGAGGGGATTTGAGGATATTAAATATGCTATAGCTAAATCTCATTTATTGGTCGGCACAAATTATTCAAATGATTTTATGGTATTTTCATTTGCATCGGAAGATAATATAGCAGGTGTCCTTTTACAGAAAAACAAAGAGGGTCATGAGCAACCAATAGCCTTCATGAAGAAAATCATGCCAGTTATAATTAAAGCATAGCATTATGGAAAAATAGGCTTATGCATTAGTCGAGTCCCTTAAACATTTTAGAACATATGTGGATTTATTCCAAGATTATTACCTTTGTTCCACTTTATGTCATCAAGGATATATTAACTCAAATTGATTTCTTGAACTCATGCTGAATGGGTAACTAAAATTCAAGAGTATGACCTTGAGATTAGACCAACCCAAGATAGTCAAAGGTCACAAATTATCCCAGATATTGACAAAAATGAATTAAAGGCTTCTAGAGATGAGTACGCCATAATGAAATAATTGAGCCTCCTATCTCCCCCACGCTTCGGAATTTGGAAGGGATCGAATGGTACAAGGACATTATTTATTTATTCGTCTGACATGTCTGATCATGGTAGCTCATAAATGGAGGGCCCTCCAATTAAAAGGAATCTAAATATTATATTATGAAAGATGGCCTTGGATGGATAAATCTATATGGGATAATACTCGGTTTCATTGATAAGTTCGAAGTGAAGAAGCTTATCAATGAGTTCCATGCAAGATTTTGTGGGGGGGTATTTGCTTAGCAAAAACCCGCCTGAATTCGTGTGCAATATATTATTTACCATTTTTTTTAAAGTGCAAAAATTTGTGGAAAGATGTCGGGAATGCCAATTTCACAAGAAAAGCGGAAATTAGCAAATTCCTCTTCAACAGAGTCATAGTTGAGGCCCCTTTTAAGCCAATGGGGGTTCAGAATTCATTGGTAAATTTAGCCAAAATTCTACTAATTATTATTAGGGGATTTTGATTGCAACATATTGCTTTACAAAGTGGATTGGGCTATATCCCAACAAATCATGCCACTGATAAGGTTTTCATGGATTTTCTTGACAATCAAATTATCACTCGATTTGGTGTTCCGGTAAAAATTACGGTAAATGTGCAAAGCTTTAAGCTCTTCCAATTTTTCTTCTTTATACTTTAAGTATGGAGATTATTCTATCTCATTCTTAAAATTATTGTCTCCAAGGAAATGGTCTTTCGAATCGAGAGTAACAAATACTTGATCGTATCATTAAGAAAATTGTTTTGGGATAATAAGCGAATGTGGGATAGTAAGATCAAGTATGCATTGTAAATGGAGACGCTTGTAATTATGAAAAAGAGGCAACGGAAAAAGTCCTTTTGAGCTTGTTTATGGTTTGGAAGTTACCTTGTGTTTATCTCAAAATTATAGCTTATCAGGTCCTTCGATGCTACAGAAGACAAAGATGTGGTATAAAAAATAATTGATCATATTATGGAACTTGATGAAGCACAGCAAGATACTTTTGATAACATATGTCAAATATGAGCGAGAACAAAGTCATCACAAACCAAGTCTCTACATGTTAGCGATATGGTATTATTGTCGTATTGCATAAATGAGAAGCCCAATAATCATGGACGGTTTGACGACCCATGGCTTGATGGAATTTTATCATCGGGGGGGATCGTTGGGGCAAATTCTTTCTTTCTAAACACTTTGGAAGGTGATCTGTAGATCTACCTGACAAATGGGAAGATGTTGAAAATGTAGTACAAGGATGACATCTAATGCCATAGTGCATCGTTGTCATCGTATCTTAACCCTATTCATTTTTATTTCATGTCGGTAGTTGGTTTTATTTCGTGCATCTAATGTTGGTTTCCAGTTGATTAGAGTATATTTTTTTTATTCCAACAATATTTACTATGTGCACATGATGATTTCGATTTTGAATGGATGTATATTTGATGGAATTATGTTTTCTTGGATGCGGGATGCAGGGTTCTCATGTTACTTCATGCAAGCAACGTGTCCCCATGTGGGCCGGATATTTACTGCTTTTTATCAAAGCCCCAAGGAAGCTTATTTGCAAAAAAATTCAAAAGGATCGGATCATCAATCAATTTTTTATTGAGTCATTGTAAACCCATTTTGCAAATTTGTAGTATAAATGATGCTAATAAAACCTTATAAAAACCTAGGTAAAGTTGTTATTTTGGCGAAAATTTCATCCTAGGAGGTTTTTCATCTCGCGACTCATATGTGTTCTAAACACGGATGGTCGGATGAAGTTTTCCCTCTAACCTCACCCCAAATATAAAGGTGGAATTATTCGTCAAAAGTCTTAGGTGAGTCCTAGTGTTTTAGTCGAGTCTTATGTAAAAATGATTTGGGAATAAATTTAAGCTAGTTGAATAAATCATTTGTACAAATCATTTAGTATACTAGATCCTATTGTGTCACGGAATTGGGTATGTAATTTGAGCATACATGTTGAACGGGTGTTCCCCCTTTGAGGTTGAATGAAATCTTATGTAACAAATATTTTGGTGCATGGTCCCTCATACTTAGAGAACATGGCTAAAATATTAGAGGGTGGAAAAAATACTAAATCCCCTCCAAGTGTCAATTAATTAATCTTTATTGAAAAAATTAAATATATCCTAAGCCATAAAATTAATTGATTAAAGTCTAAATTAAGTCTTAGAGAAGACAAATTTTCCAAGTGGAAAATTTCATGGGTATCAAAGAAATTAAATGTTGGAGGTCCCCCACCAAGGGAATATTGGAAATTTCAAGAAAAAGTGGACCATTGGACCTTGGTGGAGAGTAAATCAAAGTCAAATTTTGAGAAAATTAGCTCAAAATAATTATTTTTGAGCTAATAAAAAATGGATTTAATGATAAATTTAAAAATTACTCCAAATAAATATTTTTAACAACATAAATTAAGATATCTTCAAGGATTTATCAACAACTAAGAATATTTTGATGAGGATCAAGCAACTAGCGATTTAATTTTCGACTTGGAGGGTTTATACATAAAAGAGAGAGTCATTTATGTCAAAATACATTGATGTTTAGCTAAGAAAATTCTATGGAAAAGGCTGATTAATGCTATTTGTCCGCTCGGAACATTTTTGTAATCATAATAAAAAGACTTTGGGATGAATTTCATGGTGTTTAATGTCTACTTATTTGTGGTATGTGTTGGGTATGATATTTCTTATAGTTTGTTTTTCATTAGATGGTGATAAAAACATTCTATTGGTAGACTTTTGTCTATCAGATTTGATTACGGGCTTGAACTAGGTTCGATCTATAGAAATTATACAACATATATGTATATCATGGTTCAATCCGATCTAACGATGTACTAAAGCTAGATACTGCCAAATCACTTCTACAAATCAATTACAAATTTAAAACACAATGGCGATCACATGCAGAAGCAAAGAAGAACCAATCAAATCATAACACGGATAATTTCCCCGGGGAAATGTTGCTGCTCAAAACCCCACTATCATATATTGTATATTCCACAAGGAATCATGGAAACAATTACACAATACACTCTCTTCTCACAAGAGTCTCCTACAATTGCTAATCGTCTCACATTAATCCATACAAAATCGGGACAACACTTAGCCAATTCTCGACTGTCTTGACTGCTTGTAGACAATGCATGAGAATGCAATCCCTATTCCTTGGGAATTTCACCCTTTCTCAATTTCATTGAGTATCATGGGCATCTGTGGTGTTTTAACGACGCATACGGCCGATGCTGCTAATATCACAAGTGATAGTCATACTTCCCTTTCACCTACATCATGGGTCTCCCACTTTGGGCCCGGCATGCATGCGACTAATAATAGTAAATCCTCGATTTCATGTGAGATCACTAATTGCGAATTAAATAATATTTAATTCACTTGATACTGTCACTAGTGTATGTGATTTACAACTAGCACAATGAGTTCCACTCACTTAATTGAGTTAAGCGGTTACAACTTTGCATTAACTAATGCACCACTACACTTTGAACTGCTGTTACAACTAGAATTACTCTCCATGCCTCACCAACTACCCTCAGCACAAAATTCATGATCTAGCGAGTTATACACTCGATTATGTACAAATTATTATGAGATAAGATTACATTTTATTGTCCAATTTAATTAAGAGATAATTAAATTTGCTTGCAAATCAATTGTTAAATAAATTGAATTTCACACTAATGTATCTCTAGGACCCATCCTACATGTCTTGTGGTCCCAAACTAGTCAGGCGTTGTCATGTTGCTCACGGATGCCAATTTCATTGTTTCTTTTTAAAACTTCAACATTCCCTCTAATGATAAAGAATCAATTTATCCCAATCCGGTACCTTGGAATGTCCTTGTAAACGCCTGCACCTCTTGCATGCGACATGCAACACTTCTCTAGTGTTTCTCACACATGAAACTCTTGCATGCAACACTTCTCTAGTGTTTCTACTTTGTCCCCAACACTTCCGAAAATTAACAACCTCCAAACAATTGAATCAATATAATGCATACGTCATCGAGTCTTCGACTACTGCTAATACGCACATGTCTGGACTCTTTGCGTTGTTGACATCTGCATCCGTACACCTCTGCTGCACAACTACCAATTACGATACGTACTCCATTATCCGACACTGTCACTCACAGTTTTTGTTTTCCACGACATCTTACGCATCAATCTAACCGATCCACTCTGCGGTATTGTGGGCTCCTCGTAGCGATTCGATCCATGAGACACACCATCTCTAGGACCACACCCAAAATTCTTCTTGGGATTATTCTTGCACATTGCCCCACCTCACACCTAAAGGTATAGTTGTATGCACTCCCTCTACCCGCCCGCTCGGGGAAATTTATATGCTTGAGTGGTTTTCCACTCCATGATCCTACGAATGTGGTTGCTTTACACATCAGGGTTCATTCTTTGAAACCAAGAGTTCCTCACCTACATGAAAATCCGACTCCCTCTCAAGGAAAATTACATGACTTTCTCACACTTCCCAATGGTTGGAAGCTACCTTGTAAACCACATCATCAAGTCTATAGAGATTCTTCATGAATCCCAATCTTCTTGGCTTGTCCTATTGCTTTGTCATCGCGGAAAACTTTTCTTCACTTTGAAAACAACATCATAACCTCTATCTTCCAACATTGCAATAGAAACTAAATTTTCTTTAAACTGGTACATGCATTACATCTTTTAATAAAATGGTTTACCTTACTATCTCTGGAAAGTGACTATACCAATCTGGTAGCCTTCTATACCTTTTGTGCGTCACCCATTTTGATATGCATGCGGAGGTCCTTCTCCTCCAAGCTACGGAAATTTTTGTTTCCCATCATCTGGAAAAGATGCCACTATCCAGTACCACCAGTCATCGAACTTGACACCATGCATGCGATTAATGAGAATTAAAGCTCAGAATTGTGATGCAAAGCCTCACCGATGAGATCCTGAAGCCTTCTTGTTCTTCTTCTTTGTGTATAGTTAGTAGCATAATGTCCATGCTCGTGACGGTGAAAACACTTCACTCTAGAAATGTCGCGCTCCTTGCCTTATTCATAGTCTCATATTTGGAATGAGATTTCACCCTTCATCTTCTTCGCCTTGGCAACCAAAGCACAATCTTATTCATCTTCATTTTCTTGGGCTGAGTCCATCTTCAGTGTTCCCATACGAACTCCTCTTGCACCAAATCCAACCATAGTCGTTCCCAATATGGCGGCTTTTCCTTCACGATGACGAGTCTCGATAAACTGTGCCAACTCTTGGGAATTCCTAGGAGAGCCAAACTCACCAATTAATCATTGACGACAGTTATTCCTACACTTCCAAGCTCATCCCAACATTAGACAAACTTTGTTAAGTATGCGGAATAGTGTCGTTCTTATATCATGGTCTTCTGAGACATCTTTCGTTGTTCCTGTGGTCAATGCTACCGAAATAGATGCATCATTTCCACATATCATATGGTGTCACTTTTCCATGAGACTTGATACAATTTGGTCTTGTACTCCCTCTCTAGTAAGATCCTCCTCGCCCTTGCCACTTTCTTTTGTCATGCATCGATATTTATGACATCTTCCACGACGGGTTTAAGGAAAATCATTGTCGATGAATTCCTTCAAGCCATTGTCTTAAGTACGCCTCCATCTGTCTCTCCAAGCAATATAGTTGAGATTCCCTTGGTGCATACTCAGTACGGAAACCATTGAAAGCCATTTCGATCCTGAATCACTTGTAGCACCAAGAAAGTCTTCGCAAGTCCAGATTCTATCCGGTCACAAGCCTGACTCCTCCTTCACTATTGTGATTTCCCATGTAAATGCCATGTAGAAATTATACAACATATATATATATATAGATATATATGTAGATTCGATATCTGACTTTAGTACATTGTTAGATCGGATTGAATCCATGATATATATATATATATATATATATATATATATATATATATATATATATATATATATCATGGATTCCAATATCTAGATGCGAATCACTTCTCTAAATCGGTGTGGAATTAAAAAACACAATCGCCAATCACATGGTAAAGAAGAATCAATAAAACCACAACCACGAGATAATTTCTCTTGCTGCAGAAGCTTGTATTCAAAACCCACTATCATATATTGTATATTCCATAAGGAATCATGAAGTAATTACAAACGCAAATTCGAATTCTCCAGGTCACAAACTCGGCTCCTCCTTCACTATTGTGATTTCCTGTGTATAAAATGCCATGTAGAAATTATAGAACATATATATATATATATATATCATGGATTCAATGCGATCTAACAATGTACTAAAGCTAGATATTTAGAATCACTTCTACAAATCAATTCGAAATTAAAAACACAATCACCAATCACATAGGCAAAAGAAGAATCAATAAAACCACAACACGAGATAATTTCCTGGGGAAAACTTGCTGTTTTCAAAACCTATCATATGTTAACATATTCACAAGGAATCATGAAGTAGTACAATGCAAAATTAAAGATTCTATCCGGTCCTGAAACTCGGTTCCTCCTTCACTATTGTGATTTCCTATGCTTCGATACCATGTAGAAAACATACATACATACATACATACATACATACATACATACATACATACATACATACATACATACATACATACATACATACATATACATATACATATATATATATATATATATATATATATATATATATATATATATATATGTATATAAATATATAGATATGTATATATGTATATACATATACATATACATATATATATGTATACATATACATATGTATATACATATATATGTATATATGTATATACATATGTGTATATACATATACATATGTATATATGTAGATATGTATATACATATACATATGTATATACATATACATATGTATATACATATACATATGTATATATATCATGGATTCAATCGATCTAACAATGTACTAAAGCTAGATCTTTGAATCACTTTTACAAATCAATTGCGGAATTAAAAACACAATCGCCAATCACATGAAGCAAAGAAGAATCAATAAAACCACAACACGGATAATTTCTCGGAAGCTTGCTATTCAAAACCCCACTATCATATATTGTATATTCCATAAGGAATCATGAATTAATTACAATTCACTCTTCTCACGAAGTCCCTTGCAATACGCTAATCATCTCACGCGGTCCGAGAGAAAATCGGGCCAACACTTGGCCAATTCTCGATCTGTCTTCAACTTTGCCCTTGCTCACGCAATTCATGAGGAATACAATCCCTATTCCTTATGAATTTCCAACCTTTCTCAATTGTGCTAAGTATCATGGGCATCCTGGTGTTTTAATTGCATTTCGGTATGATAATATCTGGCCAGTAGTCACACTTGCCTACTACATCTCAGCGGGTCTCCACTTTGCCAAGCTGAAATGAATGTTGACTAATAATAGTAAATCTCGATTGCATGCGAGATCACTGATTGTGAATTAAATAATATTTAATTCACTTGATCTCTCACTAGTGTATCAAACGATTTTAACTAGCACAAGTGAGTTTAACTCACTTAAGCAAATTAGCGATTACGACCTACATTAACTAATGCACCAGCACTGCACTTCAAACTCTGTACAACTGAGTCCTCTCACATGCCTTACCAACTACCCTCAACTCGAAATTCATGGATTACTTTGAGATTATCACCTCGATTATATGACAAGTGATTATAGAGATAAGATTACATTTTATTGTCTAATTTAATTAAGAGATAATTAAATTTTGACACACATCAATTTATTAAATAAATTGAATTTCACACCCTAATATATCGCTAGGACCCATCACTACATGACTTGTGGTCCCACACTAGTGTAGGTGTTGTCATGTTGCTTACGAATGCCAATTTCAACTGTTTCTTGTTGCAAACTTCAACACGATCTATGTCGCACACCAAAAAAACCCTTGATCACGAAGCCCTTTCGACAACGACACCATGTAAAGCATATCGCGGTCTTACCCGAGGTGACATATGGGTGGTTGCGAGCCAAGTTTCTCTAGTCTTGAGGGGTGCCACGATGTGGTTAATATAATGTGTTGCTATTATCTTTTATCATTCATAAAAGGAATGTGATGTATAAAACCATTCACTTACTTCGCCACATTCAAAAGAACACATTATACAACTTCATAAATTGCATTGTTATAATACTGCTTGTAACATCTACTGCGGCATTTAAGCGAAGTAATAAGAAAATAAACAAGAAACACATAAGAACACAAAATTTCTTCTCAAAACTTCTTCTTTTATTATGATGGATATTTTAAGTACAATCAGCTCTTTGACTGCTGTACAGTGCGAGGTGGTGCACTCACAACTTCTAGACTCTTCCAAGGTCTATGCACACTCACTAGAGCCCTTCCCTTTACTACAAATATATAGATACAAAACTAGCCCTTAACCATAGAACTTACAACTTATGATCTTTCGATATAACATTACATCTATTTTTATAGTATTAAATTAATGAAATACCATGGTCCAAATACCATGGGCTCTAAAAAATAATAAAATATAACCCAAATTCGTTACAAAAGGAGGGGCTTAGACCCACCGACCTCTAAGATAGCATGCGGTATATCAAAAATGCATTGTTGCATGGTATACTTTGCGCTCTGCTCCTCAAATGTGAAGACTTAGACAAAACCGAGGCCAAGTTGGGTTGCGCCCAAGAGGCCCCCAACACTCATGTGACTCGTCACAAGTCACTCGGCTACCACTACTCATGATATTTCTTGCTATGTTGTTATAGGGCCCCATTTGAAATTCTACAACACCTTTGCAAATTGCTTCTCTAACTGCGGACTTCTTTCAATATTGCCTCATGATTGGTCTACGGTCTTCTTCAATGTTGCCTCTTCACCATTATTGAAGTTCCTAGAGCTTCTCGTCCACTTCTTTGTGACAAGCTGAAGTGTCATCCTGTCGTGGTTGAGTTCTCTGTCAAAATTTCTCTTCCTTCTTGAGTTCTTCAACCTCATTATGTAGTGCCTTTCCTTCTTTGATCCTTGCGAGCTTCTGCTTGGCCCCAGAAATTTCTTCGTTGTTGTCTTGATTTCCTCCAATTTGCTTTTGATTTTGTTGGATATCTTCCTCTATCTTGTACATTTGTATCTTCCTGTAGTGAAGTCCAAATTTGCAAGGTCTCTTCCAATAATATTCTGCACTGCTGCCACTATCCCAGAGAAGCCTACCATGTAACCTTTAGGTTGATCTCCCTCTGCTCTGTCCTTACGGTGGCATGGTTGGATGCTGACTTCATTTGCCAGCTCACTAATCTTGATCTCATACTCAAAGCCCCCGTACTTTTGCGGCCTTCTTCTTGAACTCCTTGTTTGCCAAGGTTGAGCTCCATGACCTTGTCTTCTGGTTCCTCCTTGTGGATATCCATGTACGAAACTTCTGCGCAAGTGGCTTCAACCACCTTTTCAACCTCTATTGTTGCTATTCTACTTGGTTTTTTTCCTTTGTGTCTCGGACTGGATTTGTTTCTTGATCGTAGCTCGCTTTTGTTCTATGTAACGAAGTTTTAATTTCGATGTGCTTCTCCCACTCCTTTAGCTCATTTATAATACCTTGGGCGAGGTCATGAAATACTAGAATTGGTATGTTGCCAATGTTCAAATTGACCTTGTCCCAATTTTTCGTTTGCTTCTTTGCTTCGATTGCATCGAAGCTGGCAGAGGCTCCATCGAGGTATTTGCATGATCCTCATCCCAAATTTTGTTTCTATGAATCTTTACGGATGGAGTGCTTGGCTTACGAGCTGCGGTTTTCTAGCAATTTGCACTAAAATATTTGGCTACTGTAATGCTATGTCAACTTTTTTGTCAAGAGTGCGTCGTAACGATCCTCGATTACCTTGCGTGATTCTTCGCATACACTTCTTGAATTTTTTCCCTAACTTCATCTATGTCCCCATCAGTAAAAACCAATTGAATTACGCCTTTCAAATTATCAACCTACTACTTCTTCTTACTCCTTGGGGAAAATTCATTGTGCATCTTCCTTTTCCTTTTTTTGTCGTTGTCTTTTCCTTGTCTTGTTTATCGCATCCCGATAGGATCAACGCCTCTAAGAGGATCAGCACCTCCAAAAGGATACGGCGGACCCTCATTGTACTCCCTACTCCTGATATTTTTGTTTCTCTTATTTTTCCTTGTCTCTTTCTACTCGGGCCTCCATGCTGCGAAAGTGTTTCTTCATAGTCTAACTACCCTCTACCTCCTTCTCTGTACGTGATACATCCCACCATGCAAAAAATTGTTGTATCAATGTAACAAGATCATCTTCGGTGACTAAGTATGGAAAAGAGTTTCATGTCTTCATTGTATCCTTCCGAACTGTATATATATTCTATAGAAATTTTCCTTGAACTTCTGCATTTGTGTTATATTGTTGGTACAAGCTTGGTGACAGCCCAAGATGTGGTTCACCAACATGTGCAAATTCATGTGATATAAGATAAAAGTGTTTTCTCTCTTATGCGCATGATGGCTCGTTGGTATACCGGAGCAAGACATACCACGCGGCTTCATACATCTGCTTCTGTGTAGGAAACTTTGACTCCTACGGTTCTTTCCGATGCAAGCATTTGCTATGATCGAAGATCCACCCTACATAGTGAAAGGATGTAAGGCTTTCTCTGAGAGCTTCGTGACAATCCTCCAAAAACTCTGCATAGATACCCGACCCGGAAGTTATACTTTGGACCTCGTTGTTGTACTACGCAATTAGTGAAACTATCTTGTTGTGGGGGAATTCGTTATGCGACATTTACGCATAATCTTCCCAACCCAAGCTATGTGTGACAAAGCATACTCCTTGGTCCTTGATCGAATTTATGTCGTAACTTCACTTTCCCTTGACAATTTCAACTTCTCCTTCCTCTTGCACTATTTCTTTGTCTTACGATCCTTACCCACAAACTCTTCGGCTGGATCCCTTCCTTGGTATGGTAATATGGTAATCCTTGATATTAGTATATCCATCAATGAGGATCTTCTTCCCATCTAGAGGCATCCATGGGTACGCTTAGAGCCAATTGTCTTACGAAGTGTTGGGTATACTTCTACCAATGTGCTGCACATTCAGCATGTTCGACAATCCGGACTACTCCAACCCTCTCCCACCCTTATGTGGCTCAATATTTCCTCCACTCTCTAGATAATGGATCGGCTTTAGGTATCTACTTGGCACAAATTGCAGGTATTTTTTCCGATCATTGGAAGGCATGAATCTACGAACTTCAACTATGGGATTTTTTCCTAGCACCTCTCCCTCAAATGGAACCGCCTGCGGTAGCAATGTTGTGAATGTTCCATACTTAACATCTTTGGAGTCCTTCATGGGTTTAGCATCTGGTTTCCTATAGGTGGAAATTATGTTCGTAGTAGTGATGGAATTGCTATGCCCTCTTGTCTCCATCTGTGTTTTTTTCCTCTTTTCTATCTTGAGAGGTTTGGGTTTTTGTTGTGGCTTGGCGGGTTTTTGTCTTATCTTGCTTCTTCTTTTCTTTCTTCTTTATTTAGATTCTTTCATGGAGATGATCACTGGGTTGATGGCGATATTGCGAGTGCAATAGATGGTGTTGTGGCTTTGATACCTTCTATACACTCTTTTTTTAGTATGCGGACAGTCTTCGGTGTTTCGGCATGGCGCAACCCTGTAGTTTCTCAATACTTAGCGATTTTGTAGCTCTTAGGCGGCCAAAAGTGCCAAAATATTGGCGGGACGCGGCTTTTATAACGCTCCCAGTCTTCTAGCCCCATCATTAGATCAAATATTGTTGATTTCGTTCGTGCTTGCATATCTCTTCGTGTTGCCAACCTATCTCCATAAATGCAATTTTTCCACTCCTCTGAAGCAAGTTTCTCTTTTAACGATCATATTTTTCGGCAAAATAGAGCACATTCATATTAAAACACACAATATTTTGACATAATCTGAACTATAGCGAAAAGAGAAACTTCCTTCGTCGAAGCTCTCTTCTGCTGATATTTTATATTCCGAGTTCCACTTTCAAATACGGTGGCACTAAGACTTTCCTCGTTTCCTCTTTAGTGTGAAGTTGCTTAAAAGGGGTAGGGTCGGCCTTGTACAACTTCAACCTACGCCATTTACCATAACCCTGCGATAAATTCTCCATTCAAATTCACCAATTGAAGCTGTGTCTCCATCGGTAATATGGTTTATAATATATGGACTGGCTCAGTATGTTTTTAATTTTCTATGGAAATTTTACAAAATTAATGTCATGATGAAGGACAAGGTATCCTGCTTGAACTTCTTCTGTGATATATCTATCTGTATGGGATTCTCTCTTGCTTTATGCACACAACATGGAATCCTGATACAAATCTGTCCTCTTCCAAAGAATCCATTTGTGACATTATTTCCTCCATTGTTTGAGTGCATATACCTTAGTGATATCAAGCTAGGCATAATATATTCCATGGGAATAAAAGGTGTGTATGTGTACCAACTTTGAAGGGTGTACGGCCTATAAAAATTATTGCATGTGATCTTGTAAGCCCATAATATAGCTAGAATTCGAAGGTCCCAATCATCTCTATTCACATTGCATACCTTAGTGAGTGCATTTTCCAAAATATTATTAAATGCCTCCTTTGTTCCATTGGCTTGACATATTGATAAGGAGTACTCTTTTGGTGGTAGACTTAAATCCTCATTGATACTTCAATATTATTATGTAGAAATGTGAGCCTTGGTGTCATCAATATCTTCGGACACCCAAATCGAGACAATATGTATTAAAAAATAAACTTTGCTACGGTGTTTTATTACTGCACCCGATTCCCTTCACCAGATTGTACTTCGGGCCGTCTTGTCGAATAATCAGTTGCATTTATTATACCCTGCACTAGGTAACTTCCATTCGAGGTGTGTTGATAGGTTCAACAAAATCAATAGCCCATTTTTCAGGCTTGCAATGTTATTTGTGGAACTAATAGCATCTCATCTCTTCTAGAGGGCTTCCATGTTCTTTGGCACTTGTCCACATGTCTACAATACTCCTTTGCATCCTTATGTGGTTATGGCCACTAATCCAGAGTCTCAAAATCTTTTTGAAGGTATCCTTTCTTGCATAATGTCCACTAGTTGTGCCTCCATGAGCTTATGCTAGAATCATCGATCTTTCATTTTAGTAACAAGTACGCATTCCTTTCATCTGGTCCCATCTTATATAATTGTCCCTCTATCAATGAAAAATAAATTTCCTTAACCACCAATTATTATTTTTTACGTAGTATACTACGGAAAAACCCATCCCTATGGTCCAAAAAATGAATAATGTACCCAAAGTGGTCATCTGCTACTGCGATTGCAAATAAATGCACATCCGGGATATCTTCTATGCTAGTTGGTTCTTCTCTTGTTTATATTCTTGAGAGATGGTCGGGTCTACTTTTAGCCTTCCTAGTTTAACAAAACATTCAAATTCATACTCCTGGAAATAATAATAACCATACGCAATCTTCCCTCTTAGGATAGGCTTATTGACCAAGTACTTTAATGGAGAATGATTTGTTGTGGCTGAGATTCAACAAGAAGATCCTAGTGAAAATTATGCACCTACACTAGGATGGAGCCTCGAGCTATTTTTGGGTGGATGTTTATTTAGATGCATCGAGAAAATTCTATTTATAGATGAGGTCTATTTATAGATGTATGTGCAAGTTCTATTTATAGATTGCTTGTCTATTTATAGATGCATGTCGACTATTATTATCATCATACTGATTGGACAATAAATAATAATCTATTCTCAATGACGATTTAGAAATAGTTAGCGGAAATTAGGCGTCGGGTTAGCTATAGAGAACCTCGAGTTGAGTGGATGGTTGATGAGACATGCAAGTGGACTTAGTTGTAGTTTGAGTGATTTGAATTTGTAACGAGTTGGAAGTGCGATTGTAAGAAAGTTGTAAAGAGTACTTTAACTCAGGTCAGTATGAGTTAAACTCGGTTGTGCTAGTTGTAATGAAAGATACACTAGTGAGAGATCAAGTGAATTAATTATTAATTAATTCACAATAAGTGGCCTCATGCAAGCGAATATTCTCCTCTGCTTGCATGCATGGAGGATCCGGTGGAAGACCCGGTTGAGATGTAGGTGAAAGGACGGAGTTGACTACTCCGATTGTGAAATTATTGTTTGCACACATGCAACCACACACATTGGATGTTCCCATGAGGATTTCCCAATAAATTCCAACAAAGATTCCATTCACTGAGATTGCTATCGATTGGGATGCCGTGGTGAGCAAGTTGTACGGGAGACGATGGGGTGGCTAAGGAACTTGCCAATTTTTGTCTTTGGTGTGTTTAGCTCATGTCTTGAGAGCTCTTGGATTACGACTTTGTATGTACTTTTTTTCATGATCCATGATATAATACATAATAGGAAATAGTGGGTTTTAGCTTTATGTTTCCGGTAAATTATCTATATTTATGTGTGATTATGTTTTCTTGTGATGTTGTGATTGGAAATTGTGTTCAATTCTACAAAGATTTTGTAGAAGCGATTCTGTATTTATGATCGCATATTATTGTTAGATTAGGAGAATCTAAGAAATACATATTTTGTTAAATTTCTACATGGTATCGGAACACGGAAATTGCAATTTTGAGTAGGAGAAATTTCGGGTTTTGTCGGTGCACGAAATTCGAACTTGCGAGAAAGGCTTTCTTGGCGCTACGGCTGATTCAAGAAATGGCTTAAGGTTAGAGTATGCCCTCAAGGGTAGCTCAAACTATATTTCTTGGAAGAGACGAGGATGGAGGCGGTGCTCGAAGACAATGGCTTGAATGAATTCATTGAAAAATATGTTCCTAAGCCGGATGTTCTGGATGCTCCAAATCTTGATGCATGGAAAAGAAAGTGGCAAGGTGAGGAGGATTACGGTAGGAGAGTGCGGGGCCACATTGTCTCAAGCCTCCATGGGAAAGCCACACCATATGCTATGTGGAATACTTTGACGTATCTATTCCAAAGCGACGGTGACCATAGGAAATTTGCGCTCAAAGATAAGCTCGAAATATCAGATGAAGAGGCGACGACATTTCAAAGTAACTCAAGGTTTGTCCAATTTCGGGATGGTAGAGGTGTGGGAATAAATGTTTACATTGATGATTTGGTGAGATTGGCTCTCTTGGGACTTCCCTAATATTTGGCATAGTTATGAGGGCTAGGTTAACGGACGGAAAAAGTGTCGGTTGGGAATGACGCTTGGTCGGTTGGTACGGGGAAGGTTCGGGCGGAGCACCGGAGATAGCTCTTCATCAAAGCATGATGATGAAAGGGATTTTTCTTTGGCTTCCAAGGGTGAATAATGGGAAGGGGAATAAATTCCATTCCAAATTTGAGTCTAAAAGGAGAAATAAGTTGGATATGTCTAAGGTGAAGTGTTTTCAACTTTGTGCGAACATGGGCATCCCGCTACTATTTGTCCGCAAAAAGAAGAAGAACAAGAAGGTTGATGGAGCTACGGTGGTGAGGCCCTTACTCCACAATTTGGTGACTTCTCCTTGATCGCATGCATGGTTTCAAGTTGATTGGGATTTGTGGTATTTGGATAGTGGTGCTTCCTTTCGCACGACGGAAGATAAGGAAATTTTCGGTCACTTGGAGAAAGATCTCCAGGCATATAGATATGGGTGACGATGGAAGAGACAATGTGAACGAAATTGGTACCATTACCTTTCATAAGGAGTTAGGTAAACCATTTTCAATTGAAATATTTTATGCATGTTCCGGGTACGAAGAAAAAATTTGGTCTCGGTTGCAATGTTGGAGGACGGAGAGCTGTGACATTGTTTTCCTGGATGAGCGCTGTGCGACAAAAAATGGGTTAAGTCAAGAGGATAGGGATTAGTTAAAGTCTCACAAGATGGAGGTAGATGGTTGCGCTACCATGATGGGCAAGGCTGAAAAAGTGGTGAGCCGAGATGAGGGAAAATTATGGCATGGGCGATTGGGCCATCTTCATCATGGAGCCTTCGAAAGTCATGCAATAAATATCTATTTTGGACTTCCAATGGGAACACTTGTTCAATTAGATCGGTGCAAGGATTGCACCATGGGGAAATATGTAAATTCCACCTTTCATTAGAAGGAGAACCGTGCTTAGAAGTTCTTGAGAGAGTTCACATAGACGTGTGTGGGAGGCCCCGGATTTCTCGGGTTGCTTCAACGAGAAAAAACATAAGTACTATGTTATTTTTGTTAATGAATTTTTCTCGTAAATGTTGGATATTCTTCATGCGGAGAAGAAATATCAAACATTCTCAAAAGTTCTATGAGTTTAAGGCATTGGTGGATAAAGGTCGGGGAAGCAATTAAAGGCTGCGAGGGGTGATAATAGTGGAGAATACATCTCTTATGAATTCAAGAACTTAACGACAAAGAAGTAATTCGAAGAACTCTTAGCACCTCTTAACCCACGGCAAAATGGGGTCATGCGAGGAGGAAGAACGAGAACTATCGTGGGTGCGGCCTGCGGCGATGTTCCATGATCGGGGCCTACCAATTAATTTGGCAGGAGGAAGAATGAAAAATTGCGGTTTATGTGAAAAATTTTTGTCCTCGTAGAGAGTACTTGGCATAGTACCGCAGAAGAATCTTTCTTGGTAAGAAATCGGATGTTTCACACTTCTGCATTTTGGCTCTCATCTATTTATATGCATGTGACTAAGGACACTAGGAGAACAGGACGTTTGTTGAAGTTGGGATTTTTGGGTACACGAAACACCCCATAATTATTGTGTGTATTTTCCAAATATTCGAATGTGGTCGACGGGATATAAAAATTCGATGAGAGGAAAGCCATGTGGTTGTCGCGAGGGGGAGTTGGACTTTTGCTCTGGAGGGAAGGCTGATAGGGTTCCCAAATATGAGTCTCTAGATGTGGATCGGACACGGAGGGGGTTCATGGAGGTGGAGAGTCACTCACCGCGGAACCAACTATCGAGAGGCGGCGGCGTGCCCACAGTGATGGGGCGGACTTGATGTTTCACATAATGTGGGAGCCCCTACTTCACGGTAGTGAAAAATACAATCTCTGAATAGTTACGAATACTATGGATCTCCATGAAGAAAATGTATTGTGGGCCCGAACTGTATTCCTTTCGGGGAAGAAGGTGCGGGGAGCCCACATGGGTAGATGCAATGGTGGAGGATTATGACTCCATTGTCAAAAACGGTGCTTGGAAATTGTTCTAAAGACAGGTTGATAAATCAATGGTAGGTTCAAGATGGGTCTAAAAAGGTGAAAGCAAGCTGCGGTGGGAGTGTTGAGAAATACAAGGCCATGTTGTGGCCGGGGCTTCACGGATAGAGCGGGATAGATTATGAAGAAACCACTGTCGCAGGTATTTTCTTCCATAGGGTCCTTATCTCTAAAGCGCGGATGGTGCAGGCGTATTCATCATATGGATGTGAAGGCTTGTGTTTCTCAATGGGATCATTTTAGGAAAGAGTTGTACATAGAGTAGCTCGGAAGGATTTAGATCCTTCAACGGTGAGTCGCATGTGTGCGGAAGCTCAAAAATAATTGTATGGAGTGAAGCAAGCACCTATGCTTGGTACCTCGGATAGGCAGGTTATTTAACGGTGGAAGCCACCGTGGACAAAATTGGAGTCAAAATTTGTCGGCAAAATTTCCGGCAAAATTTCCGGCAAAATTTCCGGCAAAATTTCCGGCAAAATTTCCGGCAAAATTTCCGGCAAAATTTCCGGCAAAATTTCCGGCACGTCTCAAAATTTCCGGCAAAATTTCCGGCAAAATTTCCGGCAAAATATTGCCGTTCGATTTGCCGATTTGGGTTTTAACCGTTTTCGCATTGTCGGCC